>CM056949.1:33397149-33863132 GCA_029856935.1 Cyclocarya paliurus
GTGCTCCCCTAGCACGTCTGGCAAGATAGCCACCACCAGTGGGTACTTTCTCTTCACCTTTCTCAGTCCCTTGGCCAAGCCAACCACACCTTTCACGTAGTCCCCGTTGCCACCCAAGAGCGTAACATACGCCCTGCTGGGCATGTTACCGGCCTTGGCTAGGCCGGCGGGGTTGGCATCAGAGGCAGTGGTGATATCATGAGAAGCCATTGGAAATTAATGGGGTTTGGAGAAAGACTCGAGAAGTGTTTAGAGTACGTACGTAGTGTTTGGGTAGACGGAAAATAGTAAAGGGTGTTGATGTTTGAGGTACGTACGAGGAAACTGATAGCTAGGATTGAATGTTTTGTTGTTGAGATCAGAGAGAAGGGTTAATCTGAGAGTTGTTTGGTTTGGAGGAGACAGAAAAGAAAAGGAAAGGAAAATGGTTGTTGAAAGGAAGTGTTTGTTTGAGAAGAAATGCTTTGTAATCGAAAGTTGGATGAGTTTTGGGTTGAGGTTGTGGGGGGGTTTATATAGGGATTTAAGGATCCTTTCCTTTTTGGGGTAAGGTGAGTGTCCTTTCCTTGTTAGAAGGGTTAAGCAGTGGAGTAGGGTTTTGATAAGTTTTCTGGTGAAACTGAGCGATTGCAACAGACAATTATGGCAGATGAACTAACAAAGCTATGGGAAGGATTCAAGTTAACATAAATTGAGAAAGAAGAGGTGAACTTTTTAGTGGATGACACCAAACGTGCGGATGCCAGAGCTCACAGATGCCTGCTTATTCTAATTTTGATGGACAAGAGTTTAAACAAGGAAGCTTTTAAAGCAAGTTTGACCAAAGTTTGGAATCTTGAGGGTTCAATCTAGTTTAATGAGGTAAGACATCATTGATTCTTGGTTGAATTTCGTAGAGATGTAGATATTGAAAGAGTGTTAAATGGTAGACCATGGAGCTTTGATAAACACCTAATTTGTATACAACTTTTTGATAAAAGTACTCCTCCTAATATGGATTTTAATCAAGAACCTTTTTGGATCCAACTACATGGCTTGCCTCTAGCAATCATGACAGTGGATGGAGGTGAGAAAATTGGTTCCTCACTAGGGGAAGTGATAACTGTTGATGTGGATGGGGATGGAATTGGGTGAGGAAAATATCTCAGGATAAGGGTCAATATGGATATTACAAAGCCTATACCTCGTGGGAAATTGGTTAGAGTAGAAGGCAAATAAAGCTTGGTAGAGTTTAAATAAGAAAGGTTGCCTTCATTCTATTTTCAATGTGTGGTTATCAAACATGTTGGTCGAGTATGTGTTCTAGAAAAAACAAGGTTTGTACTGCAGAAACATCTCAAAACCAACATGGTAAATGGTTAAAGGCCACAACTTTTAACTTAATGGGTAGTGGAGACAAAAGAATAGAGGGAAGGGGACTCAGAATTCAGAACAATGACTTAGGTAGTGGGCAGGGTCAAAGCAGTGGGGCTTTAATCAATCTTAAAGGAAATCAGGTAACATAGGATGAGAATCTTGATGAAGCTGCACATGATCAGCATTCTAGAAGTTACAACAAGACTTTAGTAGTAAATGATAAAGGAAAACAAAAACTCTATCTTGAGCAACAAAGGAAAGATGAGATTATAGAAGATCAGACAAGAAGTCAACAAGAAGAGGGGTATAAGGAATCAAAGATGCAGGAAGGAGTTCAGGAAAAAGTCAGGAATCCAGATTTGAGATCCAAAGAAAGCCTGCAAGGTACAAACTCTTCAGAGATTAGCTTAGATCTGTCTAAAATTAATCTTGTGAAGAATGAGTAGGTGTTTCCTAAACCTCTGGTTTGGAAGAGAAGAGCAAGAGCACTCAACCTTTCAACAACATAGGAGATGGAAACTGATTACAGTAGCATAGTTATTACAAGAGGTAGAAAAAGGGACAAAGAAACAACAAATAATGAGAATCTACAAATGATTAACAAAAGACAGAAAGAAGAGCACAATCCTAGAAGGAGCCAAACTCAGGAAAAAATGATGGTCGCTACTAAGCAGCCCTATCGACTACAATGAAATGCATAACATGGAACTGTCGAGGGCACTGTCGAGGGCTTGGGAACTCTCAAACAGTTCGAGAGCTTCATTTTTTAGTGAAGCAAAAGAGCCCAAATATCCTCTTCCTCATTGAAACTAAGAGCTCGAGGATTGAGAAAATTAGGAATAACATTGGATTTGATAGAAGTTTCACTGTTAATGCAAAAGGGAGTAGTGGAGGGTTGGCAATGATGTGGAATTCAACTATTGACATAGAGGTTCACACTTATAACAGATACCATATTTCTATTAAGGTTAATGACTCAAAACTTGGGAAGGTGTAGACTGTCACAGGGTTTTATGGCCACTCAGTAACTGTAAAAAGAGAGGGAAGTTGGCAGCTACTTAGGTGTTTACAACCTTTAGACCATAGTCGATGGTTGTGTATGGGAGACTTCAACAAAATTCTTTATGAACATGAAAAATGGGGAAGGTCTCAAAGACCTTTTGCTCAAATGCAAGGATTCAGGCAAGCTTTACAAGATTGTGATTTAAGTGACATGGGTTATAATGGACTCAAACATACCTGGACTAACAACAGAGAAGGATCAGAATTCACCAAGGAGAGGTTAGATAGAGTATGTGCTAACACTACTTGTCTCACTATGTTTCCATCAATAGAGGTTACAACAATAGCAACAAGTTCTTTAGACCACTATCCTCTCTTAACAGTCATGAATACTTGGAAACAACCTGCAAGAAGGAAAGAAAGACTGTTTAGATATGAATACAGTTGTGGCATCAATACTAACTGCAAAGATTTGATTTCAACAGCTTGGCATGCTCAAAACAGAAATGCAAACTCATTAGAAGGTTTGAAAAACAAGATGAATAATTGCAAAATACAGTTAATGAAATGGAGTAAGAACAAAGAAAAGGGAGCCTCTGAGGCAATCAAGATGCAGCAAGGAAAGATTTTACAACTTCAAGCAAGGGACACAGGTTCTGATATTCAAGAAATGAAACAGATTCAAAGGCAGATTAATTGGAGATTGGAACAAGAAGAAGTGAAGTGGAAACAAAGGTCCAAACAAAGATGGCTTAAAGAGGGAGATAGAAACACAAGTTACTTTCACAAGTGTGCTTCTCAAAGGCTCAAGATTAACACAATTAACAGAATCTATGATGGAGAGGGGTAGCTTCAAACTTTGTCACAAGTCATTAATTAGATTTTCCAGGACTTATTCACAAATATATTCTCTACTTCAAATTCAGAGGGTCAACAATAGTGTGTAGAGGCAATGCCAATGTTGGTCACATAAGAGATGAACCAAATGCTTCTGAGAGATTTTGATTTTTCAGAAGTTCGAGATGCAGTTCTTAATATGAATCCTATGAGTTCCCCAGGTCTAGATGGGTTTTCAGCTGGATTTTTTCAACAACATTGGGATATAATAGTAAGGAACTATGTGAAGCAGTTACTAAAGCTCTTAACACAAACACTTGGGACAACTCTATTAATGAGACATTCATATTTTTAATCCCAAAGGTCAAAAATCTCACTGCTGTAATAGAATTCAGAACAATAAGTTTGTGTAATGTGATGTATAAGGTTATGGCCAAAGCAATAGCAAACAGATTGAAGAACATTCTGCCAAGCATAATTTCAACAACTCAGATTGCATTTATACAAGAAAGAATGATAGTAGACAATGTGATAGTTGCATATGAAGCTATGCATTCAATGCAGTCCAAAATGAATGGTTCCAAAGGGTATATGGCTCTTAAGATGGACATGAGTAAAACTTACGACAGATTGGAGTGGTCTTTTATTGAAACTGTAATGAAAAAAATGGGATTCAATAGAAGATGGATTGATCTTATTTCAAGATGTGTTTCAACAGTTTTGTACTCATTATTAATTAATGGAATCCCACAACCCAGATTTAAACCATCTCGTGGAGTTAGATAGGGTGATCCACTACCACCCTATCTATTTAATATATGCTCAAAGGCACTCACTCTGATGCTCAATAGGGCATGGATTACTAGGCAGATCACAGAGCTTCCAATAGCTAGAGGAAAACTGCATATCAGTCATTTATTTTTTGCAGATGATTGTTTTCTATTTTGCCAAGCAATATATTTAGAATGGAGGAAAATGATGGAGCTTGTTAGTCAATATGAGGAAGCATCAGGCCAAAGAATGAACAAAGACAAGTCCTTGCTCTTTTTCAGTAGAAATACTAGGATCTCAACAAAAAACAATATAACTAGTATGATAGGGATTAGAGTCACAAACTCACAGGAGAAATACCTCGGCCTTCTAGCTTTGGTAGGCAGATTAAGAAGCAAGGAGTTCAAGGCTATTCTAGACAAAGTCAGTGTCAAATGAGCAATTGGAAGCACAAATTCTTATCACAAGTAGAGAAAGAAATTATGCTAAAATCTGTCATTCAAGCTATTCCCACTTACTGAATGGGAGTTTTTAAACTTCCTAAAACTTTATTGAGACAACTAAACAGCATGATGATAGGTATTGGTGGGTTCAGGTAAACCAAGAAAAGAGAATGAATTGGATGAGTTGGTCTCAAATGGAAAAATCAAAAGACATAGGAGGACTTGGATTTAGAGACTTTGAAAACTTTAACCTTGCTTTATAAGCAAGCAAGGATGGAGAATCCTCTTATATCTTAATTCTTTATCATCAAGAGAGTTGAAACTCAAATACTTTCCCAATTTTGATTTTCTTAATGCAAAAATGGGAAGCAACCCCTCCTATATAGGGAGAAGTATACTTTTTGCAAGAGAGCTTCTACAACAAAGACTTCACTAAAGAATTGGTAATGAGAAGTCAATGAGAATATGGTCTAATCCATGGCTGCCATAGCCAACATCTTACAAACCTCAAAGTGGCAATAAATTATTGGGGGAAGAAGCTAAAGTGGAAGCACTGATACTACTAGGAAAAAAAGGAATGGAACCTCTCTTTAATTCAGGAAGTGTTTTGCAACAAGGAAGCTGATTTAATTAAGTAATTACCAATTAGTCAAAGCAATCAACAAGAAAAGTTGATATGGAGGAACAATGTTAATCACTACAAGAGATTGGGTTTTTTGAAACAAAAAATTTTGTCTCAAAAAACCCACATTTCATCCCTAATTGTTTTTGGAAAAAATTTTTATCTCTATTTTGTCTCAAAAAGGCTGTCTCAAAAGGTTTTTGGAGATGAAAATTGAATTTCGTCTCAAAAAATAATTTTTAGGGACGAAATTGGCAGAACCAGTTGAACCTATTCAAACGGGTATTTTTTTTAAGATGCAAATTTTTTGTCTCAAAATCTATTCGAATGGAAAAATATAGGTTCGAACTAACACGTACCATTCGAATGTAAAAATATTCATTCGAACAAATGACCATATTTGATTCTTTTTGAACAGATGAAGTGTTCAAACCAATAAATTTATCAAATGACTTGCGTTCAAACATAAATTATGTCCGTTCGAACTGGCTATTTATTTTTGAAATTTGTTCCGTTCGAACGGGGTTTTGGAAATTAATGTTGTTCAAACAAATATTTTATTGTTCGAACTGACTACAGACTGTATTTCATGGTAGTCATTCAAGTGTTTCTTCCTTCAATTCCTTGGATCTCAATCGTTCTATCTCAAGTGTTGCTTTCTTCAATTCTTTAGTCTTGTTGTCATTTGATTTGGTTCGAGAAAAGGATGATGATGTTGAGGATGACTTCACACAAAGTCCTAAGCCCCTCAAATATCCAGAATGTGATCCAAGAACTTGTGAAAAAGTCTGAGCATCGTTGACAGATGATTCATCAGATGGATCCGTAGTAGTTTTCTTAAGAGATATCATCTTGTCCTACAAAAACAAAAACATTAAAGTTAGTATAAGTAACAAAAATATTATTAGACAATGAAATTAAAGAAATTTAAACTTACATAATTTGTCTCTGCTTCGGGACTGATCCAAACACTATCACTATTTTTTTGTGCTTTAGCATACAATTGGGCCAGATCATAGTCAACAGGACTTTCTTCTTTTTGCAAAAGGAAAATCTATATTAAAACTTAAATCAGAAAAGTGTATTATATGTTAATATTTAACGGAGACTAGAATAACTTACCATTTTGTCAGACAAACGATAAAAAGATCGAGAACCCGCATGATGGTGTATTGTTAAATTTGATATATTCGCTTTGTTCACAATACTCCATTGCTAAAAAAAATTATTATGTCTATATGTTTAATACATCTATCATATATTATTAAGAAAAAATAGCAGTTAAATTACCTGATAAGCAAGATTTTTAAATATATTACAAACCTTCTCCCATTCCTTTGGTAGTATTACTTGGAATAGATTTTGACGACCATCTATTATAGTACTGAATTTCTTATAGTGTGCATGACATTGACCTTTGTACCTTTGAAATGCATTTGACATCAGTTCCTCAATCGTTAATCGATCCTCTCGTCAGCCAAAATTAAGTTCAAACTCGTTCTTTAAAAAATTATAAACAATCAGTATAAATACAAAGTAACTTTAAATTAACATGTTATATACTTAGTTTCTTGGAATGTAGCTTATTATCGAGTAACAATTTTTGATGTGGTCGTTCACATCATGGAGAACTTTAGACTAAGAGGATGTAGCAATCGGTGCACACGTGCGAGTAAGTGAACCAACATAAGAAGCAAGTCACACTGTCAAATCTTCGGAGCCACTGGTGTGATTATCAGGAATATCAACTTTAATTTTACCCGCTTTCCTTACTTTCTCTATACAGACACCCTTGTAGTGCCTCAACCTCGACGCTGGCTTACAACATCTATATATACATTAATTAAAGCATATATTTGAATTAAATTATTTTTATTTCATAAATTTATATTACTTAAATCGAGCATAAAATGTGGTATTTAATTTGATATACTATACCTTGTTCTGGGTCTGGTGATGTTGGCCCACTATTTATGACAGGTGAACCACACAAGTAGTCGGTAATGGATGGGGATGGCGCACGTGTTACTTTACGTTTGTGAGGCATATCTATTTGAAATTGTAATAAATTATATGTCGAACCAACGTTACGGATATTTATAAGAATGATACTTACAAAAATATCTACTTGAAATTCATTCACTATCGGTTTTGCTGGACCAGTCGCCCTCATCCTCACTAGACACTTCTGTTGATTCATCTTGTTTCAACATTTCACTCAATTACTTCGGGTTGAACATCTTCTCTACGCAATGGGACCATGTCATATTGGCTTATATCAACAAACAGATTAATGTATAATTCGTTTTCTTGATATGCTTCTTCATTTGCTAGACTATCATCTTCTTCATGTGGTTCGCCTGCCTTTGAAATGTAATCATATACATTTCTTGGTGTAAACTTCTTCTCTACCCGCCATAGGTTCCTGTACTCTGGATCATCTAAATAAAAAACTTGATTTGTTTGGCAAGCGAGAATGAAATAATCATCTTCATACCATGTGTGAGATATATTGACACTCACAAAATATTCATTGTTACGCACTCCCAACCTAAGAATTGAGGCATTCCACTAATTACATTTTACAAACAAGACCATATATCTCCTCACGTATTTTAACACCCACAATTCTGTAGAAGTCAATATTATCATCCCCATGGCTTTCTTCGACAACGACTCCACAATTTTGAGTTTTCCTGTATCTTTCTCTATCAGCTGTGTGAAATCTATATCCATGCACCAAACATTTTGAGTATTGGATGGCCTGCCTGGACAGACCACATGCCAGAGCATATAGTTCTGATGAGATTTCTTCTGAATTGTCACTATATTTCAATACAACCTACATAAATAAATATTATAATAGTTATATCAATTTTAGATAGAACTCTATGGAGTTTAGTGGTATGTAGTTCGTATTATAAGATGAGGCTTTACAATAATATCGTGTGTTCAAACCACAAGGTAAATTCCTCTTCGTACATCTTTTCTACGTTAGTTACACCATTTGTACGACGTAGTTGTATATGTTTGTTGTGCATGTTCACGTGAACTATTAATTTTTATCAACTTATACTATAGTATTATACATGAACTTAAAGTAATATTGATTTAGAAGATCATCACTAACCTCAAGTAGTGGTCAATCTTTATGCAGTTTTTCAAGACATACCATCGAGTTCTTTCAAACTCTCGCTCACATAGGTCATAGCCCCTTGTGTGCTTATGGGACTTATGGTCTGGAAAAACATGGTAAATGTCGATGAGACTCCCATTTATCTACCTTCATAATTTCATTCGATCTCGTAAATCTAGTATCAACTCCATGGAAATACATTGAACAAAAGGTATGTCATTCATTATCAATGTATGACTCTACAATCGAACCTTCCGGACAAGTTTTATTCCCCACGAATCGCTTAAGTTTTCTCAAAAATCGTTCAATATGATACATCCGTCTATACTAAACTAGGCCAACGACTAAAACTTCATGAGGTAGGTGCACAACCAAATGAACCATTACATCAAAGAATGAAGACGGGCACAAACTCTTTAATTTGGACAATATCACTGCAATGTCAGCTTCCATTTTTACCAATGCATTAACTTTCAACATTCTATTACAAATATCCCTGAAAAATCTCCCTAATTCTGTGGGAGCATTACGAACATCTCGAGTAAGCTTTCCATACACACCAACCAGCAATTTACATTGCAGAAATACATGACAGTCGTGAATTTTAAGACCAGTTATCTTCCAATCATGAGTTCGAACACATCTTGACATGTTTGAAGCATAGCCATCGGGTAATTTGATTGTTATAAACCAATCACAGAATTTTTTTCTTTCATCATTTGAAAGAGTATACCATCTGATGGGCATATAAGTAGATGATCCATTATCTTGCAAATGCAACTCCAGTCTTATCCCCAACTCCTTTAAATTTTTATAAGAATTAGCTGTATCTTTTGTCTTCCCTTCTATTGATATCAGAGTACCCAATATATTCTCACATATATTTTTGTCAATGTGCATAACACCTAAATTGTGACATAGTGTCAATGTAGACTAGTATGGTAACTCGAAAAAAATACTTTATTTTTGTCCAATTCAACTCCGCTGCTTGTCGTTTTCTCTTTCGAACTCTTGCATCTTTCCCAAATCTGTTTTATAAGACATCCCCCAACTATGTGATAATATCATTTCCATACAACTTTGGTGATGATGACCTGCGCTCAACCCTTATATCAAAAATCGCTATATTTAAACGCTATCTATGATCATCTGGTAAATATCAACGGTATCCCATGAAACATAATTTCCTACCACTGAGACTGTGTATTTTTATTTCATATAGGATAAACCATTTTACCTTTTGTGCTCCACGCAGACAAGTTTTAGTATACTGGAAAATTATTTATTGTCCACATTACTGCAGCATGCATCTTGAACTCCCGTGATGAGGTCGCATCATACATACTGACATCCTGATCACACAACTCTTTAGATTCTGCAATCAGTGGTTGCAAATATATATCTTATTCGTTCCCTACTGACCTTGGCCTTGGTATCAGTAGAGTCATCATAAAATACAGATCCTTCATACACTTCCAAGATGGCAAGTTATAGGGAATTAATATGACAGACCAAGTACTATGAGAAGTTCTCATGTTGCCAAATAGATTAAAACCATTTGTTGCTAAACCAAGACATACATTGCTAGGTTTTTCGACAAATCATGGATACTCGACGTCAAATTTCTTCCATTGTAAGGAATTTGCAGGATGCAAGAGAAAGTTTTCATTGTGGACTCTTACTGTGTGATGCCAAGACATATCTTTCGCAGTCAATCGAGATGCAAACAATCTTTAAAGTCGAAGAATCAACGGAAAATGTCTTAGCTCTTTTTGGGGTACATTACGCTTATCGGATATCCATATTGACTCATAACACACTGGACATGAATCAAATTCTGCATATTACTGTCAGAAGATAACACAATCATTTTTACAAGTGTGGATGATATTATAATCAAATCCTAACCCTCACTTTAATTGCTTTGCTTCATAAAAATTACGGAGTATTACGTTATCCTGAGGGAGAGCCTCTTTAAATAATTCTAGCAACATGTTGATGGCCTTGGCAGAAATACGACGAATAGACTTAATATGGAGCAACTTCACCGTCAAAGACAACTTGCTATGATGAGTGCACCCCTCGTACAACTCTTGTTATGCATCCTCCCACAGTCTTCCGAAGTTTCCATTTCCCTCAAATGATTGTGTAGATGTTCATTCTCCATCCCTCTTCCCAAATATTTATGCACCCAGATCGCCTAACATCTTAGTTATATCCTCTCCATTATCATCGCTGTCATTAGAAGCATCCACATTAATGTCGTTCATGTTGATATCGTTACCCTCCTCCATTATATTGGACTGACTGCTAAATCTAACTCCTTTAGGAAATTGTTTGTCATGTAAGACCCAATGTGAGTATTTAAGATCGATTCATTTACAAATAAATGATCATCTATTACCACCAAATTATAAGAACTAAGATTTTTGCACTTCTTGCACAGAGATCTTATAAATCCTTGACTGTCAACACTCATGCGAGCAAACTCTATAAAAAGCTTCACCCTTTTTGCATTCTACTTATAGTCTCGCCTAAGTCTATTTCCCAATAGCATCTAACTCTTCTCCATTGTATTTTCGTTACTTGTCATATGTCTTTCAAAAAAGCGTAACTCATGGGATAAACATTTACAAGAGTCTTTTCATGGATACTGCTTCTATTTTGATAAGGTAGTTGATCATATCCCATTCGAGAGACTATCATCTATATCGCATATATATTCAGTTTAAACTCTAATGTTAGTCAAAATTTCGACAGCATTTCCCTACAATTTTTTAAGTATGCTAGTCACGATAAGTCGTTGACCCTATTTATAGGCCAAACAACTTACGGACGGCATACCCAAAGAATGTAGGGAAACACTGGACTAAAATTTTAATTGACTAACACAAGAGTTTAAACTGAAAATAGTTGCCATATAGATGATAGAATCCCAAATAGTCCACTTTGGACAATTCAAGAGTTGTACCCAAACATTCTTTGGCCACAACTCTCGAACAGGTCTAACGTTCAATTACATAGAAAAATAACTCTGAAATCCATCTAGCTCCTAACTAGTAAACCAAGCCACTAGTAAACCAACTCCTACAACTATCACATTCCAAATCACCAATAATATATATAAGTAGAAGTATTAATAATTATTTAATCACTCTCTAATTCATATGTTTCTTATTTTTTAAGTATTAATTATAATTATAATTTACTTATTTTTTAATTATACCTTATAGCTTTTAATAAATTATCTTTTAAGTATTAATTCTAATTTAAGTATTACCTAAATCTTATGTTTCTTATTTTTAAAGTATTAATTATAATTATAATTTACTTATTTTTTAATTATACCTTTTAGCTTTTAATAAATTATCTTTTAAATATTAATTCTAATTTAAGTATTAATGTCCATCTTATGTTTCTTATTTTTTAATTATACCTTATAGTTTTCAATAAATTATCTCCAAACCATTAAATTTGAGTTTAAGTATTACAACATAGGAGCACACCTATTCAAACACTTTAAGATCTGTTCGAACATGATAATGCGTTCGAATGGGAAATCATTGTGTTCGAACGGTTGCAACCCATATTCTAGACGCAAAACAAAGCCAAACACAATCTCAAATAACACATTCATGGGATAAATACAAACTCATAAGATGCATATTTCACAAACATTGTACAAACACAAATATATTTTCATATTCCCACATCCATACACAAATATATTTTCATATTTGTTAAAAAACACAAATACATTCCCACATCCAAACACAAATATATTTACATATTTCTCATATCCAAACACATATATATTCTTCTAGCCTTAATCTTTTGTTCAAAAAATAGAAGAGAAAATAACTAATTTGAGTTTAAGAGAACATAAATTTGAGTTTTTTTAATAAAACAATCCCATGAAAATAGAATATTAAAGTAAAAGAACTTACTAATTTGAAGAGAAAGAAAGAGTTGATGTCCAACCCTCTCACGGTCGCTCTCTCTCACACTCTCTAAATCTAAAAAAAAAAAAAAGCACAAATGTCCAGCACGTTTGTGCTTCTAGACGTCTTTTTCGTTTGAACGTAATTTACTAACTGTTTGAACCTAAAAACAGGGAAACGGAAAACATTTCCCACCTGATCATTCAGCGCACATCCGTTCGAACATAAATTATAATACGTTCAAAATGATAATTGAAAGTGTAATATGGAGCAAATTGATCCCGCCACAGCTTATCAATGGCACCAACATATTATATACATTCAAATGCTATAAATTTCCATTCGAACAAATAATTAAACCGTTTGAACAGAAATAATAGGCAGGTCGAACGTAAAATATATATATATATCTAATTTTATTACTATATATATAAAAGTATAGGTATATAGAACACTTAATATTTATGTGTTCAATATATATAAGTATAAGTTAATAAGTATAATATAAGTTAAGAATATATATATACTTATAATTATATAACTATATAATTATAAAATTATAATTATAGTTGTATATAATTATATAGTTGTATATATAAGTATAATATATTGTAGTATATAAGTATATATAAGTAGTATATAAGTATTAGTACAAATATAAGTATATAATAATTAAGTATAAGTATTATATAAGTAGTATAAGTATTATATATAAGTAGTACAAGTATATATACTATATTATACAACAAATATAATAATAACCAATGCAATATTTGTTTTCCCATTGGAACGATATTCGTAAGCGTTCGAACAAATAAAATAATTTTGGAATGAGTTCAAACGTCATTACTAACCGTTCGAATGGAAAAATAAATAAATATTAGGCATCATGTCCAGACCTAGCGCCATAAGAATGCAAAACCCACTCTCGTAAGCCACTCCGCCTATCCAGTGCGACTAGTTGCCAAACATCGCCGTCGAAGCCACAGTCCACCACCACTCTCCAACCCGCAACAAATATATCCTCTTCCAACCATTTTTATCGATTAATTTCTCCTAAAAAATGTTTTAAATGGGTTGAATATGGGGTTTTGAAAAAAACCCCATTTCAATCCCGTAGTCGGTTGGAAATGGAGGATGGGATGGCTCTATGGTCATCTCGGCCTCTCATTATTGTTGTGGGAGGAAAAATGACGTTTTTAAACCGTATATTTATGGTTTTGGCAATGGCTGAGGCCATTGACGATTTTGAACCAAAAATCGTCATTTGAATGTGTCTAAGACGTTCGAACGGCATACTAATGGTTTTTCTTCGAACCACAATTAGACGGTTCGAACGGCAATCTATTATCATTCGAACATATATTTATGATAGGTCGAACACACCATATATTGTTGGAACATGTTGTTAAGCATTCGAGTGGTACATTTGTATTTTAATTTTTTGATACATATAATTACCTTGATCTAATTGTAATTATGATATTTTGTAATCAATGTCCTTGATTTTATATCATAAATTTAGCGTCATTCCAATGGCTTCTTGGGAAAAGAAGTGGGTTGCGTTAGGGCAATCATCTAGTGAAGAAGTCCGAGAGAGGACTATTTTGTTGGAGAGCTAGGGGAAGATAGATGATTTTAGGGATCTTTCGTGGGAGAGACATTTTCTTGCATCTGTCTTTCTCGATTGTGGTTGGACACTGATCATCGATCAGAAGGATGAAGGGACAGACAAGATAGTTTTCTACATCAATATTGTGTTTGAGTTCTATAGAGAACTTGGTCGTGCCAGCCAGGAGGATGACGCATACACTTTCTCCATTTGAGGCGTAATAGTACGCTTTTCAGTTGATGCAGTTGCTGATTTTCTAAGTATCCCTCGACTGCCCACTGCATATCCTAACTTGGTGCCTAGAGAGTCTACACCTGCAGGCGATGGGGAGACTGCAGAGGAAGAGGATACTGTGATGCTTGATAAGATTGATGGCCTCGCTGATCATGAGGTTCGTCAGTTGGTTGTAGATCTAGATGCTTCTTCCTATGATGGGAGCAAGAGCATCAAACATATAGACTTATCTAGTTTTTTCAAGATCATAAGCATTATAATAGCCAACAACATCGATCCTCAACTGCACAAGACTGAGGTGAGCATGGACCGGGCATGATTTATGTTACGGGTCGCTCGCGGGGTGCCTTTCGACCTAGCAAGATATATATTTGCTAGGATTCGATCAGAGGCCACCTATATTACGATAGGTAGAGTTTTATTTTATTGAGTGTACTTGGTTATTCCTTTTGATATATATAATACTTGTACTTATCAAAAAAATTTTGTGACAGATATATTGCCGTTTGGAGTCATGCTTACACGAGTTCGGGAGCCGATTGGATTGATCAACTCGACGACCGTCTCATAGCACCGGACACTTCAAATTTCATATTCGTACACCCACTATAGGGGCGGTCGACATTCAAGAAGGTGCACATGGCGTATCTGGTGAGACATCTACATAGGGTGCATCACATAGTGCTATTTGTGAGGAGATTGCAGGTATTGTGCATGTAGAGATGCGCGCACAGACATCAGAGATCATTGATACAGTTCGGGTTGCCCTCACAAAGACTAAGTCGAAGCTCATGTCTCGAGTGACTGATATTGAGGCATGCATTGTTGGAGTCGAGGTGGTGCTACACAATATGGCCCAGTAATGTATATATTTTATTAGCATTAAATATGCTTTTTTGTATCATGACTATTTGTATTTTATATAATTAATTTAAATATTCAAATAGTCATACATTATATTCCTACCATACATTATATTTTTGGGATGTAATTAATGTATAGTTTTTATTTTTAGTGTTGCTAGCTTATTTATTGTTAATTATGTTTTTTTTTTCATTTTACTTACTGTTCACAATAATATAAAAAATGACACTATAAGTAATATTTATTTAACATAAAAAAATACTAAAATATTTTTTCATTAATTACATAAAATTAATTTATGAATTCGTAAATATTTTATGTTCCGTTCGAACAAGGTTTAAAAAAATCTCCACCAATTTTAATTTAATTTCTGACCAAATCATTCCGTTCGAATGCATAAATATTGTGTTCGAACGAGCTTGCAACCTTCCCGCCAAAGTTTCCCACCAAATGTTTACCATTCGAACGAACCAATTTTATGTTCAAATGGATTTGAACTTTCTCCGCCAAAATAAATTACTTCCCCACCAATATTACCATTCAAACCAATTATAAACCATTCAAACGAACCTTAATTCCAGGTTCGAACGTATTTTTGACCATTTGAACGGTTTTGATGTTTTGAGACGACCTAACTCGTCACAGAAAATGAGCCGTTCGAACTTTTTTATAAAGTCATGCATTTTTTGAGATGTCTCCAATAATTAATTTTAAGGATGAAATTTATTTCGTGCCTAAATTATTTCATCCCTAAAACTAAAATTTCTTGTAGTGAATGGTTGCTTTACAGTGAGGAGTGCATATCATTTACAAGGAGAATTGCAAGATAGGAAAAAAGGCCAGAACTCTTATAATAGTAATTAGAAGGAATAGTGGACCAGACTATGGAAGATTCACATAGTTCTAGCAGCCAAGAATTTTCTTTGGAGAGCCTGTCGAAATATATTGCCCACCAAGATTAATCTGCACAAAAGGAATATATTGGATGATCCAAATTGTCCAATGTGTCTTATGGTGCCTGAAACCATTGAGCATATATTGTGGGAGTGTGCCTCAGCTAAGGATGTACTGAGCCAATTTTCTAGAAAAATTTAAAAATGCAAGTGGTCATACAATAGTTTTAACGAGTTAATGGAAGCCATGTTCAACAAGTTAGACAAGCAAGAAATGATAGAGTTGTCCTTAACTCTCAGGAACCTTTGGTGGAGAAGAAATCAGTTAGTATTCGGGAACATTTTGATAGATCCCTAGACTGTGATACACAGAGTGAAATAATTGCAGCTAGAATTATGCACAATTAAACCAAGACATGAGCATCAAGTCTCTGCATAAAACAGAAGGGCAGTTTTATAGGAATGTCCACCTCAAAGTTTTTGTAAAGTCAACTGGGATGTGGCAGTTGATAAAAAAAAATTGAAAAATAGGAATAGGAGTGGCTGTAAGAGATGAAGAAGGTAATTTTTTGGCTACCTTGAGGAAAATACAATACTCAATGCCTGATCCTCTTCTAACAGAGGCCATAGCAGCATGCGTAGCAGTAAAGTTTGGACTAGAATTGAGCATGAAGAAAGTTATACTCGAATGAGACTCTAAAACAGTGGTCAATAAACTCCATCTAAAGAAGCAAAACGGAAGCTACTTTGGGATGATTATAATTGATACTTAAGCTACAATGGCAAAGTTGGAAGCATGCATAATCTATCATATAAACAGGGAGGGCAACTCTACTGCCCATAGTGTAGCAAAAGTAGCTATATATGTATCAGATTTCATTGTAGAAATGGAGGAAACTCTAATGTTTTATCAGATCATGTAGAAAAAATGACATGAATGAAGGATGATGTTTCTAAGAAAAAAAAAAGGATGTAGCATGAGACAGCTCTTGACAAGAATAAAGAAGTTTTTTATTTTTTCTGATTTATTTATATTTTTAAATATATATGTTTTAAAAATTTACAACATCATTAAAGAATACTTCTTTAATCACTAAATAAATAAATAAAAATTTGTTGGACCCAAGACCAACTTTTTCGGTGACAATAACATTTCTGACCATTCTTTTTCTGGGGGTTGGGTGGGGCCCTTTGATATTTATGAAATACATGTAGCATGAAGACGACATTCACAAGATGTCAACCTATTCTTCAGAGGATGGCATAGGGCCACGTGACAAAAGTTTTTGGGGATAGCTTCTAGTTGTTCTGGTTTTGTTAGTTAATTGGTCACGACCATAATTATTAAAATAAGATTTTATTTTATTTTTTGGGGACAACGAAATAAATTGGATAATGAGATATGGTATTGAATTTTGAACACGTTTTATGTAGGGGCCTTTGCCCAGCCCCCCGCCCCGGTATCGGAGGGTGGGGTTGAAACCGCATCCCTCCATCGAGCTCAACCTAATGATTTATTGGATCTATAAAAAAAAATTTGGACTAATTTTTTTTTTAGATCCAAATTATAATATAATAGAATTATAAATTTTATTCAAAAGGAATATAAACTTATTAGAGTTGTAAAATCCCACATTACTTAAGTATGACTATTCTATTGTCTTGGCTTCTTATATAAAGCTTGGTCTAGGACCCCAAGTCAATCCATTAACTTAAACTCAATTTTAAATTTTTAGCAAATTGTATATTTCTATATATAATATATATAAATGATTTATATAAATATATAAAATAATATTTTTTATTATAAATATTGTAGGGTGCGGAGAGGGATGTGAGGTGGGGCCCACTGGGATCATCCTGCCACCCGCCCCAACTAGGGGTCCTCCATGCGAAGCAGGGGCCCTGCCCCCGCATGGGCGGTGCAGGGTAGCCTGCTCGACCATGCGGGGGCGAGGCGGATGGGGGCCAGCCCCCCGCTACCCATGCACCCCTAGTTTTATAGACTATGGAACTAACAAGACCCAACCGATAAAAGTCACTGTGGGATAATGTTTTTTGGACTTTGTATTTAGAGAAATGGTAGTCGTAGTCATTAGGTGCAAAAATCATGCAATCACTTTGAAAAAAGTGAATAAATACAAGATCAATATGAATTTTTTTTTTTAATAATAGATTTCAATTTTTTTTTAAAGTGACTACACAACACTTGTCTACTCTACAACTTTACGTAGCATTAATCTTATATTATATATGATGTTTCAAGATAATGTTTTTTCTTTGGAGTTTCGGCTAAAAACCCACGCAGTAATATGACTAGAGTCTTTGCTCTTGAGAATATTCCATCATATTCTAATATTTTATCATTACTTTAAAAAAAATTTCATGACTTTTCCTCCTTTAATGGATTTTGTAACCTCTCTTCCTATTTTTGAAGAAAGTTTTGGGGGATGAAAGAGTCTAAGCTCACACAACTTATATTGTATGTTCTTAGATTACTTTACTATTAATCACTGTTATTAATAAATTATTCACTATTATTTTCACTACTATTCACATATCATCTAAGATACTTTAATATCCAAATGGAGCCAAAATTCCTGAAATTTCTTTCCTTCCACTCTCTGTTTGCATATCCTTAATTTGAGCCACAAATTTATGGGTTTTACTTTGAATCAGATCTATTGGATGAGATACATGTGTTTTATAGTAAAAATGGATCTGAAACCAATTTTACACCCACATTTTATGTCATAATATTATATGTGGTAAAGGAAACTGATATCCAATTAATGCATTAATGTTTAATTTAAGGACCTTTTCGGCAATTTAGTCCCATTATTTAATGCCACGTCCCCATTCAAAAATTTAAAATAAAAAAGGGGAAAATTTGTGGAAATTAAGAGGAATGTATGTGGAAAAGGATGTTTGAATGAAATGAGTACTGAAATTGCCACGTAAGGGTACCCGATGACCCTACTCTGTGGGATTGGTGCAACAAAAAAAAGTACTTTCTTAATTTTTAAATAAAAAATAAAAGGAAAAAAACATTCAGGACTATCAATACAATAGCATTTCTTACCATTCTTTTTCTGAGGGTTGGGTGGGGCCCTTTAATATCTATGAAATACGTGTAGCATAAAGAAGACAATCACGACATGTCGGCTTATTATTAAGGAAAAATGATATAAGAACAACTATATTACAAATGTTTACGATTTAGTATAAAAAAATTATTATTTTATTTACCTTAAACTATTGCAAGTACAGTAATTTTGAATTAAAGTAAAAAATAATAATATATTTATATATAATAATAACTAAATTATAATATAGTTGGTAGTGTATCAATATCTAGTATTCAGAGGATGGCGTAGGGCCACGTGGCAAGAGTAGTGCTACATCCACCGAGGATGTAGCATGAGATGGCTCCTGACAAGAACAAAAAAGTTTTTCATTTTTAGTTTAATTTTTTTCATACATTTTTTATATTTTTAAATATGTTTTTTTAAAAAAATTGCAACATCACTAAAAAAAAAAATGCTTCCGTAATAATTAAATAAGAAAACATTCTCGAGACCCAATCAGAACCGAACTTTCGGTGATAATAACATTTCTGACCGTTCTCTTTCTAGGGGTTGGGTGGGGCCCTTTGATATTTATGAAATACATGTAGCATGAAGACGTCAGTCACAAGATGTCAGCCTATTATTCAGAAGACGACATAAGACCACGTGGCAAAAGTTTTTGGGGATAGCTTCTAGTTGTTCTCGTTTTGTTAGTTAATTTGTCAGGACCTTAATTGTTAAAATAAGATTTTATTTTATTTTATGGGGACAATGCAATAAATTGGTTAATGAGATATGGTATTGAAGTTTGAACAAGTTTTATGTACTATGGAACTAACAAGACCCGACCCACAAAAGTCAGTATTAATAGTCTATGACTATTCCAGTTAGCTAAGTTGATAACAGATTAACATCTCATGCAAATCATTCAAGCTTCACTCACCTATTTGACAATTTCATCCATATTAGATCCTAGTTCTCACACTGTTCCCAGAGTTTGTGAGAAGTCCATATATTGGCTGGAACACATCTCATTAACACTCTAATACTTGTTATGGTGCCCTTGATTCATAGTCAAGCCACTATCACTTTAGCATTTCAGTAGAGTGACCTCATTTAATGATGGACACTGCCAAGAATATACTTTCCAGTCACAATTTATGAACTTTATTTACGAACTACGACACATAAATCTATCTTCAATATCATGTTTTCATCTAACATGATGACTTCTAGAAAACAAAATCTCCAAAAAGGCAGTTCAGGAAATTTCTAGAGAATGACATTAGAAAAGAAATAAACATTTCTGGAAATTCTCATACCTGTACCATGCTAACCCATCGGTCCATGCCTTTGTATATCCTATCTGTAACATCCTGAATTTTAGTGTATTTTAATGAACGATTTATTTAATTTATTTCATGATTAATTATCTTGTTTTAAAATTTTGGGAGTTTTTAAATATTATTTTATAATATTTTTAAGTTGTGAAAATTATTTTATTGGGCTTTCTTATTGTTAATTATTGTTTTGGATTTAAATTGATTCTTTTAATTTAAATTGGTTTGTTTGTGGGTTTTAAAATTTCTATTGTTTTATTAAAGTATTTCACTGTGTTTGATTAATTTAAATTAGTGATCTGCAATTTAATTTCTTTTTATTTTAAAGGATGTTTTTGTCAGAATTTAATATTTCATTTTAGCTAATTTTGAGTTAAATTGGTTTATTTATTTTAACTGTGTTAAAAATAGTTTTGTTTTATTTAAATGGACTTGTTTTTGGATTTTAATATTTTTACTGTTTTAATTGAGTATTTCATTGAGTTTGAATTATTTTATTTATCTAGTAGTTTTAAAATCGTTTCCGTTGGATCACTTTCGAAACTCAAGTTGAAAAAGACGAGATCTCTTTTTTCTTCTTCCTCTTTTTCTTTTTCTCTTTTTCTTTTTCTCTTTTTCTTTTTCCTTTTCTCTTCCCCATTCGGACCCGACCCAGCAGCCTTCTCTCTCTCTCCTCTCCCTCACTCAATCGGGTTTACCTTCGCCGGCGCCGTTGCCGGCCGCCGTGGTCGACACCGCCGGTGCCGTTCGGCTCCCCGTCGACCGGCGACCCTACCGTACCATTTTCAGCCGGAGCCTCGCCGCCGTTTGCCTCCACGGTGCACTTTTACCCGCGGCGGTTTCCTCCTTGCTGCGCCGCCGTTCGGCCACCAGCTCCTAGCCACATCATCACCGGCCCATTTCCGACCTAACCGACCCAATCCCGGCTCCGATCCGTCGCCGGAGCAGCCCCAACGAGCATCAAACCCGAACCCACTTTTCCGGCCTTCCACCGCCGTTTCGGCCGCCACCCACGGCCAACCATCACCACCATTAGATTCCCCACCTCCTATAGGCCCTACCCTACCGTTCCCAAGTCTTCGTTTGACCCCGGGTGAAATTTGAGTTTCACTGTATATTTCGGCCACAATGTATTTTTACACTGTGGTGTTGCTGTTTTGGCGCTTCCAGCTCTCCCGTGATCCTTCGTTAAATTGTTTTAAAGCGCTGTAAGTATTTCCTAAACATTTCTTTGAGATTTAATTATATTTATGCAATTAACTGCTTTTATTTATATATTGTATTCTGGTTGGTTTCCGGACTGAGTCCGAGGAGTTCGGGGGTCGTTGGAATGATCGGAGTATATTGTTGTGTGATTTTTGGGAGATTGGATTTATTGTTGGATTTGATTGTGTTGTGAATTGGAGTTGGTTATTGGATGTTCTGGTTGTGATCTGGTTAATTGTTGGAATTGTGTTTTGATCTGGATTTGGTTGTATTGTGATATTGAGGTTATTGTTGGTTCATGGCATATGCACGCATGATCATGTTTGTAAATTGAAAACGGGGTTTTCGTGTATTGCATTCATGTTCATGTGTTTTTTTTTTGAAAACTGGGTTTTCATGTGTTGACTGAATTTGTGGGTGCGTGTGTATCACGACCCCAAGCCGAGATGGGGCATTATCTCGGTGGACCTCCTCTAGTCACTCGGGAGCGCAATATACTGAGTGACGTCCCCTGGGTTGTCGCCGGGCGACAACGGGATCGGACGTTGGACGTGCCGACTCCGTGGCCCTTCTGCTGGCGGGGGCTAAAGGATGACCTGGCCACGAACGCACCGGGTGCGGAACTGGGCATCTCTCGTAAAGTAGACAGGACGTGCGGATGGTCCATAGGGGAGACCATGGTGCATATGGTTAATTGGATTAAATGGAAAAGAGCTGTTTTCTGGGAAAATAGCATGAGTTATTTTTGTGTACCATTTTCTGGGAAAATGGTGGAAATGGATTTTACTGGGAATGATTTTGAGCCAAATGAGACTTTTGGCGTGTGTTGCATTTTTTTTCATATTGCATCATTGGGCATGCATGGTTAATTGTTAGAGTATGGTTTTATCTCTGGTCATGGTTAGGTTATAACTTACCTGCGGTACCATTTCATGGTACTGCAGACTTTGTTGATGATGCAGATGCCGAGCCTGAGGATCTGGCTCCGCCGGAGGAGTGATCTGGGATCACTCATGCTGTAGACTTTATTTTCAGACTTGTGTTTTATTTTTCTGGGACTTGGCTTTGTTTTTAAAGGTATTTTGTATTTTGGATATATGTATTAATTAAAATTCTGGTACTAGTAGACTTTATTACCTTCCGCTGTGTTTTTAATTGTGCACTGTTTATTTGTTGCACACACTGACACTTGTCGTTGGGATGCGTGACCGGTTGTCATCATCCCGGGTGTCTCAATTTCCGTGTTGGTCCGTACATGGAAGTCAGGGGCGCCACACTATCTTTCAATGGGCCTACTATCAAGAGGATACATGCTCTTTACTTAAATCTTTGTCTTGGCCAGACTTCACCCATTCCAAAGAAGTCCCCACAAAACAGCCCAAAATACATGCTAAACAAAAGGATGCACCCGGTTTTTTTCTCTTTTTAACTCCAACATCTTCAAAAAATTGAAACATCATAAAAAAACTCCCATCCCCATTATTGGAGGAAGGCTATGCATCTCTCGGAGTCTCCCGTTGAGACTCCCTTTGTGACTCCAGTTCAGTAACACAGCTATTCAGCCTGTCAAATTCATCAAAACAAGCTTACATTTTTGAGACATCAACCATAAACGACTCAAGTTTCGTCTTGAAGCCCTTTGCCTCAGTCTTATTCTTCTCATTCTCCTCCCTAAGTCGAATAAACTCCCTATTGGATAGCAAGGATTCAGAGGGTTCAGGTATAACTAAGTGCCTAACCCTCTAACATACCCTAATCGAGATCCCAATACCTCCTTGAACACAACACTTGCATTTGTATTATCATCCCCCACATCTTCTGGTGGCATCTCATTCAACAGCTCCACCATCATATTCTAATTTACAAATATAGGCATATCAGTTTTTGGCATTAACCATGTGAATAATCTATATATATGTCCAGCAAAAAGTAAACTAAAAATTGAATTCACTCACGTAATTCCGCTCAGCAGCTTCAGTGACAAATCTCCCCTTCTTATTAGACCAATGCACCTCTTTGTAAAAAGCAACATAATTCGGATCTTGTTCCCGCTTCAATGAATTAACAAACCTTGTTAGTACATTCTTCTATATGAGTTACAAATTAAAAATCAAACTTTTTGTTTGAGTTTATGCTTTTACCTTTTCCTCCATTAGCCTAACAAAAGACTTCCTCCCACCCGTGTGATTTATCCTTTGATTGAACCTATTTTGTTTGTTCCGCCTTGATAGGTTCTTACATTTAAACAGCCACCCATATTATTATTGTATGAAATGACAAACCCTTTAACAACTAATACAAACCAGCACATCAACTTTAAAGGAATAGCTTAAGAAAAATGAAGGTACCTTAAATTCTTCACTCTCCCATCTCTCACACAAACACTACCAAATGGCCTTGTCCACCAACTTTGGCCCTCTAGCAATTGCAGCTTCATGTGTATCATACTCCAGGTACTTGCAGTGCAGTAGGTAGTGATAATCATTATATTTCTGAGCAAGTGCCATCGCCATTGTCTCTCGATGGTTGCTTTTGGTCCAATCCAATACAAAATCAGCTTATTAAAAACATTTACAGATTATAACTTTAAGTTATGTAAAGTTATAAAGCTTCAATTGATTTTGCTTTATCTGACACAATTTTTACTCAAACACGATCCGTTAACTCATCCTTATTCTGTTTATCAACACGACTCCAACTTGCTAGTCGCATGTCTGCATAAAGTTTCACAATCCAGGTCACGCGTGTTGAAAACATCGTCTCATTTTGACATGATACTCCTCTTTGGCCATCCTTAATTTTCACTGCTATTTTGCCAAACTTACTTATGCGATCAAATTTGTCCCCGTCCACGTTTTTTCTCAGGTGGAGCTAGAGAAGAATGATCACACAATTATATCTAATGTAATTTAAAAACATGGATAGTAACTGCTGATCTGGATTAATATAACTAGTAACAAACCAAAACACATGTAAAGCTGATTAATATCTATACCTGCAGGGACATCAATGTTAGGCATTGAAGCCTCATTAGCTGGAATTATCACCTCCTCAGGGATCTCACTCGGTCCTTCTGTTTCCGCATCTGAAAATGAAATTGTCTCATCTCTTAGAATGTTTGCTCGAGTCTGTGTTTCTACTTCTCTACCACGAGCTGCTCCTCGATTGCTAGCACGCCCACCCCGTAAATTCTTGGTTCCTCTCATAGGCTGCACCATTATATAACCAACCACACCCCAAGTTTGTGGTTATAGATAGGTAATGGAAAAATTAGTCTGTTTATCAACTAGATGTGTTACCAACCAGAAATCTATATGCATAGAGCTAGAGTGGTAAACCAAGAGAGAAAAAAGTCCAGTTTACAAGTATATATAAAATATACTTAGCATCGTTGTGCACTATACATTACCAAAGTGCCTAATAATAGCTGAAGCTTAAAACAAATATTTGCTAGATAATCCTTTCGAGAGCCCAGCTACTAAATTATTAAAAATAAAACAGATTTCACATGCACATGAACCTACCATCGACATTTTAAGAGTGCTTAATAAACTTATGAGATTTTTTCCAAAACCTATATGCAATCCCAAGATTTTGTAAAGCTGAACAGCTGTGTGCATTTCGAACCCAACCATTTTATGGCATGACTTTTACTCATTTCAGTCCATACTATCTGATTAACCCATTGTTGAGCAGAAAGATTAAAGGTAATGGAGGACTTACCTGGGTTTCTTGGTGTTCAGAAAATATCCTGACCTCTACCGAGTGCTGGAATATGTCAAACTTTGTGTTGTTGTAGCTCTAGTCAGCCCAAGATGTTCTCTTCTTAATCCTCAGTTTTCAGAATTGCAGAGTGAGAAACTAAGTTTTCGAGAGTGAAGACTTGTAGTGGAACTAACCATCGTCTGTAACCATCTATTCACTTGAACCATGGTAAACGTACAGCAGCAGGTACCCATACCTCATACAACTGTTTGAAGAGACTGTTCTTTGAAAGAGGGCCAAAATTTTTCATTTCCCACGTAAATGAATATGTCTTACCTCATGCACAGTAATGTGGCCTTTTCTTTCCAGACGATGTTGGGTTTGATAGTACTTAGGCAACATGATACATTGGTCATTAGTCATGAATATACTTGATCAATATTCAATACTACTTGGGCAAGAAATTTTGGGCCATTGGTAATTATTTTGGTCTTAATACAAGTATATTCAATTGCCTCAATTTATAATATAGTTGGGCCATTAATATACTTCTTTTTGTATGAATACTACTTGGGCAAGATATATTGGGCCATTGGTAATGTATTTTGGCATATGTCCTTTAGGAACAATCAATTCAATTTATTGATATTATAGCTTCACCATTAAGTAAATGCTCCAAAATCCTACCAACGACCCCAGGTTCCATTTAGAAGCATTAACATTATTTCATGTTATTTAGCTCCAATTTCATACCTGTATTTCTAAATTTCATTTCTTGGTTTTATATTATATACATGAAGCTCTTGATGAGCTAATTACATCTTCCTCACTGTGGAATGTCCAGGCCTTATAAGAAGGATCAATCCCTATAATAAATAAATGCTCCTCGACCACATTTATTGCCTGGAAGAACAAATTACGGCACCTACGACACAGACACCTAATGTCAACTCCTCTGGGTGCATGTTCTCGAGCCATGGCGATGAAATGGTTAACCCCCAATGCATATTCGTTAGACACAAATCTATCTTCAATATCCATCCACGTCTTGTCCATCTAGATATGATGCCACAAATGAAATTAATCAACATAATCTCTATTGACGAATATACTAAGTTCCCAAGAAATAGCAAAAAAATGTAAGGCAAAATAACAACAATTATAAAGTTGTTTTTCTGCTTGCTTAGGCCTATATCTGTAGCCCATCAATTTAAAACATGGATAACATAGTATACATTGTAACAATGCTTGAAAAAGAATATAGTGTACGATGTAGGTTTGATGATTACATGGCAATGGCCTAGTCATAGCCAAGGATAAAGTTTGGATAGAATTTTAGCTAATGACTATACCATCAACTTCTAGCATGGTGAGTCCACATTGGACTAGCCATCTTAAAGATCCCATAATAATATGGCATATAATTTAGTATAATAGTATAAAATTATATATGCTTAGACAATCACTTTCTCTTTTAGACAAGGTGGTTGTTCAGTATTAAATCTACATTAGTCAAAGAGCCTCCGCATTGTTTTGTAAGTGAAATCTCATGCTTTTTGCTTAGAGGGATTATATCTAACATGGAGTTGTTCACTCCATGTATACACATGAGTTTAAAAACATAGCCATGTTCAAGCTGAATCCAAGATATGAAAAAGATATCCTTACTGACCAAGATGAGACGAGTGAAGGGGTTCATCATTGATTGCGTAGCATCTTATGCTATATGATATGGTACTAGTTGATAGCAGTCATTCTGAGAGTGTTTACACGTGGTAGATATCATAAAAGGGTTTGATAAGCACACCAGCTAAGATTTGCAATATTCTAATTTACGAATAGACAGCTAATAAACATAGAGTAGTCTTTGGATTACTATATAAATAAGGGTAGCCGATTACATTATTTATTAGCACATTATCCCCGGCAATTATATCGTTGGCCTATGTAATAATAAAGGAGGGAGAGCTGACACCTATGTGGTAGATTCACAGTCTCAACAATCAAAAATAAATTCAACACAATTTACAGTCAAAGTTTAATCCTCTGATTGATCAACATACCATCTATCATTTTTTTTATCAGCCTATTAAAACTTGGTTTTTGAAACCAGAATAAATATACAAATATCAAAATTGATGGCCAGAAAATTTAATCAGAATCGGTTACTCTTGTATTGTACAAAGCAGAGTAAAAGGGTTTGAATTTCTATACCATGTTTTGTACCTCCTGACAAACTCTATCATTTTGCCACAATTTTTAGGGAGAGGGAACTGTGATAATTATGGGTCTTGTTTTAAGCATTTAAAACAAGAGATTTAAATTGTGCAGAAGAAACTAGCACAGATTAAGAGGTAGCAAGCACTCGCAAGTGACCCGGAAAGGAATTTCCAGCACAGTAATGTCAATGTGGCTAAACAGGCTCTATGCCTTAGCTGTTGGTATGAGAGAGAGAGAGAGAGAGCTTTCACCATGACCAACTTATTCTTAATTTAAAATCAATCTGCCTCAGCCACTTTTGAGTAGAAGTCTATATGTAGAATTAATCACTCTCAAAAACATGGGCTTGATCAAATACTTGTGTGTATACTTTTTAATTATTTTTTCAATTGGTGCTTTAGTTTAGCATTCAGGCCTAGCCCTAGAAGTAGAGGGGCAGCTTTGTCAAACTGCAGTTCAAGATTTTAATTGTAGATAATGAAGGTTTTGAGATAATAAAGTCATGGTTGTGCCATCATTCTGCTCATCTAAGGGTAGGCTCAAAAATAATCATCATAATATTGTGGCAACTTATATCTCAAGTATTAAAGATATTGACATCATAAATAGGGTCACGAGATGGATTATTTTAGGATCATTAACAAAACCTAGAAGTAGAGGGGCTGCTTTGTCCAACTACAGTTCAAGATTCTAATTGTAGATAATGAAGGTTTTGACATAGTGAAGTCATGGTTGTGTCATGATCTGCTCATCTTTCTAAAGCCATTGTCTAATAGACATAATGCCTCAGCCTTATATGTCAAGTATTAAAGATATTGACACGTTGATACAAGGTCACAAGATGGATTATTTCAGGGTAATTAACAAAACCTATATGCATGACTTTACTCCTTATTTTTCTTCAGCCACTCATATTAGCTAATATTATATAAGCAATTATCACATGAATAATACTAAAAACAAGCACTTCCAATGCAAGTCTTTCAGCAAACATGAGCCATTATAATTTATGGAAAAGAGACTTTATGGTTGTCTTGGAACAACCTCAGTTCAAGAATTCACACTTTACGAATGTATCACAAGGCAGACACATCTTGGTAATATTCCAACATAATACAAAGAAAGTTGAAGGGATTTCTTAGCATCCAGCTAAAATACAAGGACAGTGAAGCATAATGCATGAGATTACGACAGAATATTGCATTTAATATGTAATGCTTTGAAGAGTTTTGGCCATTATCTCTGTTCCCAAACAAGTTATTAAATTTTTCCAAACAGCCAGTGAGAATGCAATTACCACAATCCAAGACTAGGGATAGAATTATGGCATTCTGCTGCGGACAGCTTTAAGTTATAGTGCTTAGGATTATGGGGAGACTTTCTGCAACATGTTTTGTACAAACATGGAAGACATCCTTCGAGTAGCTATGGTAGCAAGCTACTACTATGTCAAGAGAATGGTGTCTACTTGAAGAGTAACAGATGTACAAGCTAATCTAAACCTTGCAGCCCAAAATCATGGATGTTGAGGATAGTCATTAACCATTTTTGCTGATTTCATCGATTGGACATTGCCTAGTCATAATTTTACAAACTTATATTTTTAAGTTCATTTAGGTTTGTACCTAACAATTGTATGGAATCACACATGCATTGAGTTCATTGCTGTATAAAATCTCATTAAACTAACAAAACAAATATGTAATGGACATAGAGGAAAAAAAAAGAACATAGATAACAACATGGTTTGGTTGTTTTAAATTTAAAATTTTGGTACACATAAAGCCAACTTCAACACCTAAACTATCACATAGTAGCATTTTCTAAAGAGTCACAATTTTCGCAGTACCTATAAAAAACAATATTCTTCATGTAAAAACTTGAACCACCAGAGAGTTCATAGTCAAACCAATGCAGCCAGAACATCTAAAAACAAATTGTTCCTCTCACTTGGTATTTTTCCCCAAGTACACAAATGTCCATTACATGCAGTTAAATTGAAAATACAAACAACTCACAATAATGGTTTAATTATTTGAAATAAGCACATTCAAATGAAGTTGAGACTCAACCATGTCTATGACTAAATTCCAGTTAACCAAAATCAAATTATAAAACATATTATAGTCGTACATCATTAAACCAATAGATTGCATGAACTATCTACTAAGGAAATAAACAGGAAAAAAAAAACAAACTTTAAGCATAAATGATTGGACTGACCTTTCTGGATACCAGCCAGATCCCTATAGTAGTGCCGAGGATCCCTACAGTGTTCAATATTCAATCGATATCAAGCACTAATTAGTGCTGAGGATCGCAACTCGCAAGCTCCTTATGGATAAATTCATCATCCACAATTGATTCTCGTGTGTGAGGATGGCCGGAGTTGTGAAAATTGCTATCGATTTCTAACAATCAACAAATACGACTAGCTAAAGTTTGGGATGGATTTCGGCGCAGATGGTGACTGAGAATGGGTGAGAGGGTTTAATCAGTCCAGGTTTTTTAACATACCGAAAATCTTGCGATATCATGGTGGCTGTTGCGAGAAGGTGGTGGTCAATGGTGGAGGTTAACTGGTTAGGGCATGGGTTTTCGAGAAACTCGTGGGAGCTTTTTCTTTCGCGGGAAGGAAAATGAGACTGAGGGAGAGGAAAGGGAAATACATCATGTGGGATTAATTAAAACATAAGGGTTATTGCAGCGACAATAGTCGCCCCAATAAACTTGATGAAATCTAATTTTTGTTGCGTCTAACCATTAACGCCGCAACAGACTAAAAAGAGCCATAACATATCAAATTTGTCGATAGCTTTTACGGCTACACTATAATTCGCCGGAAATAAAGACTTTTTTTGCCAAAATGCTGAGATGTCACAAGCTTATTGTCTCAACTGGAAAAACTAGCTTTTTGCTGCCAGATTGTTGTTGCCGGAAATAAAAGTGGCCACAATAGCCACTTTTTGTTGTAGTGACTTTAACATCCAAATGGAGCCAAGATTCCTGAAATTTCTTTCCTTCCACTCTCTATTTTCATATCCTTAATTCGATTCACAAATTTATGAGTTTTACTTTGAATCAGATCTATTGGATGAGATACATGTGTTTTATAGTAAAATTGGATCTGAAACCAAATTTACACCTACATTTTATGTCATAATATTATATCTGGTAAAGGAAACTGATATCCAATTAATGCATTAATGTTTAATTTAAGGACCTTTTCGGCAATTTAGTCCCATTATTTATTGCCACATCCCCATTCAAAAATTTAAATAAAAAAAGGGAAAAAATTGTGGAAACTAAGAGGAAGGTATGTGGAAAAGGATGTTTGAATGAAATGAGTATTGAAATTGCCACATAGGGGAACCTGGTGACCCTACTACATGGGATTGGTGCCAAAAAAAAAAAAAATACTTCCTTAATTACTAAGTAAAAAATAAAAGGAAAAAAAATTAAAGACTTTTAATACAATAGCATTTCTTACCATTCTTTTTCTGGGGGTTGGGTGGGGCCCTTTAATATCTATGAAATTCGTGTAGCATGAAGACGATAGTCACGACATGTCGGCTTATTATTCAGGAACAATGATATAAGAACAACTATATTACAAATGTTTACGACTTAGTATAAAAAAATTATTATTTTATTTACTTTAAACTGTTACATGTACAAAAATTTTGAAATAAAGTAAAAAATAATAATATATTTATATATAATAGTAACTGAATTATAATATAGTTGGTAGTGTATCAATGTCTAGTATTCAAAGGATGGTGTAGGGCCACATGGCAAGAGTAGTGCTACATCCACCAAGGATGTAGCACGATACGACTCTTAACAAGAACAAAAAAGTTTTTCATTTTTTTTTTTCATTCATTTTTTTTTATGTTTTTAAATATATTTTTTTTAAAACTCACAACATCACAAAAAAAATACTTCCATAATCATTAAATAAATAAATAATGATCAAAACCCAATTCAAACCCAACCTTTCAGTGGCAATAACATTTCTAACAGTTCTTTTTCTGGTGGTTGGGTGGGGCCGTTTGATAGCTATGAAATACGTGTAGCATGAAGACGACAATCACGACATGTTGGCTTATTATTTAGTGGATGGCATAGGGCCACGCAACAAAAGCTTTTGGGGGTAGATTACAATATGATTTTTTTTTTGGGGGGGACAATGAAATAAATTGGACTATGGACTATGGAACTAACAAGACCCGACCGACAAAAGTCAGTTTGGGATAATGTTTTTGGATTTTATATTAAGAGAAATGATCATTACAGTCATGAGTGTGCAAGAGTCATACAATCATTTTGAAAAATTTTTATAAATACAAGATCCATATGAAAAAAATTATTTTTTTAATTGTAGACTCTACTTTTTTTCAAAACGTTTGTAGAGGGAGGAAGTGAGACTTGCCAGTGTGAACAAACTCGAGAAGGCGTTGAGAGTAATGGTACTGCACGACCCTGGGGGGGGGGGGCAGAGAGAGAGAGAGAGCTTGGGGGATTATAGCAATTGTGACCAAATGTGGATGAGAGCAAGGAGAGCACCTCAGAGGAATGGTTGCAACGCGAGAAAGTGTGCAGTCATGGTAATGAGGTTCGAATAGGTCATCGTGGATGGAAAATTGATTGGAGGTAAATTTGCAAAAATCGTGGGAAAGAAATTCAGATGGGTTAAGGAATTTCAACGTGAAGGGGACTCTAAAACTGTAACCCTTGTGTGTTTGAAATTGAATCCGATCATGGTCTTGGATTTCACAAATAACCCGGACCTTAACCCTCATATCCAAAATGAATCCATCATTGAATAATTTTTTAGGCCTTTAGAAGAATTTCTTTGGCCAAATTCTAATAATCTAGGCCCACTCAATCCATAAATTATTACATGGGCTTATCTTCAATGTCACTCGTCGAACCTAAACAAAAATAATAATAAAAAAATGTCCATATATTCTGTATAATACTGGATCAGTGTGTGACAATCTCCCCTCCTTATAAATTCCGTCCTCGGAATTTGCTAGTACCTCAAGTAATTCCTAAATACTTGTCCATCACATTGAGTCCATGTCTATTTTAAGTCTCGATCATTATATCAAACATAATATTCCAAGATGCTAACTTTCCAACATTTTTCGCCTGGTGCTCTTAAATACCTCATAATCCTCTTGGCATACACATTCACTCATCTAGTGTCGATCTTCATACACCTCAAGATCCAGTTCAAGCCTAAAATATACACCTCAACAATAGCAATACAAGCCTAATAATAACTCCCCCTAGACATACACCCTTGCGCACATTGTATTGATTATCATACACTTAAGTGTCCAATCCAATTCAAAGTGTAAACTTCCACAACGGGCTCGATTCAATGCCTACTAAAAATTTCCACTCAACTACTTAACTTTACTTCGTTTGAAATAGTACATAAAACTATTAACCTCATATGGATAGTAAATTAAAAATCTCCATAGTCCGAGGTCCTTAATCCTACACTCAATTCACGAAGAAATCCAACTTAGCTCAAGATCCCTAAAAATCTCTCGTTCTTCTAAATCCTCAAACTTGAAATCTATAGCCACGAGATTTAAAACCTACATGATCTCAAGTCACAACTAATTTTCCAATCATCACTAAGCTTACTCTCAAACTATCGTATTACCAAAAACCACGCTTCTGTTGCACACTCTGATAATTCGCAAAAATTTCTAAAACTGGGATCCATAAAAACATCAAGGTGGAGTCTAATTTATTTTAGCATCTACCAAGATAACTTTTATCACACTTTGATAACAAATAGATTTCTTGTCTACCAAATCCATGCCCACTCACTCATACTTTTAGATACCCTCTTCCATTCTCAGCTGCAACCAATAGCCATGAAGTACACATTTATGTCTGATGACTGCACACTACTACCCATGACATCCTTACCATCCTTTTATTTGGAGTGATTCGAGAACTCAAAAACCCATATGCTAAGTTGAGCTCATGGGTGGATAAGGTTGAGTAGTCATAATGGAGTGGTTGGAAGCTAAAGATGAAGCGATGTAAGTTGGAATTTTCTCGTAAGCATCCGATTAGTGAGAGAAAACTGATATAATAAATGAAGTCACATTTAGGCTACTTTGCCAAGTGACTATGGAATAAATTGAATAACAACTAGAATGGGAAAGTCAAAAAGATGTCAAATTTTTTTTTTTTAAAGGGCTTATAACTAAAATAAATAAATAAGTTTTTTTTTTTTTTGGAAATGAAACTTCCCTTCATAAACAAAGAATACATGATGATTTGTCAAGAATAATAAAAGGAGTAACCTCAGGAGGTTCCTCTTCCACCCAAACATGCTCAAAATCTAACAATGATCCTAACTTAGCAGCAGCATCAGCTGCTCTGTTTCTATTTATACTCATATGCTTAACATGCCAGTACTGATGAGCCATTAAAGAGCCCTTTATATCTTTGATAAGTTGACCATTCCAAGAGTAATCATACGACTTCTTATTGATAGCATCCACAACTGATTTAGCATCACCCTCAAACTGCACATCCCTCAAACCAAGTTCAATACACAGATTGATAGCTCTAAGGAGGGCCCAACTTTTTGCTATAGCAGCAGATTGGATATCACCTTTAGAGGTAGCTGGAACAGCCTGCACTTCACCCCAGTGGTCCCTTACTACAACCCCAACACCCATTCTTTGAGTTTCTTTGACAAACACAGCATCAACATTGGCTTTTAGGAAACCAATTTCTAGTAGAACCCAAGCTTGCATAGCATCTGTTATGCATGCTCCTTCCTCAGAGACTTCATCTAAGACTTGTGAACCTGGTGTGCAAGGAACTTCAGCATCCTGGATTGCCAGCTGAAACAAAAGAAAAGGTGTTCTAAATCTATTTCTAACCACATACTCATTCCTCCTTTGCCAAATAACATGAAATACTACAGCCACTCTATTCAGATTTCCTTCATCTAACTTGGAAACTAGATCACCCCATAAGGATTTGAAATCATAAAAATTTTGCTTCCACTTCTGTAAAGGACTTATCATCTCTCCCCATACATCCATTGACGCAAGGCATTGCCACATCAGCTGTGTATGATTCTCGATTATCGGGCATAATGTGTCCTCAACTATCCTTTTTTTGAACAAATTTTCTTTAGTAGGTAGAATATTGTGTAAAGCCTTCCATAATAGCTATTTTACCTTCCCTGTACAGTCTAGCTTCCACAACTTCTTCCACATCTTCGTATCATGTGAAGATATTGAAGCCTGACCCAAGCCTTGGTTCTTCATATCAAGATCAGTAAAGTAGGCAGACTTAACTGAGAACAATCCTCTTTTTGTTAAACCCCATATGACCTTGTCCTCAATGCCCCTAAGGCTAATGGGAATTCTGTTAATACTGTCTACTTCCTCCCTTGTAAATACTGAATATAGCAAGTCTTTTTTCCAGGTCTTAGCAGAATCATCTATGAGTTCCTCCACCATAGTATAAACACTCAAAATGGATATTGGTGTTTGAATTTGGAAGGTAGATGGACTTGGAATCCATTTATCTTTCCAAATCTTAATATGTTTTCCATTACCAACACGCCAAACATACCCCCTTCTCACTAGATCCAAAACTGAACAGAAACTCCTCCATATATGCGAGGGGCAATACCCAAATTTTGCCTACAGGATATGACATGAGGAAAAGTATTTTTGTTTGAACACCTAAGCAGCCAAGGATGAGGGATCTTGGATAAACTTCCACACCTGTTTTGCCAATAAAGCCCTATTGAAACAATTAAGGTCCCGAAAGCCCAAACCCCCCATCTTTGTCCAACCTTTCTAGTGTATCCCTTTGCTTTCCCCTCAAGGCCCAAAAACCCCTAATCAAGCTCAGCCCAGGATAGAAAGCCATGAACCCGGCCCACTAGGAGAACCCTCTGTACTTGGCCTGTAGGAGGGATGGTGCTCTAAGGGATGAAACTTATCGATCTGAAGCCCCTCGGGTAGTGTCCAGTCATTGAGTGCCCGCCCACACGGTAGGCGTGACATACAGAGAGCCATTGATCTATTGATAGAAAAGGCACAAACAGACCAGGGGAAAGGCAGACTAAGAGGAGAAGGTTCGAGAACCATGCCGCATTAATGGCTCTACCACCCGGACAATACGCCACATTAATGAGGTCATTGTAGAGCCATGGCACATTAATGAGGCCATCACAGAGACACGCCGCATTTAAAGATTCTGACAAAATGAACAGTACAGGGAACTCGGACTTCATGAAAGCAGTCATGATCTGCTCTTCAGACTTGTAGTATAAATACTTGATCTCAAGTACGAGAAAACTCTCTCTAATCTCTAGAATCTCTTACTTATTTACTACACTCCAAGAATATTTACTAACTTTGGTATCGAAGGTTCCCTGACCCCAAGGCTGCCCTCTCAAAGTTGTAGTATTTTCTACCTTGTTCAGGGCTTGTTTTTTAAGACCTAAGTTGTTGGAGCTTGGCCCAAAAGTGTGCGAAACACCACATTAACAGTGGCGCCATCTGCGGGATTTTAATATATCTTGCATGTCCTTCTCATGCTTATGACAACCCGTTCCGAACAACTTAGGAGAAACATGGGAGACACCATGGAAACAAGGCAAAAAGCCATGGAGGAGTGGGTGACGAAACTGACTGGCGAAGTGGAGACACTTCACAAGGAGAACGCGGAAATAAAAAAACCCCAATGTGAGCAAGAGCACCGGGAGGCCAATGACACTGAGCAAATGGGGTCTCGAAACATGCAAGCGGGACCCAAGAAGGAAGAATAGCATAAACAAATGTAGGATGAGCTTCGTAGCCTCAAGGGGAAGTATGAGGAAATAGTGTGAAATATGGGTATGTCATCAATGGTGGGCCAATTGCTCACAAGCACAGGTCTACCCTATACTGAAGAAGTGATGGAGATGTATGATGGAGGCAGGGACCATCTCGAGCACTTAGGGATCAATGCTAGATCACACCCATTTGCCACCAAGGAAGTAGCCCCCCTTGGGGATATTCGAACCATAGTTGGAGGGTTCGCTGGTGGGGGTATCACCTCGTCGAGAAGGAAAGCACATGTCAGGCGGGCCCGATACTATGAGGTATACTCGGCTAAGTATCATCCCACCAAACAACAAAGGGGTAACCCCATTCCAGTAATCTCATTCACGGAAGCCGATGAGGAAGGGGTTCTATACCCCCACGATGACGCCTTAGTGGTCACCATGCTCGTCGCCAACTTCACCACCCATAGAATCCTCATCAACAAAGGGAGCTCCGCAAATATACTGTTCTAGGAAGCATTCGTCAAGATGGGTATTGAGACCTCCCGACTGCTGCCAGCCCCCATGCCCTTAAAAGGTTTCTCATGAAGCATTGTTCAGCCTGTGGGAACCATCACGCTATCTGTCCTGGTTTTGAAATAGCCCTCGCACGGCCCCTATTATGGTTGACTTCTTGGTGATGAAAACTCTGTCAACATACAACGCCATCATCGGAAGGCCCACCCTCAATAGCTTAAGGGTAGTCACGTCGACCTACCACCTCAAAATGAAGTTCCTAACTCCTTAGGGAGTGGGGGAAGTCTGAGGGGAGCAGGTATCGACAAGGGAATGCTACTTACAGGAGCTAGGCAAAAAGATGAAGTGCTAGCCTTCGATGGCACCAAAGGGACAAATTAGGCTGCACACCCCTGAATAAAATACGGCAGACCTCGGTCTACAATTCGTGCTGCCAACTTCTGGAGGAAGGGATGGTGCGTGACTTCAAAGAAAAGGATGGGCGATGACCTCCCCGGACAGGGATTCTAAGTCCCTTAAATTTTGTAATGTCTCTATACTAAGCTTGTACATTCCTTTTTACTTAATAAAACACAACTTTTCAGGATAATGCAAAACATCTACAACACGCTCTCACATTATCAGCAAAGCTAACGAAATCAATGGCAGCAAGATCATCAACAACTTACCTCCCCGTGAGGCACCACAGGGAAAGGTAGGCCTAAAGGTTGCCTTATCCCTCCTGCAGTGGAGAACGGGTTAGCCAATGGCAGGCCGGCAATAAAATTTACCTTCCTTACGGACGTTAATAGGTGGGTGCGGGTCCAGTTACAAACTACTCGAAAAGTTACCTCCCTGCGGAACACTATAGGGAAAGGTCAGCCCAAGGGTGGCCTTATCCCTCCAGTAGAGGAGAGCAGGACTGGCCCCACAACCTTCTAGAATAAATTACCCAGACCTCCGTCGCAACTAATAGTGGGATCAGCACCGGCCTAACCCAATACTTACCTTTCTTGTGATGTCAACAAGCAGGAGCTGCTCCAGTAACAAAATGTCCGAACAACCTACCTCCCTATGACACTCAATAGGGAAAGGCCGGTCTTAAGTCGACCTTATTCCTCCAGCACGGGAGAGCGGGTCCTGCCTCCAAGGCGGTCTGAAAAACTTACCTCGACTCCTATCATGGTGAAGAGCAGTAAGCCAAATTGCTGTCCGAACCTACCTCCCCGCTGGATACCACAGGGAAAGGTAGGCCTTAAGATTTCCTTGTCTCTCCCATGATGGAGTGCGGGTTAATCCTCAGCTACCTGACATTAGAAAAATTTACCTTCCTCGTGAGTGGGTACAGTAACAGACTACCCGAAAAACTTACCTCCTTGCGGGATACAAGGGGAAAGGTAGGCCTAAAAGGGTGCCTTGTCCTCCCATGGAGGAGAGCGGGTTTGGCCCTTACGGCAACTTAAAAACTTACCCCGACCTCCACTAAGAGTGAAGAGTGGGTCTAGCACCAGTTTGGCTCAAAGTGTTACATTTCCCTGTGATGTCAACGAGCAAAAGCGGGTCTAGTAACAGACTTCCCGAACGACTTACCTCCCTGTGAGACTCAATAGGGAAAGGCCGGCCAAAAAGCCGGCCTTATCCCCCGTTACAAATGAGAGAGGGTCCTGCCCTCTAGGCGACCTGAAGAACTTACCACGACTCCTAATACGGTGAAAGAGCGGACTGCCCCAATACGGTGAAAGAACGGGTTACCTTCGTGGAAACCAAAAAGGGATAGGCTAACTTGAGGTAGCCCGACCCCTCCCCAATGGAGTGCGGATTTAAGTCTTATGACTACACAAAGAAAAGAAGATCTACAGAAAGGAAACAAAGTATCGCAAAAAGGCCGTACAAAGCATCAACAAATAAGCAAAATATGGAAATAATACAACAAGGAAAATGCAGAGAAGGTACAGCCAGATATATTAAATCATTTTATAAATTATGCTGGATTATGAGGAAAAAAGGCGGGAAGTACAAAAAAAAAAAAAAAACTGCAAGGAAAAGATGAAAATAATGTTGCAAGGAAAGCCAAAAACAATACAGCAAGAAAAATGCGGAAACAATATTGCAAGGAAAGCCAGAAACAATACAACAAGGAAAATGCAGAAACAAAACAAAAAGGAAAATGCGGGAAGGATACAGTCGGATACACAAAATCATTTTATTAACTACGTAGGAATACAAGGAAAAATTATTACATTGTAAAGGAAGGAGGTGATAAGAAGAATTCTTCCCAGACTCTTCGAGAAAGAATTAGCGAGGTAACTATAAGGGATTTATCCCTATTACTTAGAGACCCTGGGTTTTCCAAGTATCACCCAGCCTAAGGGCACTGAATAACCAAATAACAGCAGGTAGAAAGTCAGCCGCAGCAGTTAAACCCCCGATTTGTCTCCTTAAAAACTTATGTGAATTCTGTTTTACTAATGCAATTATTTTCTATGATGCGAAAATCAACTAGTCTCAATCAGCAAAGTTAGCTCCACTAAGTGGGAACTCCATCGACAACTCACCTCCCTGTGAAGCAGATAGGTGAAGGCAAGCCTAAAAGGCTACCATATCCCTCTTGCAAAGGAGTACAGGTCAGCCCTTGGCTACCCGAAGACAAAATCTCCATCAATAAAATCTTCATCTGTGAAATCTCCATCAATGAAATAAAGGGCGCCAGCGGGGTAGGATGGGAGACTTCGAAAGGTATGGCTGGACACGGCTGACCAAATAACGATTAAAACAACAGCCGCATTTCAAGAACGGCTATCCACGGAAGATAAACAAGCACAGCGTGACTAGCTAGCTGGGTAGGTGGGAGCTTTGCAAACCCCTTTACCCCAGTTCGTCAAGCCGACCACACAACAATAAAGAATAAAGAAAAAAAAAAGGCAAAAGCTGAGGCATGGCTAGCAAAGATATGTGCATTAATCAATATGTATATGTGTACAAGCGCTGAACAACAAAATGCGGATACATGTGTAAGAGAGAGAGAGAGAGAGAGAGAGAGAGAAGAGAAAGAACAACAAAGATGCATAAACTCCTTAAGTTTCAACGCCAAGAGCATCAGTCTCAGCGGCAATAGAATGGGGTTAGCTGACTCAACGACTGCTGGAACAAGGTTTGCCAGATCCACTAATGCCGGTACAGGCTTGGTTGGCTCAAGAAAAGCGTTTGGCATCTCCTCCCTTCCTATATTGTGATTGGTTTTAAAGGATGCCTCGTTGGTAGGAATATCGCCAAACACAAGTCACTGAAGGTACCTGGTGAAAGACCTTGAACGCAGCTCCAGACTCTGAAGAAGAAATGACCGCATTGATTTGCGGCCTTCAGCTACCTCATGTCCCCATGCCTTATCGTCGGGAACCACTTTAGCTACTTTTGTAGAGAGAGGTAGGCGTCCTGAAGATTTTTCTTCAGCTATCCCAGTCAGTCCTTCTCTTCCCACAACCACCTCTTCTCTTCCCACTCTCGGGATAGGTCAACCCAGAGACTTGGTTGAGTTGCTCCAGTTGGGACTTCTCCTCTTCCCACTTTTGCTTGTGCTTCCGCTGGCAACGCTCCAACTTCTTTGCTCTCTTGCTTTCGTCCGACAGGTCAAGCCTTGTCTTCTCAAGTTCGAGCTTTAGTTTTTCCTTCTCCTCTCTATCACCGAGGAACAATCAAACCACGTAGAAGAAAGCCGATAGGCATTCGACAACCCGGCCAATAGCTTCTTACCAGCTCCCCTTCATGGCTAGTTAGGACAAAGAAGGAAGGGCTTCTGACATGAATTCAAGAAGTTTCCTAGAAACCTCAAGAGGAGTGGGTGGGTCCTCACTTAAGCACCCTAGGAGGGGGCTGATTGCAGCATCTGGAGGAAATTCGTCCGCCAATGGATATTCAGCCCGGGTGAGCGGTTCCTTATGCGTACCATCACCGATTGCATCACCTACAGAATCACCACCTGAGAGAGGCTCTACCTAGATAAGTGGATCGATGATTGGACCCCTTGAACCATTGTCGACCTGGACAAGAGAATCTGCAACATGATTCATTGGGCTCCCGAGGACTTCAACGTTTGGAGGATATGACCACTTGTGTAATCCTCTGCCTTCGCGGGGTTGCTAGAAGAAAGTTCCGCCCCCTCATCGACCACCTCAAGAGAGTGACTCCCTGTGGCCTCGAGAGATGAGGAAGGGGGAGAGATCCATAAAGAAGAATGTTACCCCTCACCAGAAGGGGAAGACTCAAAAATACTTTCAAGCAGGGTGCCCATCTCAACCTTAACCCCAGGTGCCTCGCCAATCGTCGCGGGAAGGGGCACTAAGGGGAAACTACCCACCAATCCATCCGTCACAACCAATGCAGGGGCCACCTTAGTAATCAGATGGCTAGCTTCCAAAGTAGTTGTTTCCTGCATCAAAGGGTCCTGAACCTTGGGAAGAGGTCTGCCCTCAGCCTGAATACTCTCCCGATGGGTTTTCTTCCCTGTATCTGGAGGAGAAAGGTCCGAGAAAGCTTCTGGAATAGATCAACCTGTGGCAGCATAGTCATCGGCCTATCACCAGAAGGAATGCGTCCTAAGGGCAGTAGAGAACTCCTCAAACTCTCCTTGGAAAGGAGGACCTCAGAATGAACACCGTTAGAATGTTTTTGCACCAATTCTCGCACGATTACAAGACGCTTCAATTCATAAGGAGTGGCCGTCGGACTCACGGCCTTATCTTCCAGAATCTTTCCCCAGTCTGTCCTTATGGGAAACTCCCGGCGGTTCACTTGGCCCACCAGAAACACCCAACCATGGCCAGAAACAAAGAAGAACTTGGAGGACCAGTCTTTTACCTTGCGGTACCACTGCTCCAAGGTGACTAGGGCATGAGGCACCTTGAAGCTTCATACATTCCCCTTTAGGCGTAGCACTCTGTGGGCAAGAAGAAACTTGCGGCCGATGAGGTCCACGTCATCCAAGTAGGATCCCAACAAAGCTCGCCTCCAAATAATGCTGCTGCAAATCAATAACCGCCAGGCGTTCGGGTGCAATTGGGAAGGGGCCAAACCAAGATGGTCCAAAAGGTCATGAATGGGGCGAAGAAATGGTAATCTCAAGTCGCATGAAAACATAGAAGGATATAGGGATACCTTACTAGAGTGGCCCTTTGCATCAATGGTGCCCTCATCGGGGCCAAGAACTTCAAAGAAAATGGATTCTGGCACTTGATAGGTGAAGGCTAAAGAAGCCAGCGTTGACTTGTCAGTAGTCGAGTGCCATCCCCTACCCAAAAACACCGGCCCAACATCTGTAGGAACATTGGGTTGAACAGATTTTTCAGAGGCCATCACTACCAGAACGTGAAGTAATAGAGAAGACTGGTTGAAGAGAAGAAAAATCAAGAGGACAAGAATGACGGGATAATCACAATGTAATGGGCAGATGTCAGGTCCCACTCCCACATTTTATAAAAGAAGGTGACGGTTAGACTCTCATACACCATGGTAACCTGGATACTCGCCGTTTCGGTTTCATGAAATGCAGTTTATGAAGCGACGTCAATACAAAAAGTCACCTGACACACCTTCATTAATGAGTTTGAAAATATGTAATGAAAAGGCGAGCCCATCAAGGAAAAATGTCCTCAGGAGTGACCAACCCGCAGAAGCTTCCCAGACCTCAAAAAACCTAAATAGAGTGGCTAGCCTTGGTAGGAAGGCGATATTGAATCATAATAAATTTTCACCGTACTCGTCTGATGAGAATTAGCGGGGTAACTGTAAGAAAATTTTCCCCTCAAGGCCCAGAAGGCTCTAATCAAGCCCGGCCTAGGAAGAAAGCCATGAACTCCACCCATTAGGAGAACCCTCTGTACATGGCTTGTTGGAGGGATGGTGCTGCAAAAGATGGGACTAGTCGATCTGAAGCCCCTTGGGTAGTGTCCAGTCATCGAGTGCCCGCCCACATGGCAGGCTTGACATACGGAGAGCTATAGATCTACTGACAGAAAAGGCACAAACGGACCAGAGGAAAGGCAGACTAAGAGGGGAAGGTTGGAGAACAACACTGCATTAATGGCTCCGCCACCCAGACAACACGTTATATTAATGACGCCGTTGCAGAGCCACGCCACATTAATGAACACTCAATTTTATTGAACACATGGTTTGATTATGGGAAGAATTATCACATCTTTTGATTCTAACAATTGGTATCAGAGCTACCTTCTTATTTTTCATGGCTATGTTCTTCTTCTTTTTTTTCCGCCGTTGCAATTTGTGATTTGCTATTTCGAGGAGAAAGGCATGAATTTTCAATAGTCCATGCTTGTCTTCGTTATCGAAAAGCTTCCATTTTTCTATTTGGATCTTTGTCGGCATTTAGGCGGAGATTTCTTCAGGGAATTTTGTAAATCACTACTTTCTATTTCACATGAGGCGATTTTTCATTAGATATTTTTTTTAACAAATCATTTACTCTTTTTTTTTTTGTTTGAAAAATCATTCGCCATATCACCTGTGTGCGGTTTCATTGCTAACGATCCATTTCTGGTCAAACTTTTGGTTTGATTCGACTTTTAACAATTTATATCCATTTAACCATTTGTTATCTGATTGGGTAATTGTTTAAACTTTAAGCATTGAACATATTTTATGGTCTTGATTAATGATTGGCTATTTTGATACAATCTTGTTTTGCAAAATTCCTCATTTTATGTGTTTATGAATTTTGTGATATTGCTCCATATTTGTTAATGGAGAAAAGAAATGAATAATCCCTTTTGAGATAAATAGATATTTTGTTCATGTGGGTTATGTCATTTTATTGTAATAACAATGGTTTGGAGTGGCTATGTACCCACCTCTCATGGGACTACTCATGATAAATTATCGGAGTTGTCAAATTGATCATGCTTCCGCTTATGATATTATACTAAGATCCATACGAATAGTGACATTATACTAAGATCCATTTGGTAGGATGCTTAGGACGATAAAGATAATAGTTAAGTGTTTGGTACTTGGTACTTGGTGGCCTAGTTCTATCCTCTTGGTAACGGGTCATTTTAAGTCCTTGTATTTAATTATTTTGCTTTGTCATGCATAAGAGCCTTTTATGTATCTTGGGCTCTAGTGTAGTGTGTAAGAGTCTATTTTGAATAAGACTCTAGCATGGATATAAGATTGCCTAATGGAGACATTTATGGGTGCATGTTTCTTGTTCCACATGCATAATAAATTTTGTTATATTCTCCTCAGCTTATGGCAATGCAGCTCTGTCTCTCTCTTTGTCTACCATCAAGAGTCTAACGGGAACCAATTATGAGGATAGTCTCTCACTATTAATTTGGCTGTCACGAATTTTGATTTGGCTTTGACAGTCGATGCGCCTGTTGAGCCCACTAGTGAAAGCTCTATAGATGGAAAGACTCGTTATGAGTAGTGGGTGCATTCTAATAGGACTTGTCTTATGATTATGAAGTATACTATTGTCAAGTCTATCAGGCAAATCATAGTTGATACAGATAGCGCTAAAGAATATCTTGATGCCATTGGGAAGAAATTTACTAAGTTTAATAAGGCAGAAAAGGGAACTCTGATGAAACTTCTTACTACCACAACCTATGATGGGGTTAGTGGAGTCTGAGAGCACATCATGAAACTTGCTCATTTCTTTAACAAGCTCAAAGGAATGAAAGTTGAGTTAGCAGGTAGCTTTCTTGTATGGAAAGTACTTGAATCTTTGACACCTCAATTTGATGCACTCAAGACCACTTATAATGCTCAGAAAGATGAATGGAGCTTGAGTGAAATGACTGTTATTGTGACTCAAGAAGACGAGATGATAAAAAGGGCCAAGTTCCATGCTTCTTTTATGGTAACTGTTGATAAAGGGAAGAAGAAGAAGTTCTTCAAGGGTAATAGTAGCAACTCCCACAAGATGACGAAATCTGGGAGGCCTCCTCAGCAAGTATGAGTGTTCCAGATGGGCCTAAAAATGAAGGTTTTAAGGGAAGGTGCAAATTTTGTCATTTGTTTGGGCACAAGAAGGTTGATTGTAGGAAATTTAAGGCTTGGTTAGACAAGAAAGGTACATGTTCGCTACTAGTGTGCTTTAAATCTAATCTAGTCGATGTGGCTTCTGATACTTGGTGGCTAGATACTGGTGCAACCATTCATACTACAAATTCGTTGCAAGAATTAAGGAACAACAGAAGACCAATTGATACAGAGTTAGTAGAAAATATGGGCAATGGAGTGAAGGTTAAAGTTGAACATATTGGTACAGTCAGACTTATTTTGACTTCTAAGCATGTTTTGAACTTGTTTGATACTACTTTTATTCCTTCCATCAGAAGAAATCTTATCTCTGTTTCTATTTTGGACAAATGTGGATATGTTTTTCATTTTGGAAATGGAAAGGCTACAATCTTTTATGACTCAGCTGTGGTTGGTGTTGTTACTTTATATGATGGTTTGTATAAAATTGATTTGCTTCCTGCCTTAGATCCTACTTCTTCTAGTATCTCTGTTGTGAATGTTGTAGTTGGTTCTAAATGTACTAGATCCAATGAAAACTCTTCCATGTTGTGGCATAAAAGGTTGGGTCATATTTCTAGAGAAAGAATGGGAAGGTTGATCATAGATGGCATTCTAGTTGATTTGAATTTTTTTGATTTTGAAACTTGTGTTGCTTGTATCAAAGGGAAGTTTCCAGCGAAGACCAAAAAGTAAAATATTAGCAGAAGTCTGGGTATTCTAGATTTAATCCATACTGATGTTTGTGGTCCCATTTCAACTGCCACTTTGGGAAATTATAGATACTCCATTATCCTTATTGATGATTATTCTTACTATGATTATATTGAACTCATTCAAGAAAAACCAGACTCATTGGAAGTTTTTAAGGCTTTCAAGGCTGCTGTGAAACTCCAGAAAAATAAGAAAATCAAAGCAGTTAGATCAGACAGAGGAGGTGAGTTTTATGGGAGATATGATGAAACTGGTAAAATCCTAGACCTTTTGCTAGATTTCTCGAGGCATGTGGTATCGAGGCTCAGTACACAATGCCTGGAACTTCTAAACATAATGGTATTGCAGAGAGAAGAAATCGTACTCTTATGAATATGGTGTGGTGTATGCTTAGTCATTCCACTTTGCCTGAATTTTTGTGGGGTGAGACTTTGAGCTACATGTATTTTGAATCAAATACCAAGTAAATCAGTTTGTAAAACTCCTTATGAGTTATGATCAGGTAAGAGACCGAGTTTGCATCATTTTCGTATTTAGGGTTGTAAAGTGGAAATAAGGCCTTATAATTCTCAGCAGAAGAAACTTGATCCTAAGACCATTACTGGTTATTTTGTTGGCTATTGTGTGGGATCAAGAGGCTTTAGATTCTATTGCCATTCAAATGTTATTAGAGTTATTGAATCTGATCGAGCCATTTTCTTTAAGGATGTTAGTGATAGTGGGAGTTCCGCGCCACGTGAAATTGTATTTAGCGAGGAGCATGTTTTTATAGCTATTCAAGTTACTCCTCCATCAGTGGCTGCACCACCATTGACAGAGGGAACCAGTACTGTTGTCTAAGACTCTGTCGCTGACACTATAGTTGATGTTGATGTGGTGACTAATGACATTGTTTTGAGGAGATCATAGAGAATTTGTAGACCAACAATTTCAGATGATTATATTGTCTATTTGCAGGAGCATGAGTTTAATACTGGTATGTCTCTTAATCCAGCCTCTTTTAAGGAGGCCATTGATAGTCCTCAATCTTCATGTTGGATGGATGCTATGCATGATGAGATGACATCGATGTGTCAAAACGGTGTATGGGACTTAGTTGAACTACCATGTGGCTATAGGCCAATTGGTTGCAAACGAGTTTTTAAGACCAAGTATAATTATGAAGGTCAGGTAGAAAGGTATAAAACTAGGCTTGTTGCTAAGGGCTTTAACCAAATAGAAGTCATTGATTATAAGGACAGTTTCTCACTCATTTCTACCAAGGAGTCTTTTCAGATTATTATGGCTTTTGTGGCTCATTTTGATCTCGAGCTGCATCAAATGGATGTCAAGACAGTTTTCCTTAATGGACATCTATTTGAGGATGTGTACATGATGCAACCAGATGGTTTCCAAGTGGAAGGAAAAGAACACATGGTGTGTAAGCTTAACAAGTCCATTTATGGGCTTAAGTAGGCATCAAGACAATAGTATCTAAAGTTTGATGACATTGTTACCTCTTGCGGTTTCAAGGAGAATCTTGTTGATCAATGCTTATATTTCAGGGTCAGTGGAAGTAAGTATATCTTTCTTATTCTTTATGTTGATGATATATTACTCGCCGCAAATGACATTGAGGTTCTATTTGAGACAAAACGCATGTTGTCATCTCATTTTGATATGAAGGATCTCAGTGAGGCCTCTTATGTTTTGGGCATCCAGATTTTTCGTGAAAGATCTAGAGGCGTTCTTGGATTGTTTCAGAAAATCTACATTGATCGAGTTCTAAGTAGGTTTAATATACATTCTTGTTCTCATGGAAAAGCACCTATTGTAAAAGGTGATAAATTTTCTAAGTCTCCATGCCCTCAAGATGATAGTGAAAGGACTCAAATGCAAACGGTTCCTTATTCGTCGATTGTGAGTAGTTTGATGTATGCTCAAGTATATACATGACTTGATATTGCTTATGTTGTTGATGTACTTGGGAGATACTTAAGTGATCCTAGTTTGGGTTTTCTAGAAAAAAGTTAGCCTCCAAATACCAAAGGGTACTTCAGGAATTTTGAGAAATGAACATTTCATATTCTCTTGATGACTCATTCAATTTCCATGACTCCTTCAATTTATTTATTCCTAAACAAAAAAAACAAAATAAAAAAATAAAAACTCTAATAAATAAGAAAATTAAACACAAACTAGCATAAAATTAAGAGTAAAAGTATGACAAAACTTGTATAGAAATTAAGCACATTAGCGTACTTTATGTATTGAGACATTTTGATTAGTCTCCTACTTGGGTCACACGCTTTTTGGACACGGTGATTATTTATGTAATAAGACATTATGTTTGGTCTCATGCCTGAGTCACGCCAATTTTGGGGAAGGCGTACTTTATGTATTGAGACATTTATGCTTGTCTCATGCCTGAGTCACACGCATTATGGACAAGGCGTATTACCTACAAGAGACAATCTGTTTTAGTATATGCCTGAGTCAAGTGGTTGTGAGTATAAATTTGGTGTCATATATCCTGTCGGTATAGCCACTAGACTAGGTGTTGCAACTGCATTTTGGACAAGGCCTGTTGCTTTAAGGACATTCCGATTTGTCTCTAAGGCTTCTTATGGAAACAGGTTTTTGTCACTCTTTTGATTATTTCCATACTGCACTTGCATCTCATTGGCCTGAGTTACGTGATTGTAATTATTGGTCATGTGTCCTATGCCTTGTCGGTGTATCATTCACTAGCTTGTACTTGAAGGCAAATTTTGAACAAGCCTTTTGGTTTTGGGATGCTTGTTTGAGTTTATGTTTTGAGTAAATGCAATGATGTCCAAGTGGGAGATTGTTGTATTTATTTGTAAATAGTGGACTAGCATTAACATTTAGTATTGAGCCCATAATGGGATGGGCCATTCTAATAGACACATATAGAGGCCCCTACTCTCACCCCACTTAAAATAGAACTAGCCCATTGAGTTCTATTGTCTTCTTGCTCTTTCTCTTCTCTCTGTTAGGGTAAGAAGGAAAATAAATGAAAATGGGTAGAAAGTAATTCTCTCCAAAGCAGGAAATTTTTCCTCTCTTTTGCAAGAAACCTAAAGCTCCATGGAAAATCCAACACAAGCTATTGGAGGTATGAACTCTCAATTTTATTGAATACATGCTTTGATTATGGGAAGACATTATCACATCTTGTGATTCTAACATGACATTGATCTGTTGTCGTGGGGTTAAAGTAGAGGTTTCGTGGGTTTGAAGTTGAGGAGAGGCGTTGGGGTGCAAGGGCAACATCGTGGAGGAGTTTTGGTGTTGCACAGTGGCTAAGCAGAGGGAGGAAGAGGGACTTGCCAGTGTGAATAAGCCAAAGACAGCGCTAACAATAATGGTACTGGACAACCGGGGACCGGGGGGGAAGACCTTGGTGGTTATGGCAGTTGTGACTGAATGTGGATAAGAGCAAGGATTGCACCTTGGAGAAATGGTTGCAACACGAGAGAGAGAGTGTGTGCAATTATGGGAATGAGGTTCGAATGGGTCACCGTGGATGGAAAATCGGTTGGAGATAAATCTGCAGAAATCGTGGGAAAGAAATTCATTGGGGGTTAAGGGATTTCAACATGAAGGGGAACTCTAAAACAGTAAAATTGTAACCCTTGTGTGTTTGAAATTGAATCCGATCATAGTCTTGGATTTCACAAATAACCCAAATCTTAATCCTCATGTCCAAAATGAATCCATCATCAAATAATATTTTTGGGCTTTTAGGAGAATTTCTTGGGCCAAATTCTAATAATCTAGGCCCACTCGATCTACAAATTATTACCTGAGCTTATCTTCAATATCATTCATCAAAAATAATAATACAATAAATCTCCCTATTTTCTGTATAATACTGGATAAAGGTGTTACAATAGCCATCAAAAGAAGGAATGAAGAAAGAAAATTCAAGACGTTATTGTCTTTGAATCATTCTTTTGGGCTTTCTCCCTACATATAATTATGGGTTGGGGCCCTTGTGAATTGTTACCTACAATGGATTCATGGGCCAGAAAGAGCCCATGGCCTTGAAGAGCCAAGAGCTTGAACACATTGGCACTAAAAACTTCACAATGCTACTTCCCTTAGCAAGAAAGGGTAGGAAACATTTATCTTTTTCATTGTCCATTTCTTTTTCTTTTTCTATAGTGCTACAATAGTTAAGAAAGAATGTTTGTCAAGGTCCCCTACTCCTTATTTATGTGTTTCTATATCCTTTAATTATAAGATATCAAGCTTACTTAGAAAGGGGAAAAAAAACTTCACAATGCTACTACGTATTTGGCAATATCAATCGAACCAATATTGTAGATGAGAAATGTTGATCATCATCTTGAATTTCACATCAGTTGATGTGTAGTATTTTAAGTGGCTTTTCATTTAAATGGTTGACTTATGAAACCATTTAAGTGTGTTATATCTGTGAGGGGGGGCCCTCTCGGGGAGGGCCCAGGCCCAACAGAATCAGGCCGCAGGGAGCGAGAAGGCCCCAAGCCCATCAAGCAGGAATCAAAGTGGACCAGTGCCTTTCCATTTGAAGAGGTCCTAGCACCGGGCCCAGCCTGGTCGAAGAGCCCACCACGGGCAGTAGTCACCTAGGACCTTGGTGGCTGATCGAGTCTGGCAAGAAGGTATGAAACAGACAACTGCAGCAAAGCCCAGGAGGTTGGACGTGTCTGATCATGGGCACATCAGGCCATAGACACGCCACATTTAATGTGTGTTAGGGAGCCTGAAAACGCAATAGCGTGTTGCCTGAGGCGCCGTAGGATGGCACGACCTCAGCCTGACACACTACCATGCCAAGAGACTGTTGGCGGGTCTGACCCAAGCACGACCTGGCACCCCACGATCTCCATCAGGAACCGAATCTGAGCCAGGTATAAATACCCCAATCCCACCTAGGGTGAAGCTCTCTGAACCCTTCTTGACTTTCTCTTAGCTTTCTTCATCACTCACAGACTCTCTACTAACTTTGGCATTGGAAGGACCTCGGACTTCACCAGAGCCCACTCATCTCCTTTGTTACAGGCCTTGGAAGTTTGGCTGCCATGGTATTACTCAGGCGGTGAAACACAGCATCAACAGTGGCACCGTCTATGGGATCTTTCCTATAGAAGCGTGTACACTGCATACTGGTAACAACACGGTCCAAACCACAGGGAGAGAGGAGAACCAGAATGGATCAATGGAGGCAAGACTTGCGAAGATGGAGTAGATGATAAAGAAGCTAATGGAAAAAACGGGAATGCTCTGCCAGGACAATGTAGCACTCAGGCAGATCAACGAAGAGCTGGTTGGAGGAGGCAAACCTAGTGGTAACAAGCAAGTGGAGTCACAATGTGGCCCGATAGACACCGCAGTAGATGAAGAGAGGAGCAAGATGAACCTCAAACTTTGGGAGCTTAGGGAAAAATACACGGAGATGGCCAAGTAGATGGGCACGCCGTCCATTGTGGATCAACTGCTTGTCAATATTGATCTGTCATACAGTGCAGGAGTTATGGCGATGCCTTTCCCACCCAAGTTCAAAGTCCCTCAGTTGTAGGTGTATGACAGGTTGATGGAAGCCTCACTTTCACTCATGTGTTTGTGGTCTGTTGGGTGATTGAATCTAGAGTTACCTCAAGGCAACACAAAGGCCCCAATGGGCTGGTTGATGAAAATTAAGACTAACTCAAGCTAGCACTCAATTCTCGAAAGATTGGAAGAGAAAATTATCATTCATTCAAAATAACAAATGATGAATTACAAGCCAAAAAACCCAAATAAGTAGTAGTTTTGTTTTGAAATCCTAATCCCAAAACAAATCAAACTTTTTATTCTCTGCAAATCCAATCCCAGTAAGGCTTTACTCTCTCTCTCTCTCTCTCTCTCTCTCTCTCTCTCTCTCATAATTCAACATTTGATAAGAAACACATACTCAATATCTTGCTGATTTTTACACCTTATTCAATTACACAAGCAACCTCCCAATCCAATAACAGAAGGAGCCTCAGACACATAAATCCAACACCGAAACATGTCCCAATTTGATGGCTACTGTTCACTTCATTGTAACTTGCTGCTTGTATAATTGATAAATTTGAATATTTGGGGCAACTAAATTTTAATCCTACTATTGAGTTAGACTTCAATACTTCCTTTTGAATAATACTCAACATATGGATAATATCAGTTTAAGCTCACATTCATGAAGATTCCATAAAGGATATAGTGCATCATACCTTTATTAACTCAGCTCTTCTTTCAGGATCAATACCCGCAATTCCATGGATCCTTTTTTCTGCAGAAACGTGCATTCGTATTGGAACCTCAAATCCCGCAAAAGCAACATCTCATCTCCACTGCAAAAATAATAGTTCCTGAAAAAAAAAAAAAACTAACCTCATTAGAATTACCAAAGCCATTGAATGTAATTTTTTCAAAGCCATTGAATGTTATTACAAGGTGTTCTCCAACATACTCAAGTAACTGTAACATAAAATTTCTGAATGCTATTGGGCATGCAAATTCAAGTTTTAACGAATTGTACAAGAACAAATTTGTGAAAGGAAAAATGGAATTTGGGAAAACATCAGATTTCTTTTTCTTTTTTATAATGTCATCTGAATTTTTTTCCTGCATGTTTAATTTTTGGAATGTCAAATATATAAATTTACCAAAACACGGGTGATTTGGATGAGTTTGATCCCAATTGGATTTATGAATATAGCCTGCATACCATCCGGTTGAAATCTTTGTGCCAAATTCTTTAATTAAATAACCAATCAAATAGCTTTGGTATACTAACCAATTGTTCCATTTTTTTTTCCTTCAATGTCTAATTCAAAAGACTAACAATATCAAACCAAAACTTGCATCTCAATTGGACATAAAAACAGCATAATCAGATCAATAAAAGAAATGAAAATAATAGCAGCATAAACTCATTAATTCTTTTAAGACAAAGAAAAAAAAACTCGAACCACCCCACCAAGATAGCTGAGATCACCAAAAGATGTCAATGTGGTGTCATGAAAAGCCGATCTTCCAAGTATGCAAACCATATGGGGTTCCACCATGTGCTTTCCATCCAATATCTTCATAATTGTAGTTTTTCCTAGAAAAACAATCAATCAACGAGCACACACCCACCATCAGAATTCTATTTTTAACTGTTCCATGTAGATTGCTAAGCAAATGTAGTAAAGGAAACGAAACTATAAAAGATCTGAGGAATTTATTCTCTTTTCTTTTGCTCCTTCCGATCAACAACCAAAACGAGGCTAAAAAGAATTTGTTTTTTGCCATGTTATAATGCAATCATTAACAAGCATACCAATATTGGGGTTCAATTCATGCTCATATCAATCTCTGAGAATACCCAGTACAAACTAACTACGGAAAACATTAACCTTAAAAGTTACTTTCGTTTAAAATGCCTATTTCAGGTCTAACTACGTTTACATTTCCTCAACTTCATGGTAAGAACTAAGCATTAAACATGATAGAATAGTTGGTTTAATGTGTCCCCAATTTTTTGTATAGAAAGCCAATGACAAACAGATGAAGAAATACATCAATCTTTGATTCAAACTTTTCCTCAAAATTTCAAATTGATTGGGAACCAAATAGAGAATATTAAAGAAAACATAGTACCAAACACCATTCCGAAGCTAGAAAAGAAAAGGAGTGGAAACGAACCAGCTCCATTGGATCCAACAAGAAGGCAACGATCACTAGCATGAAGGGTGAGATAGAAGTCATCAATCAGAGGAGTGGACCCCAGTAGAGGATGGCCGTCGATTCCTGGGTACGTGAACTTCAGCCCGTTGATCTCTATCGTTCACCCTGGATTTTCTTTCACACCCATTGCCTCAGAGACTGTTATGGACCTGAAGTAAAGTGATGCGTTTAAGGGAAGCTCTGAAGCCGTCATACACTGTCGTTTTATCTTGAAAGGGGGTGGCTGTGATGCTGATCCGTTACACACACCTGCTGTCTTTTAGCGTAAAAAAGAATAAAAAGCAGTTATAGAATTCCTTCTGTAATCTCTGACATCCATTACTATAAGGATGAAAGAGAGTTGGTACAATTTTCATCTTGGAAAAGCTATTGTCTGAATTTACTATTTTGGAGGTTAGGGACCCTCGAAGATCCCGTAGCAATACAAAGCCAGTCTATTTCCATTTTCATACTCTGTTCTTACATCACACAATCACCATTATAGCAGTACACTACATTTTCATCACTTACATATATCTAGGTTCATACCAATTGGTATCTAGAGCCACTAATTCTTCATGGGTGTGTTACGATTAAATAAACAGCAATTGTTGCTGGAAAAGATTTTGGAGGAATTAGATCATATGAATGAAAGACTCGACCAGATGAAACAAAATTCCAAGACAATGAAAGAATTTCACGTGCAGTGTCACAACGAGAAGGATGAAGAATAAGAGGCAGCAAAGACTGTGGAGGACGATGTAGAAGATGCAGCAAAGGATGAAGAAGACACAAAAGACTCCACCATTCCAGAAAATCTTCGTGAAATTGCACAACATTTCAACAAAATTTCCAACGGGAATATATTGGTGGCCGTAGAAAATGAGATGGAGACAAAAGTGATTGTTGCAGTCAAGGGGGTACCAGCTCTCGAAGTCGAACTAGTACCAGAACTCGTAGTAGCCCTTTTCGGTGGAGAAGGTTCCATAAAAAGGGAGGAGAACTTGGAAAATCCAGTGGTGGTGGAGGAATTTGTGGCAGTGTCCACATACGTGTATCCCAAAGAAATTTTCCTTCCTTCAGTTCTTAGAAATCCAAAACCGAAACTAATTTCTCAAACTTCAGAAGATCATACATTGCGACCACTTCCTAGGAGGGAAATTATTCTGTGTGCAACCAAGGGTGATGCTAGTGCTCGATTGTGGATTTTCGATCCAGGGATTTGCTCCTGCTATTTTTCCAAAAGTGAGGTCCATCCACTGCTTCAAATGGGAGCCCTTACCCAAACCATAGTACTCTCCCTCAAAACCAAAGAAGAAGTGAACGACGGAAGGGAGCTTCCTCTCATTTTCTTTTTGCTACCCCTGGCCCTTGTTTTTTACTTTCCTTCCATCAACCTTTCCTTCGCCTGGCAGTTCATCCTCAACACAATCGCATATCAGAGACCCCACCATCCCCAAAAATCACAAGCCCTAGCTTTCCAATCCAAAAAATCTCAGTCTCCGTTAACTACCCCACCTATCTCAAACTGGTTGTGTTGGCTTCAACAGCTCAACCCGCAGATCTCCAATCACACCTTCTCCTATCAAAATCAGACCCAAATTTTCAGCACCACCACTTATGAAATCGAAAATAAAACCTTGGATGTGTGGGAGAAATCACTCATTTCCGTGATTGAGCTCAATACTTGTTATAGGTTGCAATGGGGGTCAGCGTTAAGGTGCAAGGGGTGGAAGTCCAAGGCTAATGAAGAAACAGTTGATGGTCAGGTGAAGTGTGAGAAGTGGATCCAAGATGATCACCACATAACAGAGGAGTGTAAAATGGCCACAAGTGACCATCGAAGCCCTCCTGGTGAATTAGAACTCTCCCTTGACACATCTTCCACTCAAATATCTACAAACTTGGTGGAGCAGATCCTGTCAAGGTGCAATAATCTGGGTTCTCTGTTCATAGGTTCTTTCTTTGGGCTAAAACAATTATTGGCTTTGAGCAAAATCTTGAAAACTATCACATCTTGGTTGATATCCTAGGGAGTAGTAAGCACTTTGCTCTAGTATGTGATTTTCTTATCAAAATGGGAGAGGCTGGTTGTCATGAGATTAATCCAAGAATTTGGTGGGTTGTTTCTAAAAGTTATAGTAGAGCTAATCTTTCACAAGTTTTAGTAGATAAGAACCTTGCCCCTCAGTTGTTTGATGTTAGGCCACTTAAGGGTGTTTGTGCGCCCTTTGGTAGAGGACGAAAAGAAATTCTTGTGGATTGTATTCTTGGTGTGCTTTTCTTTGAAGAATCTGTGTTGCTTTACCTCTGGGCTCCTACTGCTCAAGCAATATGCACTTGCATTTCTAAGGATGTGACCAAGTTCCTTAGTGGGTACATGGCATCACTTTCGGCAATGACCCAACTTGAACTATTCTATATTAGCTTCCAAATACTTCTTGCTTGTGAAATTTCACAAATGAGTGCAAACCTTTGTTCAAACTTGGTGTTGTTGGTTGAGAGTGTTGAGAATTGTGAGGGAAAAGCTCCTCATGATGAAATTGGAAGTCCCTATTACGTTGCACTTGAGACTTTGAAGTCACTTGAAGGGCTTGATGTTTCCTATTACATTATTTCCAATTTTTCAGAGATAGAGTTCCTTGTGTGCCTTCCATTTCTACGAAGCTTATGGTTGGAAGGAAATCCATTAGGTTGTGCTCGATGGTATAGAGCGCAAGTATTCAGCTATTTTATTCATCTAGATAAAGTGAAGTTAGATGACAAGCACATCAGCAACAGAAAGTACTGGAAATGGAAAATTATTATTGCCAGCAGGCAGAAATGACCTGCCACCTTTGGCTTGTATTATCCTGCAAAATATTTAGCTAAAGAAGAGGGGGGAACATTAAGCCTAGAGGAGAAACTGTCAAACTCAAGAAGGAAGACTCTCTTTCCAGCATGGAATCTGACTCAAGAAGCTCCAATTTTGTCTTCATGCAGGGTGCTTTTAATGCAACTAGTTATGAAAAGCAAACTGGAAGATCAATGGATTGTCAGCAATGCTTTACATTTGACCCTCCTAAAGGACTAGGGACTACATCAGATGGAGTAACAAAAGGCATGGCAAAATTATTGAGTTTGCTACTATCGTGAAAAATTTCACTGGAACTAATATGGAAGCTTCTCAACAATTACACCCTTACTCTAAACCTTGAGGACAAGGTTTTTTTTAAAGGGAGGAGATTGTTATGGACTTGAGGTAAAGTGATGCGTTTAAGGGAAGCTCTGAAGCCGTGATACGTTGTCGTTTTATCTTGAAAGAGGGTAGCTGTGATGCTGATCCATTACACACACCTGCTGTCTTTTAGCATAAAAAAGAATAAAAAGCAGTTATAGAATTCCTTCTGTAATCTCTGGCATCCATTACTATAAGGATGAAAAAGAGCTGGTACAATTTTCATCTTGGAAAAGCTATTGTCTGAATTTACTATTTTGGAGGTTAGGGACCCTCGAAGATCCCGTAGCAATACAAAGCCAGTCTATTTCCATTTTCATACTCTGTTCTTACATCACATAGCCACCATTACAGCAGTACACTACATTTTCATCACTTACATATATCTAGGTCCATAACAGAGACGAGAGAGAGAGAGAGAGAGTTGAAGGGCAAGTAGGCTTCGATTTGGTGTGTGAATCAACAAGAAAACGAGAGAACGAGAAACCGAGTCACGGCAGAGTGGTATTCACTCGTCAAAAAGACAAATGATGTGCTAACACATTGATTTGTATATAATAAAACTCGATGGTATAACCATACTCGACAGTAATGCTATTCATCTTCTTTTTTTTATTATTATAATATAAGCAAATTTCATTCATAAGGAAAAGCTGATATTACATGTGAGATTCAAGTTGTATCATTTGAATCACATATAAGTTCATTCTAATCTCAATCAGCTGATTAATAGATCGATCCTTTAATTTTAATCTACTAATTCCGTAACACATTTGAGTCAAATTAACAAAGTTTGTTGAAATTTTTTTTTTTATACAAGCTTTGAAATTAGATGTACCAAACATTATGTTTAGGGTTTGTTTGGAGAGTAAGATGAGATAAAAAAAATTTATAAATAATAGTAAGATAGTTTATGAATAGTAATAAAATAGTTTGAGTTGAATATTTTTTAGATTTTGGAAAATGGGAGAAAAAAAGTTGAATAAAAAATATTATAAAGTTAAAATAATGTTAGAATTGAGCTTTATAATATTATTTTTATTTGAAATTTTGAAAAAATTGAATTATTTTTTATTCTTTGTTTAAAAGTTTGGAAAAGTTAATGATTAGTTTGAAAATTTTGTATTTTAATAATGATTGGGAAGGAAATGAGATAAATTGAGATGAAATGATATAAGAATTTTGGGACGAGAGCTACTTTCAAACAAGCCCTTAGTGTCTCATGTATCTAAAGGATCAATATATCATATCTAATTTATAATTAAAAAAATTTAACGAGAAGTGTTACGGCGGTAAATAATTTTTAAAAAATAAATTTATAAATTGAAATAGTCTCATGTGATACGTCATATTTATTTTATAATATAAACAACTTTACAATCTATTATACCATACTAAACAACGTAATTTATTTTTATAAAATTCTTTCCCGTTAAAATTTTGGTGTATACCTACTTATCATATTTTGCTGTTAAATAAATGAATTATGCTATATACAATCATTTTTGCATATTCTTTATACACTCTACTGATGTGTTTGGCCAAAACAGTTATTTTATATTAAAAAAAGTGATACAACCAATCACATCAATGGAATCTGCAAAGAATATGCAAAAGAGACTGTACGTAGAGATTTTGTAAATTAAATTTAGTAGTTAGGGGCTGATGAAGGCCGGGTCGGATCTTCCATCGTTAACTGCAAGGTCTCACAAAACAGTTCACCGATCTACAGGCTTCTTTCTTTTTCATAATTTCTGGATTCTTTAGTCTGTACTTTGTTTTCAAATTCAGGAAAAGCCATTTGGAAATGGCATCAATTTACAGCCTCTACATCATCAACAAGTCTGGTGGCTTGATCTTTTACAAGGTAAATCTGTTAGGATGGTGATTGAGAGTTGAGAGTTGGCATGTTATGAAAAGGAATGTATTACAGTGATGAGATTAATCGAGTGAGGAAGCAGAAGTTAGTTGGAATTATATGAAGTGCACGTGTTCATTAATAGTTGTTAAGTAAATAGTCAAATAGAAATAGAATTGACTTTTTCTATTTAAATAAATAGTCAAAAATCTTATTTATAGAAATATGTAGGAGTTAAATTAAGTCATTTAGTATTATTTTTTTAATAAACCAGATTACTGCAATATTATATGAGAACTCAGATTTTAGTTCTTAATTATTTTGAATACAATTAAATCCATTTTTTTAATTGAATTTTCTTTGATTTGTATAATATAAAATTGTAATAAGTCTTAAATTATGCTACTAAGTATAATTGGAAGATTAAATATGATATTAATTTTTAAATAATTATATGATACTAGTGTACATAACCAAATATTTTAAATTGCTTTCCTTAGAATGTGGTTAATTTAGTGGAATGCGATAATATGTTTTTCTAGAAAATTAGTGACGACTAGTGCTTCATATAAGTAACGATCTACAAAGTGAGGTTGTGAAAGCAGTGCTAAGAGGAAAGTAATTTGATCACAAATTAGGATTAGCATATAGTTAGACTATTACTATTAAAGCCAGTTCTTTGATAGCCGCTCTTTTTATGTACCAAGCATGTTATGATCTATATAAGCATATCAGTCATCATAGCATATGATCATGTTAATTTTTCGCATCATGTTCAGGTTTAGCATTTTATAATTATTTATATTAGTATGAATGTCATGCATATCACGTTGCATAAGTTATCTTAATTTCAAGTGTAAGATAAGATAAGATCAGATCATTTAATCAGATGGCCTTTTAGTTCAGTATTCAAGGTAGATGTGCAAGCCACGGACTCAAGCGTGATCCACCGTAGTATGTCAGAATACTACTCAGCGGCTCCCCTTGCTGCAGCGGGATGTGGGGCCGATGCACAACCTTGCATACAAGGTTAAGTGTGTGGGCCAGTTAGATTAATCAGTTAATTCAGATAAGTCAAGACAGTCATGCATATCATGAGCATCAGCATGATATGACATGAATTTTATTCAGCATGATATGACAAGAATTTTATTTAGTATGAAAATTTTATTAAAATCTTTCAATTATTATGTTTACGTTGTGGTGAGTTCTTACTGAGTTTTCAACTCATTTTTTTACCACCAGGTGAGGAGAATGAAGACTACGAGCAGGCGGGCCAAGTTTAGAAGGAGCGGACTAATGAACCTTAGACTATATTTATGATTTATTTTAATTTAATTGGTTTGGAAACTTGGATATGACTATGTTTTTTCGAAAATGGTTTAACTTAAGTTTTCTTTTGGAATGAACAATGTTTTTTTAAAATTATGCAAGTCTCTTACCTAGCTTTAGTTACATATGTATGTGACATTCCTAACTCTAGGGAAGGGGATGTTATAGTATGAGATACAAAGATTTGGAAAAGTTGATTTTGGGCTTAAGGCAATCACAAGAACAACAACAGAAGAGGGTCGAGGACCAGCAAAGAACAGTTGAAGACCATCAAGGTGCTTTGGAAGAATTAAGTACCATGATGGATTTTTTGTTGGAGGCTGTTAATGGAGGAAGAGTGGATTCAAGAAATGGAAGTAACAGGCGTGAGGAGGAAAACTCTGTAGTTCCTTTTAGAGGTATCAAGATTGAATTTCCAAGGTTCGATGGTGAGAATCCAACAAGATGGATTTACAAGGCGAATCATTACTTTGCCTTACATCCCATGCCTGATGGTCAACAGGTTTTCATGTCTTCTTTCTATATAGAGGGCAGTACCTTAGTTTGGTTTCAAGAAGCGGAGAAAACTAGCAATTTCAGCACTTGGGAAGCATTTGTAGCAGCCTTGCAACTAAGATTTGGTAATTCTTCCTATGATGATCCTATGGAAGCCATTACTAGACCTAGACAAACTGCTTCTATTGCAGCATACAAGTCCAATTCGAGGTAATTTCTAATCGATTGAAAGGGTTGTCTGAAAGCTATAAATTGTGTTGTTTCTTAAGTGGGCTAAGAGATGAAATAAGGCTACCAATTAGAATGCTGCATCCACAGTATTTAAATTCTGCTTTTGGGTTGGCTAAAATCTAAGAAGAGTACATTTATAGTACTCGAGGAAGCTTTAGAAATGTAATTGGACAATACTCTTCTTATTTGTCACATTCTGTAGGAGGTAATGCCTCTAATCCTCTAGGGACCAAATGTGACAACAAATTCTGCTTTTAAGAAGGAACCTTATGCTGGAAACAAGGGAGGAAATTTTAGAAGCACTTTGCCTTTTCAAAAAGTTTGTCCAGCAGAAATGAAGGAAAGAAGAGATAAAGGCCAGTGTTATTTTTGTGAAGAGAAATGGAATCCATCTCATAAGTATAAAAGGGCTAGAATATACCTGACGGAAGGTATGGATCTATGTTCAGAAGTTAGTGAAAATGTCCATGAGGACCTGGTGGATATTGACAATTCTAAGGAGTTTAAGTTGGAGTGTGAGATGCCTGAGATTTCCTTGAGTGCCATAGTTGGTTCTTTAAGTCCAAGAACCATGAGGATCAAGGGAGAAGTCAAAGGGTGCCCTGTCATTATCTTGGTAGATACTGGCAACACTCATAACTTACTTGACTCAATGGTGGTCAAGAAAGTTGAGATGTATGCAAATATGAAAGAGCAGATCGAGGTTCAAGTTGCAAATGGGGAGAGGGTAAGAAGTGAAGGGTTGTTACAAAAGGTTCAGTTTCAGATGCAAGGCACTAAATTTGTTAGTGATTTTTTTTTCTGCTTTCACTGGGTGGTTGTGATGCAATTGTGGAAATGCAATGGTTGATTACTTGGGGTCTGTCTTGTCGGATTTTAATAATCTCACTATGACTTTTGAGGTTGATAAAAAAAAACCTATGATGTTGAAGGGTTTAAGGCCTAATAGGCCTGAGTTGTTGGAGGAAGTCCAATTTTGTCAACTGTCTGTAGTTGAGAGGAAGTGAATTTGTTTATAGATTGTTCCTTAGGATCTTGTTAAGAAATTGCAGGTTGTGGATCCTAAAATTGAAGAGGTGTTGCTGAAGTTTCTAGGAGTTTTTGAGGAACCTAAAGGGTTGCCTCCTAAAAAGAGTAAGGACCACCAGATTATTTTGAAAGAGGGGACTCAACCTATATCTGTAAGCCCATACAGATAACTGTTTTATCAAAAGTTTGAAATTGAGAAAATAGTGCATGAACTCTTGACTGCTGAGGTGATTTGAAATAACCAGTCTCATTTTTCTTCTCCAGTACTTTTGGTGAGGAGGTCAGATGGAACATGACGTACATGCATGGACTATAGGGCTCTCAATAAAGAAACCGTTAAAGATAAGTTTCCCATACCTATGATAGATGAACTCTTGGATGAACTGTTTGGGGCTACAATTTTCTCAAAATTGGACCTCAGATTAGGTTACCATCAGATTAAAGTGAGGGAAGAAGATATAGAGAAGACAAGTTTCAGAACACACCAAGGGCATTATGAGTTTTTGGTTATGCCTTTTGGCTTAACCAATGCTCCAGCAACTTTCCAAGGTCTCATGAATGAGGTATTTCAGCCTTACCTTTGAAAATTTGTTATAGTTTTATTTGATGACATTCTTGTCTATAGCAAAACTGAGAAGGATCATTTATAGCACTTGTTTTTGGTGTTGGATACCTTAGCAAAAAACACATTATTTGCTAAGAGGAGTAAGTGTCATTTTGGGTGTAAAGAGATTGACTACTTGGGCCATTTGGTCTCTGCAGAGGCGGTTAAAGCAAATCCCTCTAAGATTAAAGCCATGATTGAATGGCCATTGCCCAAAAACATTAAGTCCTTGAGGAGTTTCCTTGGACTAACTGGTTACTACAGAAAGTTTGTGAATGGATATGGTATTGTAGCAGGTCCACTCACTCAATTGTTGAGGAAGGATTCTTTTATATGGGGACGCGAGGCTTCTAAGGCATTTGAAGTGTTAAAGTTGGCTATGACTAATCCTCCTATATTAGCTATGCCTAATTTTTCTAAAGAATTTTTAATTGAATGCGATGCATGTGGTAAGGGAGTGGGTGCTGTGTTAATGCAAGATGGGAAACCCTTGGCTTATTTGAGTCAAGCTTTGTAAGGTAAGACATTAGATTTGTCTACCTATGAAAAAGAACTATTGGCATTAGTATTGGCAGTTCAAAAAGGGAGGACTTATTTGCTTGGAGGCACCTTTGTGATTAAAACAAACCAGAAAAGTTTGAAGTTTCTGCTAGAGCAGAAAATTGGAACTCCTTCACAACAGAAATGGATTAGCAAGCTTCTTGGTTATGACTTCAAGATTGAATACAAGAAGGGGAAGGATAATGTAATTGTTGATGCTTTATCTAGAAGAAATGAGGGCTCTGAAACAGAGTTTTTTTTGGCTACCAGAATAGTACTCGATCCCATTTGGTAAGAGGAATTAAAATCTTCTTATTTACTGGACAAGGAAATATCTGACATTTGTGGGAAGCTATAGAAGGGTTCTTTATCTACTTCTGAGTTTGAGGTGAAGAATGGCTTGCTGTTTAAGAAGGGGAGGTTATTTTTGTCTGCTTCATCTCTACTTAAAACCAGATTGTCCATTTTGTTCACAACAGTGCTGTGGGAGGCCATTCAAGGTATCAAAAGTCCTTGCAGAGGCTTAAAGCAAATTTTATATGGGCTGGTATGGGGAAGGATATGAAGAAATTTATTAGAGAATGTTCTATATGTCAGAAGTGCAAAACAGAAAACTTGCTTCCAGCAAGTTTATTACAGCCATTGCCAGTACCAACTTCTTCATGGAGTGATATCTCCATGGATTTCATTGAGGCCTTGCCACCATCAAAGGGTTTTTCTGTAATCTTTGTAGTGGTGGATAGATTTTTGCCATTATCTCACCCCTATACAGCTGCTATGGTTGCTCAGTTATTTAATAAACAGATTTTCAAGTTGCATGGGATGCCCAGCACTATTGTAATTGATAGGGATGTGGTATTCACTAGCAATTTTTGGAAGGAAATTTTCAAGTTGCATGGCACGAAGTTAAACTTTACCTCAGCTTACCATCCTCAGTCTGGTGGTCAAACTGAGATAGTAAACAAGGCAGTACAGCAATACTTGAGGTGTTGTGTTTGAAAGACCAAAATAGTGGGTTCATTGGCTACCTTAGGCAGAATATTGGTACAATACTTCTACACATTCTTCCACAAGAATAACTCCCTTTGAAGCTTTATATGGCAGACCACCCCTATCCTTGTTACAATATGTAGCTGGTACAACACAAAACCATGTTGTGGATTCTGAACTCAAATCAAGGGAAGAGATTTTGGGAATTCTTAAAAAGAATTTTTTAGATGCTCAGTCCAAAATGAAGCAGTATTATGATAACAAGCATATTGATAGACAATTTTTTGTAGGAGATATGGTCTATTTGAAATTACAGAAGTACAAACAGAAGAGTGTTACAGCCATTCCTTATCCTAAGTTCGCTCCTAGATTTTATGGGCCATTCAAAGTTTTAGAGAAAATTGGTGAAGTTGCTTATAAGCTGGAATTGCCTTCTGATGCTGTAGTACATCCAGCTTTTCATGTTTCCAGACTCAAGAAGCATGTGGGTCCTGATGGGAATGTGTCTCCTTCGATTCCTTTTACTGATGTTCATGGGCGTGCTAGAGTTGAGCCACAATGTATCCTTGAAAGAAGAATGACGCCAGTCAACAACCAGCCCTTCATCGAGTTGCTTGTGAAGTTGAGAGGAGCACCTCAAGAAGATTCTTCATGGGTACCTGTAGAGCAGCTTAGATTCCAGTATCCTAACGTTGTGGGCAAGGTCTTTTAAAGGGGAGGGAATTGTTAGGATGGTAATTGAGAGTTGAGAGTTGGCATGTTATGAAGAGGAATGTATTATAGTGCTGAGATTAATCGAGTGAGGAAGCAGAAGTTAGTTGGAATCATATGAAGTGCATGTGTTCATTAATAGTTGTTAAGTCTGTTTTAGCCTTACTTACAAATAGGAAGTTACGATATTACCCTTGCTTGTAACAGAAATAACTAACTCATTTTCACATGAGTTCTTGTATAAAAAGCTATGGAATGCTATGAGGAAATCATCTGAAGTATTATACAAAATCATTTTCTTAGAGATTCTGATCCCTCGAATGATCAAAAGTGTTTTTTTCTTCATTTCTTCTTCAAGTTACTAGTATACTATAACAAAATCCCTTATGTTTCTCCCTCACAAGCTAGACTTGGAGGGAGTTTATATTAGTTTTTCGAGAAAAAATTTCTTTTTTATTTTAAAATAGAAGTAAGATTTATAGAAAGCTGTTTGAACAAGGTTTTTTATTTTACTTTTGGTTGCGGAGGATATGTGGGAAAACCAAATAAACCACATCGAATTTTGGGACTGAGAAGACTAACCTTTCAGCTGCATAAGTTTAGACTGGAACTCTTTGTAATGGACCCGTTTGTTGTATAATCTTATGGAGGGAGAAGTAAGAAGATGATGTAAAGAATAAGAAAGGAATAGAGAATCTGAAAGAGAGAAAAGATCAAAGAGAGAATTGTATGAATATACTTCGTGTGTTTCCTTCTTCATTCAGTCTGTTTTTATAGTTACAGAATGTGTCATGTAACACCGTTTAGCATTTACATCAAAACGCACGTTTCACTTATTCCTTTATCAACTAAACGACAATGTAGCACTTACTACCTTCATTACAAGTAATACATGTAAATGACGCATGTAGTAAGACTACTAACAACAAAATTAACAAACAACCTCTTTCACCATCAATTGCCTTCATCGATTGCCTTCTGGTTCCATCCCTCACCTTGTCAGTCCATTACACACCCCTCCCCTTCAAAGCACCTTGCCCACAAGGTGAGAATAGTATTGTTTCAGCTGCCAGTATGATTCCCAAGTGGCGTGCTTGAGATCAGTTCCCTGCCAATGTACCAAAACTTCAACTAATGCTCTATTGTTGTACTTCCTGGTGCACCTTTGTAGAATAGCTTGAGGTTCAAGCACCAGTTCTCCATGACTATCAACAAGAGGTAAGGTTGAAAGGGGAGACATGTGCTATCTAACGTTTCTCTTTAAACAAGAGACATGAAAGACAGGATGCAATTGAGACTGCAGTGGTAATTGTTGTCTATAAGCAATTTGGCCAATCTTTGCCAAAACTTGAAAAGGGCCATAAAATTTAGGGGAGAGCTTCATATTCCTTCTAACTGCCAAAGACTTTTGTCTGTATGGTTGGAGCCGTAAAAACACCCAATCCCCTATAGTAAAGGAACTCTCAGTATGTATCTTGTCAAATTGAGTCTTCATTCTTTCTTGAGCCAATACCAAATTACTTCTCAAGGTGTCTAAAGTCTGTTCCTGAGTTCTTAAAATTTCTTCACATCTTCATTAGGTGACATGCCCGGAATATAGTCTTGTAACTTAGTAGGTGGCACTCCATAAATAGCCTCATATGGAGTGGTTTTAGTAGAGGCATGGAATGTGGTGTTATACCACCAGCCAAAGGTAACCACTTAGCCCAATTTCTCGGTTTGTCACTAGAAAAACACCTCAAAAAGTGTTTCAAACACTTATTGACAGCCTCGGTTTGACCACCACTCTGATTTTGGTATGCTGAAGAATAAGACAGGTTCACAGCTTGTAACTTGAAAAACTAGCTCCAAAAGGAGCTTGTAAATGTAGAGCCTCTATAAGAGACAATACTCTAAGGCATTCCATGAAGCCTAAAAATATTATCCATGAAGACAGAAGCTACCTTTGTTGCAGTGAAAGGATGCTTCAAAGCCACAAAATGAGCATACTTGGATAATCGATCCACAAGCACCATTATCACTAATTAACCCTTAGAGACAGGCAAACCTTCTATAAAATCCATGGAAATGTCTGTCCAAATTTGTTGAGAGATTGGTAAGGGTTGTAGCAACCCAGCTGGAAGGACATTTTCAACTTTGTTGCTTTGGCAGGTCTCACATTCCTTAATGAATCTTTTGTTCTCAGTTTTCATTCTAGGCCAATAGAAGTCATTTCTAGCTCGATGCAGGGATTTGTGAAATCCTGAATGACCAGCATTAGGGCTTGCATGAAGGAAGTGCAAGATTTTCAATTTCAACTCTGCACATGCAGGGATGTAAATCCTTCCCTTTTGAATAGGACCCCTCCTCTCCAAGAATAAACTGCATTGTTTGATGGATTCTTCTGCAATTGAGTAAGTTGTTGCTGGACAACTTGGTCAACCTCATAAGCCTTCTTAATTTCTTCTAACCAAATTGGATTGGGAACAATTATAGTGAGCAAAACTAAGTCCTCTTCATTTGCACCCCTCCTGAACAATGCATCAGCAACTTTCTTGTCCACACCTTTCTTATACTCAACAGAAAAGTCATAGCCAAGCAACTTTGGCATCCACCTTTGTTGAGCAAGGGTGCCAATCTTTTGCTCCAACAAATACTTTAAACTGTGATAATCATTTCTTACAGTGGTGCCAAAATCAATGCCAGAAACTCCTTTTCATAAGTTGACAGCAACAGATTTTTTCCTTTCAAGGCTTGAGTTAAGAAAGTCAAGGGTCTTTGCTCCTGCATTAACACAACTCCTACACCACTAGCACACGCATCACATTCAATTATAAATTGCTTAGAAAAATCAGGTAATGATAAAACAAGAGGTTGTGTTACAGCTTATTTAAGCTGGTCAAAAGCATTGGTTATCTCAGCAGTCCACTTGAAGGATTCCTTTTTCAACAAGGTAGTTAATGGGGCAGTTATGATGGCATAATGCTTGATGAACTTCCTATAGTATCCAATCAAGGCAAGAAAACCTCTCAAGGCTTTCACTGTTTTTGGTACAGGCCATTTTAGTATCGAGTCCAGCTTCTTCTAATATGCTTTAACCCATTCCTTGGAAATAAGGTACCCCAAATACTCAATCTCAGAACATGTAAAGTGACACTTTGATTGCTTTGCATACAATTGATGGCTCTCCAAAGTATGCAAAACAGAAGCTAAGTGGCCCAAATGAGATTGAAAATCTCAACTGTAAACTAATATGTCATAAAAATAAAAAACAATGACAAATTTTCTCAAAAAATGGCCTGAACACATCATTCATGAGGCCTTAAAATGTGGATGGTGCATTAGTGAGTCCAAAGGGTATTACAAGAAACTCATAATAACCATCATGTGTTGTAAAAGTTGTCTTCAAAATGTCTTCTTCCTTCATATCTGGTGATAGCCTGATCTAAGATCAATCTTAGAAAACACATTTTCTTCAAAAAGCTCATCAAGTAATTCATCCACCACAAGTATAGGGTACTTCACTTTGATTGTTGCCTCATTAAGTACCCCGTAATCTATACACATGCGCCAAGAACCATCTCCTTTTCTTACCAAGAGCACAAGTGAAGAAAAATGAGATTGACTAGGCCTTATAACACTTGACTGCAATAATTCTATCACTATTTTTTCAATTTCAGTCTTTTGATAAAATGGATATCTATAGGGTCTTACACTCACTGGTGTTGTGCCTTGTTTTAAGCTAATTTGATTTTCATGAGACCTTTGAGGGGGAAGGCCTTTAGGTTCATCAAAAACCTTTTTGAATCTTTCCAACAAATTTAAGATATCCTGAGGTACATATTTTACCACCTCTTGAGACTGAATAGATGTTATTTGCAAAAATAGGCCCTTATATTCTACTGAGGAGAGTTTAGCAATTTCAAGATCATCAACTAAATTGCTAGAAGTAGAAACTAAGCCCTTCAAATAGGCCAGGATGCCTTTATAAGCAAACTGCATGTGGAGCTTACCAAAATCCCATAAAATGGGACCTAAGGACAGAAACCATTGGATTCCCAAAACCACATCACAACCACCCAGGTCCAAGGTCAGCATCACAATTTCGAAGGTTGTACCTTGCACATGTAGAGTCACACCCTCACATCTGCCCACACTACTGATTATGTCACCATTTGCAATTCTAACTGGCATAGGAATAGATTTCTGAATCAACAAGCCACATTTCTTTGCCATTGTAGTATCTACAAAATTGTGGGTACTGCCAGTATCTATCAAAATGGTGACCCCCCTCTTTTTAAGCTAGGTGTTCCCACCATAGCTTGCACAGAGATGGAAGCAATTTTTTTTTTTTTAATCAAAGAGTGGGCAATCACCTGTCCAATAGCTTGCACAGAGATGGAAGCAACCGTCACCATATCTTGCACCTCTTTATTAGCTATGGCCAAAGGCTGATCAGAATCTTCCTTAGAATCCAATGGCTCCAACTGAGACATATCCATGCTCTCCAAGACATACAATCTTGGCTTTGAACATTTATGACCTTGCTACCATTTGCCATCACAAAAGAAACAAAGCCCCTTCCTCCTTCAATCTTGCATCTGAGAGTTTGATAGCCCTTGATAAGAAAGCTTAGGGGCAAACTGCACCTTAGAATTAATAGGTGGAGGCCCTAAAATTGAAGGAGATTGAGTTGGCTTATGTGACTGTACTGATGGGTCAAAAGAATTATTTCTCCATGGTCTTCTTGTACTAACAACTTATTGCTCCTGAATCTTGGCTAGCCCAAATGCACCATTCAAACTTTTGGGACTTAACATCCTGACAGGCAGCCTCACTTCATCCTTTAAGCCACTTAAAATGTAGCTCAATTTATTCTGTTTAGAAATACCTTGCACCCTATTTGAGATTAACTCATATTTTGTTTTGTAAGTTGTGACAGAACCCACTTGCTTCAACCTTGTAAGAGATTCCATTGGATCATCATAAGGAAATGATCTAAACCTTACTTGAATTGCTTGGGTCAAATCCTCCCAAGAATGAAATACTCCTGCTTCACTCGCATCTTGAAAGCATACCAGTACCTCCTCATCCATATGGAAGGAGGCAATAAAGATTCTTTACCCTAGTGGCACTTGGTGGTATATGAAATACTGATTAGCCCTATACACCCAAGCCAAGGGATCCCAGCTAAAAGATCTTGGAAACTCCATCTTGATGCCCTATAAAATGGTTCTATCATCTGGTTCTCGAAAATGTCCCTAATCCCCACACTTTCGTGCGTGTCATTATTTCTGTCAAGATTCGGCATGCCATTCACATTTATCGTTGCATCCTCATGACCCACTAATCCATTCAGAGAAATTTTTTAAATCTGTTGTAAAATTTCTGTAAATCTCTTATCTTGATTCTCTCGATCAAGGCTTGCAGGTTCTTGTTGTTGAACCAACACATCAATGGTGTGCTCAATCTGCTTCTGCTGACGATCATGTTGTTGCCAAAGCTGGTTCAATGAATCAACCACTAGAGCATAGGAGTGTGTACCTTCTGCATGGCTCTGGATATGAACTATAATGGACCCAATTTGTTGTATAATCTTATGGAGGGAAGAAGTAAGAAAATGATGTAAAGAATAAGAAAGGAAGAGAGAATCTTAGAGAGAGAAAAGATCAAAGAGAGAATTGTATGAATATACTTCGTGTATTTCCTTCTTCATTCAGTCTATTTTTATAGTTACAGAATGTGTCATGCGACACCGTTTAGCATTTACATCAAAATGCACGTTTCACTTATTCCTTTATCAACTAAATGTCAATGTAGCCCTTACTACCTCTATTACAAGTAATACATGTAAACGACACGTGCAGTAAGACTACTAACAATGAATTAACTAACAGCCTCTTTCACCAACATAATTGCCTTCATCGATTGCCTTCTGGTTCCATCCCTCACCTTGCCAGTCCATTACATTCTTAGATGAATTAATATATGATTTTTTACTCAGAAAGACTAGCCTTTCTGTGGAATCATTGATGATTTGCAGATCATAGGATTGTTTGTCTAGTGAACGAGCGGTAAATTATTTCCTTTCCTGGATTTCCATGGAAACCAGTTTTTATATGTAAAATCAATGGAAACCTCCATATCAGGCGTTGCGTATGTCAAACCAAAATTGTATTGTCGCCCATTATAGGGGAAAAAGGATTTGGATCGGTGCTGATTTTTTATTTTACCTGGAAGTATTTTAATGTTTCATATAAAAAAGAAATAAATGAGATTTCGTTTATTGGGAATGCGGCTTATTTGAAAATATTTGTGTGCACATACTTGCGTCCATGACAATTAGGATTATGGATCTGCTGGACGGATGTACACAAATGATAGCTTACGAGTGGCAAGTTTATGGCACTCGATGCATGCAATTTCTCAGTAATTATCGCCAGTTGCTGGCTGTTCAGGGATTGAGCTTCTTTAAGCGGATACATTTGATCTCCATTGTTTCCAATCACTCACCGGTAAATTCTGATTAATGATGGATCAAACAAGTGCAATTCTTAAGGTTTTTTTATAATGGGCATTAATGATATGAAAGTAAATATTGCACACAATAAGCTAGAGGTAGTTACTGGTACTCCATGTATTATTAATGTAATATGCCTCATCCAATCACCAACTCGTGCATTTTAATGTTAAGGTTTTGTTACTATTACAATTTCATCTCAAGTTTTGCTACTTTTAAGGTTGTAAGCTAGTGAATGTCAAGATATGAAAATATTCAACAATATGCATTCAACAAGCCGAGGGTGTTTGTCGTAGTCTTAAACTCGCATATCTAGTAAGCCTCATATGGATGTGGACTGGTACTTTTTGTACATCTTTAGTTACACAATTATGTCAAGTATTTTCTTTTCTATGGTTTAACAAACTGAAACTCAGTTATATGAAGAAATCTTGATGATGGGACATTTTAAAATCCAATGGTACCTATTGTTGCAAGCAGACATCTCAAATGTTTATGAAGACTAAGGATGGTTGTTTGGCAAGTGGCTCCCATCCCGTATTTAAAACTGGAGGATGTCATGCGTTTAAAAAATCACCAACAGGTAAGAATATGGCACATAAAAAAAAGGTCAATTTTGGAGGAGTAATTGTTAGTAGTTTTCTTGAAAAGAACCAAGGAGATTGTTTATTTTCTAAGTGCCAAGGATAGGGGTTTTGTGGAGTTGTTGAGTCACGAATCAGTGAAAGGTTCTTGCCTCACTGTAGTTGGAACTCCTTGCTTGAAGCGGTGTGTGGTGCCGTGCTTATAGTTGCATGGCCTCTATATGTGGAGTAGAGGAGGAATAGGGTGGAAGGAATTGAAGGTGACATTAGCAGTGAATGAGTTGGAAGACAGGTTGGAGAGTTTTACCAACTTGGAGAAGCAAGTAAAGGGTTAATAGCCTTGGAAACAAGGAAACAGGTGGGAAATGAGAGAGAGGGTTTTGGCTATTAGAGATGCTGCTGTTAGATTTTTTTTATGGGATTTTCTTAAATCCATGTATTCTTGGTACAAATTACAAGCCCATCCATCTTACTCACCTTCTAGTTGACCGCCCTTTATGCCTCTGAGGTTCTTGGGGTGCATTTAATGGTTGTAGAGCTTGTAGTGATGGTTCTCCGCACTTTGGTCACAAGGATTACAGTTGTGGTTTTATTGGCTTCTTTGGGAAGCCAAGACATTAAAGATGTTTTGAGAAAAAACTATCTCACGTGTTGAGTGGAGAGTGTACTGTCATTCATATTTTTATAACTATTTACTGTCTGTATAATACCATGTACAATCTATTTTATCTAGGGAAACTATACAAAATATAAAGAATGCTAGAATAAAGGAAATTACACATTAATAATATTAAGCAAGACATATTTGACTTTCCAAGTTATCATGTTGCAACTTTGGGAATTATTGTTGAAATCTTGCTGCTTGATTGTAGCTGATCTGCTACGTCATTCCTTATATTCCCCCTCATGGTTGTGGTTTCGGCACTCGATCGAGAGAGAGAGAAGTTAGACAGAGAAGAGAAGACAGAATGCTTCTTCCCTTTATTACAGGCAAGAGACTGAAGAGAGAGAGCTAGGGTTTCGGTTTGGACTTTGGGCAAGAGAAGAGAGATCGAGAGCTAGGGTTTTCGTTTGACACTTTGGGCGAGAGAGAGAGATGCAGAGCTATGGAGTTGGGGACGAGGGTTTGGAGCTGGACATTGAGCGAGAGAGAGAGAGGACATCGAAGAATGAGGGTTTTTTTTATATATAACCCGGGTACTGGATGTTAAATCCGAAACCCAGGTTTGATAACCAGATCCGGCCCAGATTAATCCGGATTTTGTAATGCCAGAACTGGAATCCGGTTATCCAGGTTCCGGACCGGGCCGGAAAAAAAATCCGGCCCGGATGAACAGTCCTACATGTATTATTAATGTAATATGCCTCATCCAATCACCAACTCGTGCATTTTAATGTTAAGGTTTTGTTACTATTACAATTTCAGGTCCAAAGGCCCTGCCTTGGAGAGGTTCCCTACATCAAAAAAAAAAAAAAACAATTTCAATTCCAGGCTTTGCTACTATTAAGGTAGTAATATAGTGAATGTCAAGATATGAAAATATTCAACAATATGCATTCAAGAAGCTGAGGGCGTTTGTCGCAGTCTTTTAAACTCGCATATCTAGTAAACCTCATATGGATGTGGACTGGTACTTTTTGTACATCTTTAGTTACACAATTATGTCAAGTATTTTCTTTTCTATGGTTTAACAAACTGAAACTCAGTTATATGAAGAAATCTTGATGATGGGACATTTTAAAATCCAATGGTACCTATTGTTGCAAGCAGACATCTCAAATGTTTATGAAGACTAAGGATGGTTGTTTGGCAAGTGGCTCCCATCCCGTATTTAAAACTGGAGGATGTCATGCGTTTAAAAAATCACCAACAGGTAAGAATATGGCACATAAAAAAAAAAAAAGGTCAATTTTGGAGGAGTTATTGTTAGTAGTTTTCTTGAAAAGAACGAAGGAGATGGTTTATTTTCTAAGCGCCAAGGATAGGGGTTTTGTGGAGTTGCTGAGTCACGAATCAGTGAAAGGTTCTTGCCTCATTGCAGTTGGAACTCCTTGCTTGAAGCGGTGTGTGGTGCCGTGCTGATGGTTGCATTGCCTCTATATGTGGAGTAGAGGATAAATAGGGTGGAAGGAATTGAAGGTGACATCAGCAGTGAATGAGTTGGAAGACAGGGTGGAGAGTGTGACCAACTTGGAGAAGCAAGTAAGGGGTTAATAACCTTGGAAACAAGGAAACAGGTGGGAAATGAGAGAGAGGGTTTAGGGAGATGCTGCTGTTAGATTTTCTTTTTTATGGGATTTGCTTAAATCCCTGCATTCTTGGTACAAATTACAAGCCCAGCCATCTCCCTCACCTTCTGGTTGACCGCCCTTTATGCCTATGAGCTTCTTGGGGTGCATTTAATGGTTGTAGAGCTTGTAGTGATGGTTCCTGGCACTTTGGTCACAAGGATCACAGTTGTGGTTTTACTGGCTTCTTTGGGAAGCCTAGACATGTCGTTGGTAGTGGAAGCTATGATTACTGGAGGAGATCTTCTGTTTTATGGTCAAGATTTTATTGAAGGGAATTTGGTGGCTGCTGTTTGTGCAGTTTTGAGTTGCTTTATTTGTAAGGAGGAGAAGTGTGGGTGATTTATTGAATTTGTAAGATGGGCTTGTTTGATTGTGATGGGGTGGTTGGTGCTGTGGGGACTCGGAGAGATGGGAGTTTCTAATTTCAGAACGTGTGGGTGGACGGGATTTGGTGAAGTTTCGCTTGGTTTTTATTTTTGCGGAAACCTCTTTCATCCCAATTTTGCTTGGCTTCAGGATGTGGTTGAAACAGTGGAACTGCTCAGTTCTGTAAGCCCACTGCTATTTCTTTAATCCAAATTTGATCGCCAGGAAACCTGTCTGCAATAAGTCTTCCAAATATGGCTCTGTCATTATCTGGTGGTGGATTTCTTACCGCCAAAAATAGAACCTTTGGCCACCGTTCGATCTAATCCCCCTGCCATTTACTTCTTCTTCTTTTTTATAAGTTCCCCCTGCCATTTCTTTTAACTGTTTTGCAGAAAACACACCCATACTTCCAAAGCACAGAAATACAAAGCTTTGACTTGCTGTTTTACTCGGTAGATTTCACCCATAGGGCCACTTTTCACACATGGCACCGCATCGTTTAAAATGGGAGGGTCCCCAATGAGAGGAAGCCGCTCCCAGTTGCTTTTTTGTTAATCTCCACATAGGAGTTCTTCGGATATTTCAGAACAAGGGAAATTTGGGTGCAGTTGTTAATTTGTTGAAGATTTATCACTTGTTTCTACGTTGGAGTGTTCTTATTTTCTTGTTGATATGATAAGATAGCTCATTTTTTGTTAAGAGTCCAAGCTGATGTTAATTTCTGGATGATTAAGCATGTGAGGAATGGTGTACTCAGTGATGGAGAGAGTGTTTCTTCTGGATGGATTATTTGGAAATCGTCTTGTCAAAATTGTTAAGAACTTGTATACTCGTATACTCTATCAGAGCAAATTGAGCAATCTTATGGGCTGTGCTTTGTTATTAGATTTCACATTACTGCCATTGGGTTGAGCAAGATAACAATGTAATGAAATAACAAGAAGAAAATTTCCAGAATCTTGTATTCCACTATAAAGCATACTGAAAGTAAACAATGAAAATATGCTCAAATCTTTTGAAATAAAATTCTAATGTTCTGCAGCACTAAGTGCTTAAAGTTACGACTTTTTTCTTCTTCTTTCTTGTCTAAACAGGAAATCAGGCTAAAGACGATGCAGGCTACTTTGATCATTCTTGGTGTTTAAATGGATCATCAATATTTTAAAGCACTCTTGAGATCTCTGCTTCAGCCATTTTTAGGATTTTAGTTTGTTGAAGAAGCACTTCTAGAACTTAAATTCAAACATTCAAAAACAAATATCCAACCCCATCGATTCGGTGACGTAGATAATACGATACTCGGATGCTTATTCATAAAATAAATAATAAATAAAGAGAGATACAGAGATTTAAGTGGTTCAGCATAAATATGAGACCTGGGCTCGTGAACAAGACCCAGCCCTCCTGGAGAACCATATAAGATGCCGTTTGGTAAGCATCCATTCCATCAGTTTTTCTTTCCAAATTTTTCCTCCTATTGGTTACTTCTTCCCCTGCTTTTCTCTCCCCGTATCCCTTATTCTTCACATGTTGTTTCAGCTTTGAGTTCATGCCTCTCTACACTTTCAATCCCTTGCAGATTAGTGTGCATCTCTCGATCTCGCGCCCTTCTATTGTCCAGTAAATGTTAGTGATGCAATTTTGGGAAAAACAAAATTCAAACTTGGTGTTGCCGAGAGTCCCTCCCGTTGGTAAACTTTCTCCTTTTTCTTTCCCTCTCTAAGAATTCACATCTCTCTTCCTCTCACACGAAATGGCTATTGAATAGAATTTTTTTTTGAAAGTGCAGTCCGTGGTTTTGGTGGATTTTTCCATGCATTTTCTTGTTTGTTGTGGTGCTGTGATTTCGTTGTTCTACCAGGATTCTCATAACCATAGAGCCTCCAACCGAAAGTCGTTCACATAGTTGGGTAAATTTTCTCTCTTATGAGTGTTGGAATTTTTGCTATTGCGTTGTGTTTGCTTTGAAGAAACAAAATTCTGACTTTCTCACTAGATCACAGGGAAATATTTTCATCTCTAGACAGTGTTGCGTCGCTCCTTTTTCCCACCGATCACCACACGACACTAGGTATAAGATCTTATTGTAAACTTTCTTAGTCACCTGTTTACGTGTGTAAGAAGAATGAAATTTGATTTGTTGGATTTGTGCTTTGGAATTAAATTGTGGCCAGTCTTGTTGGGTGCTGATTTAAATTTAGAAGTATTGAATAGTTTTGTGGAGTTTTGAACAGAGAAAAGTTGGATTTGTATTACGGTTCTAGTTGAGTTATTGGTGGTTGTTTTGGGTTTATATTTTGACTATTGAATTGATGTGGTTTCCTTGTGGGTTATAAGTTGCGATCTGAGTTGATATTGGCAGTAAAGACTGCTTTTATGGCTGGTTGCGTGTGACAAAGTGTGTTTGACTTTGATTTGGTAGATGTATTGGTCATTATTGAAATTGGAATACGGTATTTTGATTTGAAGTGTGAGCTATCCGGTTTATTATGTGGCTATTTAGTTGTGTTAACTTACCGAAATGTGTTTGGAATTATGAATTTTAATTATTTAGATCGAAGTTGTGTCGTTGGTCATTTAACACTTAGTGTATTTTTTTTATCAATAAGTGACGCGACTATTAGAGGTCGAATTCAAGGCATAGATAATACGCTACAGGAGTTAGGTAAGCGGGGTTCCTATATTAGGCTTTACACGAATGGTTTAGACTGAGATTGATTTTTCTAAAAATTATTCATGTTTTGTTATGAAATGTGAATTTGGAAAAAATAACATCGGTCGTTTATTTGCATTACTTATGAAATATGTATGAAAAAAGATAAAATGTTTCTGACATGCATTATGTAGACATGAGCTATATTTCGTTATGTTGTCTCTGAAATCTGAAAAAGAGCGATATTGAAAATCTGAAAATTGTGCATTGATTTAGAAAGATGCTCCGACTTTTGTTTTCAGTTTGTGAGAATGATCTGAATATGTTTTGGTACTTTGTTTTGTTTTGATATGACATCTGAAAACTTTTGGCATGGTGTACTGATTTTGTATCTGACTATGTCTCTACTCTGCTTTGTTATGCTCTGCTCTACTTTACTCTGCTCTGTTTGGGTTGGTACCAACTTATTTGTCTCTGAGTGCACTCATTTTGGAAACAAAGTGGTTTTTATGTAGTCTTTCCTATGTGCACACTCAGGGCTCTGAGAGTAATAAGGGAAAGATTCACATCTGTCTCTATCCAGTTTGGCCACTAGAGATAGCACAACCTACCACGGGGTGAAACATGATCTCTACTCTGTGAGATGCTCTGTTTTGATATGATGACGATTTTTCAGGTTATGTTATGCCAAAGTACTTGGGTTTTATGTGTCTTAAAATCATCGTTCTGTTACGTTTAAAAACATGTGTTGTTCTGCATGATAACTTTGGAAAATATTTTGTTCTGCATACTGTACTTTGTAAATGCTTATGTTTGCACGTTAGCATATGTCATCTGCTTACTGAGTTGTTAATAATCACCCCCTTATCTTCATAATATTTTCAGATCATGTGGAGGGTCCATCTGAGGACCAGGATTAGAAAATGTGAGCATGGCTAAGCAAAAGAGAGGGTGTCGAGTACCCTAGGGTACTACTATTAAAAGAAGGATTTCTGATGTCTTTTAGATTTAATTATGTATTTGGTTTAGTAGGATTTAAGATTTTATCAGTTTATTATGTTATGACTACTGGGATATTGTAGACCCTTGGTGTATTATTATTATTTTTATTGTAGTGATGACTTTGTGTAGTTTATAATGTGCTTATTTGGAAAATATGAGATTGTTTATTGTTTATGAAATTCTTGGAGATTTTAGATGTGTTGGGAGACGTGTACAAGTGACAGGTAGTAATTCTGCGAATCATCCGAGTACGGGGCGTTATAATAAAAGTCTACATCCATGGATCATTTGAAGCAAAATTCACTATCTTTTGTAATTTTATAGTCTTTCATGATCTTTCATTGGTCTCCATATTGTAAAAGAAATAGGGTTTTTGAGATCTTAAAGAAGATGTCGTCCTTCTAGAATTCTGGAGAGAGAGATAACAATTTGGCTTGATCTGTAAAGATTTTCTATTTTTATAGAGATCAATTTCCTTCTTTAAAATAGCTTAGTCCTATTTATCTTATGTCATCTATTGTATTTGAGTCAACTTCTTTTGACTTTATCTCTTCATTTATTCTTGATAATGAGCTTCCAATAGGCTCTACTTAGTTCTTTATTTTTTTTCTTTATCAAACATTGAGTAAAACCACCATCACTTGAAACTCTAAGCAAACTACACCTTTTACAAAAGAGGGATGCTATTCATCATCCCACACTACACATTTTACATATTTTTAAATTATTTTTTATTATTATTATTATTTTATTTTATTTTATTCTTATTAAACTAATTGAGTTGTTCTACTTATCATCCATACACCACATATTTATTATAGGAAAAATGAAAAATAAAATAAAATAAAATAGGTGTGGTGTGGTGTGGTGTGGTGTGTGAGGATGATAAGTAGAATTATTCTTTAAAAAATCCCCATTTCCTACAAAAAATGTAACATATACACGGCTTGGTTAAACCTGTTGTGGTTACGTCTTTTTTCTTTATTTTTTTCTTCTTTTGGATTGGTATGTTAAAAAAAAAATTAAAGAAGAAGACTAAAAATAGGAAAAGGCTCATATAGAAAGATTTGAAGCCAACTAATTTGCATGGTATTCTGGATTGAATTTGAGGGCATCTGAATTCTTACAAATGAGCATCAATGGTTGATTAATTTTCCACGAGACAGAAGATATGGAGTTAAATCGATCAGTTCAATATCACAACCTACAAAAAGTAGTAATTTCCCATCATAAAATTAATGATAGGAAGTGAAGATTAGAAAGAGATCTGAAATACCATGTTTTTCATGTACCAATTTCCAAAGGTCTATAGAATAATTAGTGATTTCGGAAAACCCAACTCAATGAATCTTCCAACAGTTCAAGATCTCATCCATAGAGAGAGAGACATGTTTAAAATTTTTGTATTCCAAATTGAAAAAGGGTAGTGATAGGGTTATTACCCTTTTACTACTTATAGTTATTAATTTTTTTTACAAATTGAAAAACAAAGGCAGGTACAACCATAGTAAAAGAAGTATAAGAAGGTCTTCATCTTTAAATATACAGAAGACCAAAGCAAACCATATAACTAAAACCCAACACTGTACTTAGTATTCCTAATTACATCTATTTTCATAGATCCAACAAGCACTTAAGCGGCAGATGGGGCAGGAATGTAGCGAATAACGCCAGCCTCCGAAGACGCCGCCAAAAATGCCTGCAGATTCTTCTGCTCAGCCCCTGCTTCAACCTCCCCAGAAGCTACACTGTTCTTGAAGTCCAATGACTCGTCGTTGTATATGTCCCACCATTTCTTAACCAGCATCTTAATATCTTCCCTGTCCATGTTCTGCTCCTCTCCGGTGTACCTCCATGGCTTCGATCCCTAAAAGCCAGTCACAGTTTTACACAAATGAGTTCGATGATTAAAAAAAAAAAAGCAGGAGTATTTCCAAAATTGATCTGAGCTCGTTGTAATGAACAAATTAAGTGAATACTCACAGCAGCACAGTAGTGAACAACTTTGACTTTGTCAAGTTGGATGTTCTCTGGGTGGCGCCACATCAGGGCAAGAACAAGGTTGTAAACTGGAGGGATTGGCTTGTAAACATCCCTGAAGAACACGTTCAAAAAGTCCTGCAAGAATAATGAACACCCAAGTCAGATTTAGATTAAAACTAAGCAACAACTGTGTTGAATCTTGGAAACAAAAGATGATTAACATAACCATGCAAACTTCAGAATTACCTGCTCAGCAAAAGGAGTAGGAGGGGTAGTTTTGAGGGTCTTGAGGAGGTCACGGTATGTTGATAAACTGGGCTCATAAACAAACATGCCAGCATTGAAGTAGAGGGCAGGCTTGGGGCCTAACACAGCAGGCCACTTGACCCTGTCAGGGCACTGCTGGCAATAGCCAACCTTGTATTGGGGACTGTGGCTCCAAGTTTTCTCACAGAAACAATCCATCACAGCATAGAAGAAGTTGTCTGGAAGATCAAAGAGGTGATCTATGTTTTCAAAAACTTGGATGTCTCCATCTAGGTAGATCATCTTGCTGTACTCCACAAACTGCAATTTCCATCACAAAAACAAAAGAATCTAGGCCTTATCTCCAACTTAACAGGGTCGTCTTCAAACAAAATTACCCAAATCTCCATTTACACATGTCAGGACCCCACAAGAAAAGCAGAAGTGACAAAAGCAAAAAATACGTGTAAGACATGCAGACATGTGTGATAACTCTACATACCTCCCAGATACGAAGCTTCGAGTAATTGATCACGTAGTAGGCCCTGGCAAACTGGGTCTGATTCTCCGGCGGGTAAACCGGCTCAATCTCCTTCACTATGCAGCCCTGAGACACCAGAATCTCCCGGTGCTCCCCTGGCACGTCTGGCAAGATAGCCACCACCAATGGGTACTTGCTCTTCACCTTTCTCAGTCCCTTGGCCAGGCCAACCACACCTTTCACGTAGTCCCCGTTGCCAGCCAAGAACGTAACATACGCCCTGCTAGGCATGCTACCCGCCTTGGCTAGGCCGGCGGGGTTGGCATCGGCGGCGGTGGTGATATCCTGAGGAGCCATTGGAAATTAATGGGGTTTGGAGAAAGACTTGAGAAGTGTTTAGAGTACGTACGTACGTACCTAGTGTTTGGATAGAAGGAAAATAGTAAAGGGTACTGTTGATGTTTGAGGTACGAGGAAACTGATAGCTAGGATTGAATGTTTTGTTGTTGAGATCAGACAGAAGGGTTTTGAGCGTTGTTTGGTTTGGAGGAGACAGAAAAGAAAAAGGAAAGGAAAATGGTTGTTGAAAGGAAGTGTTTGTTTGAGAAGAAATGCTTTGTACTCGAAAGTTGGAAGAGTTTGAGGTTGAGGTTGCGGGGGTTTATATAGGGACTTAGTTTAATTAGGTAAAATGCTGAAGATTAGGGGTAATTAAATATTAAAATAAATATAATTAATAATTATCGGACAGTAAATGGCGGATAATCCCTAAAGATCATGACATGACATAATGGTTGCACATACAAAATCATCACCGATTATATTTGTGCACTTGATAATATTTCTTCTTCTTTTTTTCAAATATTTTTAAGGGGAAACAAATCTTTGTCATTTGCTTTAATTTGAAGATGAAAATATTTTAACTAGATATGCTAGTCGGATGATTTTGTATGCATTCAAGTATATATTAAGATACTCAAAACAACCTAAGTACGTTAAAAAATCTTGATAACAAGTCAATTAAACTAAGAGCTCCATATCTGATTTTTGTCGGCGGAGGAGGAGGCCTCAGCTTCTCTCTCTTTTTCTATCTCCTTCTCCTCTTATTTCTATCCACTCACTTTATTTATTAAAGTAGTTCTTTTTACTTAGTTTTATTTTGGTTCCTTCAAGATTAAAAAAAACAAATCTATAATTTTCGGCAACTCTCAAGAGATACACACGGTACAAGCAGACTCCCAAGCCGCAAATTGTTAGGAGGAGAGAGGCGGTTTTGCCAAAATCACTGCGAGTAGTCCTCATGTGCCATCACTTCCGACAGATCTTCTTGCCACATGTGTGTCTTTGTGGTTGAAAAGAGACAAGTGTGTTGCCTTCACGCACTGTCATAGATTCTGAAATCTATCGAAATCGGTCCAAACTGTAATCCATCCTTTTTTGCATATGTCTTACTGCTTTTTTTTTTCTTATTTTAATTAAAATAAAAGGAGAGTTCGTCTCTCATACTTTTGTAGGTAGAGACCGAGTCTTCTCCTTCTATGAAAGGTAAGGTTGGGTTGTCTCTTAAACGCTTGTCTGTCAAGAGTATCAGCAGTAGTGAAGACCAAACCAATCAGAAAATAAAGCAGTGTATTAGTGGAGACCAAATGCATTATTTTGGTTATGATGTCATGTTTAATATGTGGACATCTCAGAATGTATCCGCTCATAGATGTAAGTTTCTTGATGAATGAATGATGACAGTTTCCTTTAAAAAAAAAATACTAAAATTCACTCCTTATAGCCATCTTAATATATATGGTAACTTGGTAAGATTCGCTAAGAACCTTTTGATAAGATGGCATAAGGTCTAGTCTCTAAATAAGATAACCATGTTCTAACCCCACTCCTTATATATAATATATATATATATGGTAAGATTCAAATTTCAGAATTTATATTTTAAATTAAATTAGTGAATGATGTATAGTGTAAATATTTTTAAATAACAAAATGGAAGTATTTAAATTTGAAAATTATAGATGGTGATATAATAATAGCTAAACCTTACTTTTAAATTTAAAATAATAATTGCGATTTGAAGAAATATACCCGGCAGAATATTCTATGAATTCTAGAGAATCCTCATGAATATCCAAAGCTTACTTAATTATATATAATTTAATACGATTAGTTTTGTATACCAAATTTATGATTGTACTAATACGTACATTATATATTTCTATATAAAATATAAGACTCATTCATGGATTTGAAGTTTGTCACCATCTCCCAAGCGTGCGTTAACTATGCAGATTTTTTCAGTCTTTACTCCAATAAATTAATAATACATTTTATGCTAAAAGTCAAAAATTAAATTTGTACATGTATTTTTAAAAAAGAAAATGATTTATATAATTTTAAAATGTGTAAGTTTTATACACTCTCTTTAAAATAAAAAAGTAAATATAAAACTCGCATGAAAATTCTATTATTTTCTCAAGGAAGCATGCAAGATTTGTAGACTCTAAAAATGTATCTAATATTTTTTGTTTTTTAAAGACAATTGTTATAGCTAGTCACAAATATCTTATAAAAATAAATTTATAAATTGACATAATTTTATATGATATGTTAAATTTAATTTATGATAAAAATTATTTTATAATTAACATAATACATAAATTCACGTCAATTTATTGATTTTGTTTTATGAAATTTATATATAGTTAAAATATTTTTCTTTTTTAAAAATAAAATCTTGAGTACAACGCAAGGATGATATATACAAACATGGATATTCATTTGAGTCCTTGACTCCCTATTATCGATTCAAATTCTAAAGTAAACAAATAAATAAACAAACATGGAAGAACAATCTCAAATCTCCATCACCATCACGAAGCTTCCTTTATATTCTTAATTTTTTTTTTTTTGAACCACTTTATATTCTTAATTTAATTAAACGTAATTTTTATATATATATATATATTTATATATTATTTACTCGTTATTTCAACAACCGTCGCCGACCATATCACTACAGTGGCCTCTAATTACTACACACGAAAGTCCCACGAAGGTACACCAAAATTTTGGACATGTGGCGTGATCATAGATGTCTGTCACTATTTTAATATGCTAACTTGGTTAGTAAGCTAAGAGTGAGGGACCCAAATAATCTAAAAAGTAAAGTCCACCGACTCGATCTCGCCACGTGGACAAATGAGCTGTACAGTGCCGTTCTTTTTCGGGGGTCGGGTGGGGGCCTTTGATATCTATGAAAATACGTGTAGCATGAAGACGACAGTCACGACATACCGCCTTATTACTCAGAGGACGGTGTAGGGCCACGTGGCAAAAGTTTTTGGATAGCTTCTAGATGTTCTAGTCTTGTTAGTTTTTTTTTTTTTTTTTTTTTTGACAAATCTAGTTTTGTTAGTTAGTTGGTCCAAAAGAGGACGTTAATTATTAAAGTACGATTTTATTTTATTTATTGTGGGGACAATGAAATAAATTGGATAATGAGATATGGTATTGCATTGAATTTTTAACGCGTTTTATGGACTATGGAATTAACATGACCCGACCGACAAAATTCAGTTTCGGATAATGTTTTTGGACTTTGTATTAAGTACGTTTTAAGATAATGAATTTTCTTTTGAAGTTTCGTCTAAAAATTCACAGAGAGTAATGTTACTCATCATCTTAATTTTCATCATCTTCTTATCATTTTATGATGTGGTATTTGATGATCAGAAATTATTTATTATATTCTACTTATGAATCTATCATCTAATGTCACATTATGAGATAATGAAAGTTAGGATAATTAATAGATTTTTTTTTTAAATAATTAGATGACGACTCCTTTAATGGAAGAGTCTAAGGTCACACAATTTATTATTATTAATAAATTATTTACTATTATTTAATTATTTATTTACTATTATTTAATTATTATATTTACTATTATTTACAGATCATATGATATACTCTTAATATAGTCAAGATTCTTGAAATTTCTATCTTTTCACTCTCTTTTTGTATATCCTTAATTTAATCCATAAATTTATGCGTTTTACTTTGAATAAGATCTATTGGATTTGTTTTATAGTAAAATATGGATCTGAAACCAATTTTACACCCACATTTTATATGTCATAATATTTTATGTAGTAAAGGAAACTCATATCCAATTAATGCATTATGTTTAATTTAAGGATCCTTTCAGCGATAATTCTGTTTGGATAGTGAAAATGTTTCATCTTGTCTCATATCATAATTATAATTTTCTCAAATTCTCACACAAAATATAATATACAATTCAACTTTTTTAAATTCTAAAATAATAATAATATTAAAAAAATTATATTATAATAATATTTTATTTTTAATTTTTATCTAAAATCATCTTATATAATCTCATTATCCAAACCGTACCGTAGTCCTAATATTTATTGCCACATCCTCGTTCAAAAAAAAACCAAAATTGTGGAAACTGAGAGGAAGGTATGTGGAAAAGGTTTTTGGATAGAAATGAGTACTGACCCTACTACATGGGATTGGTGCAACAAATGCTCTGAAAATGTAACATCATTTCAGGATCCATGCTCTGAAAATTCAAGACGTTATTTTATTTTTGTCTTTGGAATCATTCTTTTGGGCTTTCTCCCTATGTATACTTGTGGGTTGTGGCCCTTGTAGATTGCTGACTACAATGGATTCATGGGCCAGAAAGAGCCCATGGCCTTGAAGAGACAAGAGTTTCAACACATTGGGACAAAACTTCACAATGCTAGTCAGGACTCAAGACTCATTTGTTTGTTGAGATAAAATAAATTGATATGAAAATTAAATAAAATATTATTAAAATATTTTTTTTAATATTATTTTTATTTTAAGATTTAAAAAAATTAAATTGTTTATTTTATTTTGTGTAGAAATTTAAAAAAATTATAATGATGAGATGAGATAAAATGAGCTATGAAAACAAATGAGGAGAGTATTTAGAAATATCAAGCGAGCCAGTATGTAGATGACAAAGGCCGAGCATCATCTTGAATTTCAGATCACTTGATGTGTCGTAGTTTAAGTGACTTTGATTTAAATGGCTGACTTATGAAACAATTTAAAAGTGTATTATATGACAAAATCTTGGACAAAGAGTGCGATTAATTTATGCAGATTAAAATATATATATATATTTTTTTTTTTTTTATCTCGTACATGACCACAAAGAGTTGAAACTAGTGATGGGATTGTGCCACTACAAAACCTTGCATTCGTGAAGTTATTCCTTCTCAACTTGAGTGGAAAGTTGGATGAAAGGAGGAAACAATACAAAGGAATCAAAGACAGGAATGGTCTAAGTGAGAACAAGACTCTTGCCAAGAATCAAGTCATCTGTGGAGAAATCAGCCGCTTTCCTGAAAGTTCCCCGACCAAAGTCTAGGTTGTAGGAGTCCGCAAGGCCTTCCACTAGGTCGAATTCAGGTTTCCACCCAAGCACGCTCTTTGCTTTGTCAACAGATGCAAAGAAATGCTGCAATTTATATTGAACAAAACGATGATACCATCAGTAATGGAATAGAGTACTAATAAAGGACTGGCTTATTTTACATGTCTCATAGGTTGTTCATTTATATTCTTCACATCTTCACCTTTGCAATTTAGATTTCAACATGTACCTGATCGCGGAATGGAAATGCTTTCTTTTTGCCAAAATCAAACTCCTTAGGATTGTAGTGAATGATCTCAGGCTCGGGAAATCCGGCAGCCTGACAGAAGTAGAAACAAGTAAGCACTACAATTACTTTAAATAAAAACTTCTGTGCTTGAGCAAAATCATAGGGCTTCTTTGTTGCATGTCCATTGAGATATATATTTGCAAGCATTACCTTTGCACAGGCTCTTGCTAATCCATCAAATGTGACGTATTTTTCTCCAGAAATGTTGAAGACTTCCTTGCTGGCCTTCTCATTGCCCAGAACCTGAACAAAAACTCTTGCCAAGTCCTGTGATTGCAAAACTATATCATGTTAAAACCTGGCAACAAATTCGAGTATATAGAATTCTATAGCTGTATATATCATTGCTTCAAACATGTGCCAGCGGATATCATATGCAATTTGCTAAGCGTATTATGTTGTTGGAGTTGCTTCAGCCAAGTTGAAGCAGTCATACAGACTACTGAATACTTAACAGGAATACCTTATAAGAATGTTCAACTTAAGTTCAAGAGAAAAGAAGTCATTGCTCTGGAAATTGCTTCAATGCATATAAAAATTGCTATTTCTCAAACCTTAACATGACCTAGTTGTGTTATTTGCATTCCTGAGTTGGGGACTGGGATTGGGCGACCAGCTTTCAATCGGTGAAAAAACCACTCTTCAACAGGGTTGTAGTTCAATGGTCCATAGATGTAGACTGGCCTTATAGAAGTCCAATTGACACCCTTTGATTTCAGCAAGCTCTCTGTCTCAAGCTTTCCCTTGTGCCGGCTCTTTGGATCAACTGCATCAGTCTATCATCATGCACCAACAAGTTAGCATAGAAATGGGAAAGATAATATTTTTGGGATAAATTACATCAAATTCCCTCAATATTTGTAAAATTGTCAGAACTTCCCTCTACCATGTGCACTATGAGATTGCTTTCACTTTTCAATTTTCCTTGTCATCTAACTAGTATGGTCAGTAATTATTATCTGAGGTTACTTTGAATGAAAAATGTTAGTTTGAAAAGAAATAATATTTTGTTTTCGAAATGCCACATGAGTAGGTGTAGGGGTGTATATGCTATATGGATCACAAACCTCAGAAGGCAGAATGAGAGTGCATCTTTGAAAAAAGGAGTGATATAGAAAATAGAAAAACGTTAAGACCAAAAAACTTGGCGAGTGTGCCTTGTAGTTCAAGCAAAGACATCTCAAACATTGCATTTTCATGTTTGATTACTTTTTTTCATACTAGAGATGGGGTTGAGAGTGATGCATTTGGATGGAACAGCGATTGAACTCGTAAAATGGCTTTGAGCAGAGCGGATGTTCATTTTCCAGAGCTCAATTTAGGTCAAAGCAGTGGTTAGATTTAACAGTTTATAGACCAGAAGATGCTGAAGCAACCTTTATTTCCGGAAAATGCTATCTAAAGGAATGTGCACATGCAAAGACCAGAAGGACCAAGAGACCGAGGGGAATAGAAAAGGATGAACATTGATCTAGGCAAAACAATCTTCTAACTTGCCTCAAAGTGGGGTAGTAAATCAGACTTGAGGTAGACACCGGCTGAAGAACAGTATATATACCTGAGAATCAGTTAAATTTTATACATTAGAAAATCTATTGTAACAGAAAAGGAACAACATCTGATTTTACTTGATAACATTGTAACCTAACACATGAATATAAACTTCCATAACATATGAAATCGAAGTTATCTTACTTTCACTAAATCATGAAGTAGTATTTTTACACAACACTGCATAATTTTATTCAAAGATAATCTTCTTTCTACTAAAGATTTGCCATATTGAGCAATTCCCGTGTAAGGGATGAATGTGAATTGCCAATTGGGGATGAAATGCATAAAAATATCCGTATACAAGATAACAAGTCTGAATTCATTCCAAACTAGACTTGAAATAAAATCCAAGACTAGATAACTTAATAGCAATGGACCATACAGAGCTCATTGTCAAAGGATCTTATGTATGTTGATTAGACATAGCGGAATATCATCAACAAGCTGTTCAGAGCTTACTGTTCTAGCTTTGGTAGTGCATCCAGTATGGGTTCAACTTCAACTGCCTCTCGTCCTGCAAACATGCCCAAATTTGCCAATTATTTGAAGCTGAAGAGTAAGACACTGTGCTTCTGGTGATGAAAGAATAGTATCATGGTGGAAGGGTGCAAATTGTGCAGTACAAGAGACAAGACATGACATTGTGCACACCATTTATGTCATAAACAACATCAAAGCCTTCAGCTGAGAGACTGGATTTGACAAATTCAAAGTCCTTCCTGTCTCCTTTCAAATGCAAGATCTAGCATCGCAGACATATTTAGTAACTATGCAGCTCGGCAATTTATTTCTCCCAAAATGAAACTACTGAGACCGCAACAAAAATTCATACAGCATTTCATATTGAATGATAGAACTTCCAGTCATAACTGATAGCATACCTTTGAAGAAAAATCAGCATAATCCTTCTCAGATTCCCCCGGCAATTGTTGAGTGATGGGTGCTTTTCCTCTGGTAAACAAAGTCACCTGCCCAAAATTACATGTACCCTTAAATTTATCAAGGCGTCTAAGATGTTACTGAGCAGGAAAATAATAATTGTTCTATGGTTTTTTTGAAATGCTTGATGAGATGGAAAACAATCAGAGACAGAAATAATGAAGGGAAAGTAAAAAACAGAAACAAAACAAACAAGAAGGGGAGGGAACCTACCTGATGACCCTCTTTGACAAGGAGTCGTGACAAAAACAAACCAATAAATCTGGTGCCTCCCATTATGAGAATCTTCTTGGTGCTTGATGCTGAGATGCGTAATGCTCCTTTCGGCTTCCATACCTTTCTTTTCAACTGTCGCCAGAATTAGAAGTTTAGAAAGAGATTAATCACTTTGATGCATAAGGAGGGCAGGATATTGAGCTCTACTAGGATAATGAACAATTCGATTGACAAATATTTACGATAGACACCTCTCTACAAGTTATACCTTCTCCTGCTTTTTAATGTTGATGCATTCTTGAAAATCAGACAATTGATTCGATCACATTGAGCGGAAGCGTCATATTTTGCATGTGTTGCTGGCGTTTTGGGAAATTTTATGGAGTGTGTAGAGAAAGCAAGCTCAGAATCCTAGTTGCTTGCAAAGTTTTCTGGTTGACAGACTATGTCCCAGCTTCCAACAATACCCGGGAAACTCAAAACTAAAAGCTCTACAAAATGCCAGTTATGCCATCCACTTCTTTCTACACTTCTGTACAACTATATTAAGAAAGTGAAACCTCACCAAGCACCCACCCAGGAAATATAGAAGAACAGAACAGCTTATTGATGTGTAATCAACCTATCAAAGTTATCCATCATATGGTTTGGACTTCCGGTTTAAACATATTGATTCCTTTGATTTGGTAAGGGGGAAAAACAAGACATCCAAACTTAGATTATCACACGCATAGGAATACAGGAGAAGTATAGGGAGAGAAAGAACCTGAATTTGAGTGTGGAGTCTGGTGCCATTGAAGTCAGAGAGAGAGGCAGGGAGAAGAGAGAAGGAAGGTTGTTTTTGTTGCAGCACCACCAACTTTGCCATGCCCACTCTCTATACACCTTCCCTTTGTCTTTTGGGTCTGTTGGGGCTGAAATTTGAAGGATGTTTACTATGCCCATCACCTCTTCTTCTTTGGCTGTCTCTCGTTCTTGCAGTTAGGATAAGACAATGACCCACCTCACTCACTTTGGTTCTATCCTCAACCCCTCATTTAAATAAACGGCCGTTGCCTCTTCTTCTTCTGTTGCTCGGCCTCTCTTTCACTCGAAAAGAGCAAAAACTGCCAAAACCAGAGGCCCAAGCAACCCACTTGAGAGAGGTTTAAGAGTATAGTTTGCCTGATTCAAGTATGGGTTTGACATGTCCTAGAGCCCAATAGCTTGGGACCCAAGATGGCTCAAATAATCGGCAAAACATTTGTTTTTAACATTTAAATTATTATTTTATTATCTTCTAACGCCAATTATTTATTACTGTTAGAATCTTATTTTTAATAATATTATTATTTTAGGATTTAAAAAAATTAAATTATTTATTATATTTTATGTGAAAACTTGAGAAAATTGTAATAATTAAATTAGATGAGTTGGAAGCTTTTCTATGTCCAAACCGTATGTGATTCATCATTCAATAAGATAGGTAAACACTATTCATGTGCTTAACATTAACTTATAAAGCTAAAAATGTACATTGACTAATATTGAAGTAATTGAAGAAGATCTTCACCCCCCACATATTTTGTTGGAGGAACATAATCTAAAAACAATACTTTTAGCTAGAAAGAAAATATATAAAGCCATAAGAAAACTAAGCATTATGACCGAGTATGAGATTCGAACATGTCCAAAGTGACATATATGGAATAAACCTATCATGCAGGAAAATGTAGAATGTTATCTTTCGAAAATCAGTGTCGAAGAGAGTAAGAAGTATTATTTACTTATTAAATCTAAAGAGTAATGCTACATACAGTCGTGGAGTGTATAAACACTACGCAATCGTTTTGAAAAAGAGTGAGATGTACTTTCTCAAAAAGAGTGCATGACGCTAATGCATTTCAGAACTATAAATATAATTTCTCTATATTCAAATTTAATTCTTCAAGTTGGAATTATAATGCTATCCTAATTATAATGCTATTCTTTAAGTTGGAATTATAATGCAGGTTCGGGTAGTCCGAATGAAAGATTGCAATCCACTACTCTAGCCTCTACAATAGAGCTAGACGCCCCAACAGCTTCGGGGGAGCCTGTAATTTCCTTAATTAGTGGGGGCTTTTCTGCAAATGTCATATAACTTTCGGATCTTCGAGACGAGGAACCCTTGGAACAAACAAACGCGTAAAAGAAAGAAAGAAACGCGTCCGATCTGAAGAAGGATTTTTTTTTTTTTCCCTTTCTGAAATCTCTCCAGACTGAGAGAATCGTTGCGGGTGAGAGATTAAGAGAGAAAGATTTATCAAGAAGCTCCATTTCTTGCTGATAAATTCTTAATACCTTCCCGGCATGGATCTCAACCCGGTGAGTTGACTCACTTCTACCTCGTTGCCTCTTCAGTTTCTTTTTATGCCTCTGCGTCTGTATTAGATATGTTGTATGTTCATTATGTTACAATTTGTGAAGCTTGTGCATTCCAGCTGTATATTTTTTGTTCATATGTGATGATAATTATGATAATTTGTTCATATTAGAGCTGGGGTTTAGACGCGGATTTTCTTTGTAGTAGTTTTTAGATTATTTCAGTCTTTTATTTTTGTTTGGTTGGCGAGAAATTTGAGGAATATAGAGAGGAAATTAGTTACACATTGTGGCCCTGATAACATCGACGGCGTAAAGAATCGGAAAAAGGCTGGATATGATTGTAACTACGCAAACATGAATGTCTTGCGGTAAATTAAAACTAAAATGATCGAATTCACCTAAGAAAGTCAAATATATGGATTTTGATTAGTTTAGTGAATCGGGTTTCTTTTTAGTGTGCTGGTAGTGCATGCTGAGGATTGCAAGATTTCTAATCGGGTTCTCTTGGACTTACAAAAAGGAAAATGGGTTCTTTTGGTTTCTTAGAAAATGAAGGAAATGAACATAATTATTTGTTAAAACTTGGTTGAGGCAAAACTTCTAATGTTGTTTAAAAAAACACGACAAACAGCATCCTGGTCACAAAATATAAACTTTACCTAGCTACTCATCATTCTCACACACCACACACCACACTTATTTTTATTATTTTTGGTTTTATTCTTTCTAAACTAATTGAATTCTTCTAACCTTGAGGGGTAGCTCAGCTGGTCCGGCCTTGGGTTTGCTTCCCAATGGTCACTAGTTCGAGTCCCCTAAGGGCCACTAGAGGTTTATCTGATCGTTAACTTGAAGGTCCCATGGGATTAGTTGAGGTGCGCGCTAGCTGACCCAGACACCCATGGTTATAAAAAAAAAAACTAATTGAATTCTTCTACTCATCATCCATACACCACATATTTGGTAAGAGAAAAAAATTAAAAAATTATGTGTGGTGTGTGGTGTGAGGATGATGAGTAGAATTTTTCAAAAAGAGAGAGCATATAAGCTTGAAAGTTGAATTTCTAAGAGTGAACATTGTCAACTTAACATTTTGTCACAAGGACTGGTCTGGAATGCCCTTTAGCATTAGTATGAAAAAGGAGTTCCAACTTTGTTGGGTGATGCACATAAAAAACAAAGCATCTTTTGAAACGTATAAATTGGCATTTTTTTATGATTATAAGATTTTGTTTCCTTTCAGATAAAAATCATTTTACTCTCATGTGCAGCCTGCAGGAGAAAATTATGCCAACCCGAAGACATGTCTCTTTCATGTTATTTTCAAGGTGTAGTATACCTGGTTATATTCTTAATATTGTTTCTCTATAAGTCAGTTTACTTCCTTTTTTCACGAGGAAGGAAGTAGTTTCAGCGAATAAATTCATTCTTTTTGGATTTGGCAGGCTGCAGCATTGGCATTTTACATTCTTTCTGCCCTCTTCGTTAATAACTTTGTCATCATTTTCGTGGTGACTGTCCTTCTTGGTGCCCTTGATTTTTGGGTAGTCAAGAACGTCAGTGGTCGTATTTTAGTTGGTTTAAGGTGGTGGAATGAAATAAATGATCTTGGTGAAAGCGTATGGAAATTTGAATCTCTTGACCAAGAGGTTAGTATCATGTTGTATACCTTTTTAGTGTGAAATTATCTTCACTTCATTGCTTATCAAAACATCCTTCACCTCATCTGGTCACCGTCACTTACTAGTGATGCTCATCTAAGAATAGATACTATTTTCTCTGTTAGTGCTTTAGTCTCATGTATGTTGGTGATTTTTTTTTTTGCTTCAGTCATTGGCCCACATGAACAAGAAAGATTCATGGCTGTTCTGGTGGACCCTATACCTTACGGTAAGAAAATATGACCATCATCACATGTCACAATCCACATAACTTCAATCTACCGTGTGTGTATGTGTGTATATATATATATATATATATATATATATATATATCTATGGAGTATAACGACATAAAAAATGTGGAGTATAAACCCCTCCCCCTCCCACTGCCCCCCCCCCCCTCTCCCCCGGGCGGAAAAAGAAAACAATTGAAAAAAAAAACATGTAGGGTGTGTTATAAACTCAATGAAGAATACATTTGGACATTCAGTAATGCAAGAGATTTCATAGCTAGATGTTAACAATAAAAAAAAAATCTATTTTTTGTGTGTAATAAACTGAATGAAGAATACATTTGTAGTTGGAGTTGAAGTTCAGAATTTAAAGCTGACAAGAATTTGAAAAGTCGGTCTGGAATCTGTTTGTACTTCAGCTATATTATGTAGTTCGAATAACTATCTAAACTTCCATTTCTTCAATTTCTAGGCGGCTGCATGGATCGTTCTTGCAATATTCTCTCTCATTAGGCTTCAAGCTGATTATCTCCTTGTTATAGGAGTTTGTTTAACGCTCAGTATTGCAAATATTGTTGGCTTTACCAAATGCCGTAAAGGTGTGCAAGCAATTTATTTGATTTTCTAGAATTTTATAAGCTTCTAACGTTACTTCCTGATGCTGACATGTGAAATGTGTCTTTCCTAAAATGAATCAAAGGAGTGCCAATATCATGCTATCAATCTAAGAATAAATAAGTCTCAATATGTTTGTGGAAGGTAGCTATAATTAGTAGTTGTTATTTTTTGGGGGGGGGGGGGGGGGGGGGGGGGGGGGAATGGGGTTTGGGATTGGCGGTATGTAAGATTGGAGTGAAAGCAAGCTACCATATATCTCTTCTTTCAAATTTTTCAATCAATTTGGTTTAGAGGATACCGAAAGCATGCTACTTATACAGCTTTTTTGTGAGTTTGGAGCAGTTGTGATGGGATCGTTCAAAATGTCATGACATAAGTTGTAGAGTTTTATATTATTAATAAGGTTAGAGTGCGTGATTCATGAATTCAAAATGGTGAACCAAATGCAATCACGTAGATATACCCATTTAAAGCATATGGGTGCCACAAGGGAGTGATTTCATATTTATTTTGCATCCAAAGAGGCCTTAAGTGAGTATACTAGTTACAGCTGTAACTTGAGGTGTTATTGCTAGTTTGTACCATTTGTGTAGATCCTTATCTATACTGTCAAATAGTTATTCAAATATTTTTGTTTTTGATAATTAGTTATTCAAATCTTTTTTAAAATGGGAAATTTATAATGAAGACCATGTGGTGTTCATTTCAGATGCTAAGCAGAAGATTCAACAATTTGCTTCCCAGACCATTGCATCTCGGGTCACATCCACCATACAATCAGCATTCAGTGTTGTTTGAGTCATTCATCAGAGAAGATGGAAATAAAACAGGAAAGCAGTTGTGAAAGACTATGAGAAGTGGACGAGGCATGTACATGCTCATTAAATTGGCAAATGAGATCTTACTGAACTTGTGTACGACACAAAACATGAAACAGCAGCTTAGAAAGTTTTTTTTTTTAACTTTTTGTATTTTTGGTCTAAAATCTTTAACGGTTTGTATGAAGAACTTGAGCTGCAATAGTAGATAAATCAGATGATAATTTTGCCTGTAAAATCATTCACTTGGTTTTAGTTTTGGATTGCAATGGTGATTAAGGGCCTACTCATCATGCAAGGATTGAAGACCTGGGTTATACTTGTACCCCTATTTTGGAAATTGGCCCCCTCCTGGCCAATGTATGCACCTTGTTTTCCCAATCTGCTATGTTTGGATAATCAAGTATCTTCAGCACTTTTTAAGTATTTTTGTACGGATGAGAATACTCTACATGCCAAACACAATTGTTAAATAGTTCTCAACACTTTCCAATTTATCTAGCCACTGTGTTTCGAGTTGAGTGTTTCGTGTGAATGTCAGTGTGCGACGGAGAGGGAGAGAGAGGTTCATGGTGGCTGGGTCTGCGAGAGGTGGTCGCCGGTGTGAGGTGGATAGAGGTGCGGTGGCTTAGGTGGCCGTGTACGGCGGCACAAATGAAGAGAAACAACCGAAATTAATTTCGGTTGAGTTTCGGTTGTTTGGAGAGAGAAAGAGTTTCGCATGGGGGAGATCGGTGGTGGCTGACTTAATCGCCGGCGTGAGGGGGAGTCGCCAGTGGTAGAGGTGAGGCTGGATGGCCGCGTACAGCAGCACAAATGTAGAGACTTCCACCGAAACCCATTTCGGTTAGATGGCCGCAGGGGAGAGAGAGAGCCGCACTGGGAGACATTGATGATGGCTGGGGGAGTCGCCGGCGTGAGAGGGAGTCGTCGATGGTGGCGATGAGGTTGGGCGGCGCCCGGGCTAGGCTGAAACCAATTTTGGACGTTTGGAGAGGATCAGGTAGAGGAGAGAGAGAGAGAGAGGAAAAAGAAAAAAAATATATAATTTTATCACTATTATAATATAAAAATAAAATCACTATAATTTTTATCATTATTATATATATAAAATACACTATAATATTTATCACTATTATATATAAATTAAAAATAAAATCATTATAATATTTATCACTATTATATAAAAATAAAATAAAATCACTATAATCTTTATCATTATTATAAAATTACAATAATAAAATCACTATAATATTTATTACTATTATAAAATCACTATAATATTTATGAGAGTCACACATTTTTCAACTACATATCTAAAAGTCAACAACTCAACATATTTCATACATTCAAACAACTCAAAACATTTTCAATGGGACCCACAAACTCACTTCAATCTCTACTCACAACTATTCATAACATTTCTCAATACTTCTCATTATCCAAACTCAGCCTAAATCTATGCTTTGCTTTTGCCTGCTGAGAATGGCAAGACAAACTACAATTACTCCACTATTGAGACGGTCATTGGCAATAATCTGTTGGAGAGGGACTAACACAGCTTGTGAAATAAACTGTCCTGCAGATGGAGGGCCTACAAAGAGACCTCTGAAATTAGGCAGTCATCAGTTTCACGGCACCAATTGCTTGTTCGGCTCTTTGCCAAAGAACACTTATGTTTGTGGAATGGTTTGAGATAACCTTCATTGCTTGGCCACACATCCAATCGTTTGGCCTTTTCGACTTAGGTCGTCACTGAGGCCAATGTCAATAACTCGCTAAAAACATCCAGTCATTACCCATTAATTAACAACATGTCTTTTACTATTGTATCAGATCTGTAATTCTAGAATGAGAAATAATTTAGTTATAAAGAAATTACATAAAAATAAGCCTACAAATTGATATGGTTTAATGTGGTACGTCAGATTGTAAAGTTACTTTTATTGTAAAATAAATGTAACGGATTATATGAAATCACGTCAATTTATAAAATTACTTTTGTATAATCTTTTTGTATATGTAGCACAAATACATATTCTTTCCCTAGTCCCTATTTTTATATGACTAGCTTCGTCTTGTTTGGGCTCTGAATGACATCCATTTCCTCTATTGATTTATTTTGTATATTCTAAATTATGTCAGAATTTTACGGAACGTGGGATCGCGTGCCTTCGAAATTTGAGTAATGACAGATAGAGATGTTGCAGTGTGTATTTCTTCCATCAGATTCCGGGTAAGATCCATCTTTTCTTTTCTGAAGGCACGTGAAGTAGAGTTGGGTTTGAAGTAGATGCTGTAGGATCTTACCCCTCCTCCGGCTCCCCTTGCCTGATGGAAAAAGAACAGATTACTTCGGACTTGAATCTAGTTCTGAGGGCACTTGAACGAATACCCATCAAAAGTATCATTGTATTCTCTTAGCAGTTAGCCCAAGAGACGGTTGAGCAAATGCAGTGTTGCTCAAACCAACTCAAAAGCTTTTAGTCTGACTATATATTAGAAAACGAATTACTAAAAGAAACTGCTGATTGTCTTTCACGCATATAAGGAAATTTAAGGATATCGTGTCTTGGAGTGCAATGTTAGCAGGGCATTCTCAACATGACTGTTTCTCAGAAACTTTGGCACTAACGAAAGTGGTCTCTAAGGCCTTGGTTAGTGTGATATCGGCTTGCACTCACCTGGCTGCCCTCGACTTGGGTAAATGGATCCATGCTTATATAAAGAAGAATGGTCTAAAGGTTAATGTCACAACCCTTATAGACATGTACATGAAATATGGGCGTGTGGATAATGCTTTGGAAGTTTTTTACGGCATGGAGGAAAGGTGGGTTTCAACTTGGAATGCTCTCATTCTTGATTTGGGATGGTTGATAAGTCGCTTGACATTTTTTCTGAGATTAAAAATGTTAGTGTAGTGCCGAATCAGATAACATTTATGGGAGTTCTTGGGGCTTGTCGACACATGGGCTTGGTAGATGAGGGGCATCAGCACTTCAATTCAATGATCCAGGAACACAAGATAGAACCCAATGAAAAGCACTACGGATGCATGGTTGATCTTCTAGGACGTGCCGGTATGCTCAAAGAAGCCGATGAATTCATTGAAAGTATGCCTCTGGCACCAGATGTTGCTACCTGACCATGATGGGTTCCATGTGTTATTGTCTAATATATATGCTTCAAAAGGTAAATGTTCTTGAAGTTAGAGGCATGATGATGCAACGTGGGGTGGTGAAGACCCCAGGTTGTAGCATGATCGAAGTAAATGTAGTAGTTCATGAATTTCTAGCAGGAGATTAGGTACATCCTCAGATAAATGAGATTTGAGACTAAAAATTTGAAAATCGATGGTTATTCATCGGATACAAATGAGGTTTCTTCCCTTGACATTGATCAAGAAGAGTCGGAAACCTCTCCGCTTAGACATTGATCAGGGTTCTTGTTCATGCACGGACTATTGGTAGCAACATATTATAAAGAAGCCAATCGATTTCAATGTTGTTGAGATTATACCCCCAAGTGCTTTTCCATTGCTGGCTGTACAAAACGATCTGTGCTTCACCGTTGCTTGACAGTTCCAAGTTGCATGCTAGTGAAAAACACCATCTTAGAAATTAATGGCTTTCCTAATGTAACACCATACTTATAGAACAACATATTTCTAAGTTCTTGGCTATGCTTTTCACTTCTTCTTCCATCTTGCATGCATAAAAAATGGTCTGAAGAAATTAAAAAAAGTAAATGAAACTCTATATGAACAAGAAAAATCTTCTGGGGAAACGTGCATTTTACAGCCATGCAAGACAACCCTTAGTACGTTGATATTATCTTCACCTCTAATCCGGTTGCAGCACGAGATAAGAACTTTAGAATCAAATAAATGAATATCTTCAATCTTCAATTATGCCTTCTTTGATGCTGCCAAGTGCCTTCTTTGTTGTCGCCAAGCACTTCTTACTTCTTTTATGTTTCCCCCTCTATCTATTGGATGCAGATGCAGCACAATTGAACTTCTCGAGAGAAACACCACCTCTCCTCATCAATAATTCCTTCTCTTTCCTCTCTTATAGCCAAACTTAAGGTTGTATGGAATAACCAAATGTTGTTCAAGAACCATTTGATCTTTGTCAATATGATCTTCCAACCCCTTCAGCTTCAGGTTTTGTTCAAGTCCCATCTTCTGGATCATGTATTAAGCAATCCAAATCAAGGACATATCCTGCTTCCTGAATATGCCAAATCAACAAATCCAAAACTCCATATACCCGCTTTATATGAGAACCAATCTTATCTCCCACAACAAAACCATAAACCTGGTCTCTTACCGCAATCCAACTCCTCCCAGCCTCCTTCTTACTCCCCATTCCTCTCATCAACTTCCTCATATTTGCAAACTCCCCCCACTTACCTTCAGCTGCATATATATTTGACAGCATAACATAAGTCCCCACCATATTTGGCCTCAAATCTAACACCCTCTGGGCTGCCAATTTGGCCAAATTCGGAAGCTTATGTGCTTTACAAGCTCCAAGAAGTGCCCCCCAAACAGACTCATCGGGTTTAAATGGCATATTCTCTATTAGTTGATAGGCCTCCTCAACTCTCCCTGCTCGCCCTAGCAGATCCACAACACAGCCATAAATCTCCTGATTTGGAGAGAGATTATAATGATTTATCATTGATTTGAAATACCTCAAGCCTTCGTCTACAAGCCCAGCATGGCTACAAGCACTCAGAACTGCCATAAACACGATCCTATCAGGTCTAATACCTGACCGAATCATCTTATCAAACAAATCAACAGCCTCTTTTCCATATCCATGAGCTCCATATCCAATCATCATCGTTGTCCAGGAGACCAGATCTCTGCAAGTCATTTCGCTAAAAACTTTGTGTGAATCAGTTATGCTACCACACTTGGCATACATGTCAATAAGGGCATTAGCCAATGCCAAGTTCCCATCAAGGCCTCTGCGGACAATTCCTCCATGAACCTGTTGCCCATAATTTAAAACTGCTAAATTAGCACAGGCGGCTGTAACACTGGTAAATGTGAAGCAATTTGGACTAAAATCTTCTGACTCCATTTGCGAAAAGATATGTAGACACCCATTGGAATCCAATCTTTCATATCCAGCTATCAATGTATTCCATGTGATCAAGTCTTTCTCATTCATTTCCTGGAAGTATTGATTTGCCTCAGATAAACACCCACACCTGCAATACATGTCTAGTATTGAGTTCATGACAGGAAGATTGGATTCAAACCCATGTGTAATCACCGCTGCATGTACTTGCTTGCCCAAAGTGTGGGAGTGGATTGAGGCACAAGCTCTAACTGCAATTGAAAAGCTAAATGGGTTGAGTTCTGCTTCCTCCTGTTTGCCAAAAGAATTTAAGAACTTAATGCATGCTTAGATAATATGAAGTGGAAACCCTCTTTGAGAATTAAAAATATAAAACTGTGGATGCACATTAACAAAAAAGACTACGTGCAGTATGCAATTCTGCTGGAACCTCAAATATTTTCATGTGTAAATGCATGGGTTGGTTACAACTATCCATCTTAACTATTGGAACATCTTCACTAACCTTTCAATTTTAACCACCAACATCCTAATATATTAAGATTAAATGTTCACCCAGCATCTACGTCAGTATCAAAGTTAACAAATTAATGGGACAAGAACAAGATAGGCGGACATAGGAAATTAATGTGCCTCGATCTGTTAAATTAGACACATTGCTGCACAACAGGCCATCTAATTTTAATTTCGGGAACAAGTTAGATGTTGGTTGGATATCCTAAACTGATCATGAATTAAGGTAACAAATTGGAAAATTTTATGAAGAGAACTTGAAAATGACCTAAACTGGGTGGATAACTACAATATAATACTATTTGCAGGTTGTTTCCACTACTTACCAGCAACATTTGCTGGAAAACTCGAAGCCCGCCATAGCCATTACCCCTATGAGTGAACCCAGTGATCAAAGTAGTCCACGAAACGGCATTCTTTGCATGCATGTCCTGAAAGACCATGCATGCCTCGTCCATGCTAGCACAACAAGTAGCATACATGTCTAAGAGTGCATTATCAACGTACATGGACCCCTCTGCTCCATGCTTGATAGCCAAACCATGAACCAATGCCCCATATGACAAAGCCTTCATGCCCTTACAAGCCTTCAGAGCGCTGGACAACGTAAAACAATTTGGCCCCATTCCATTCTCCACCATCTCACAGAACATAGTCCATGCATGACCGTAGTGGCCGCAAGACGTGTACCCAGAAACCATGGCCGTCCAGGCAACCACGTCTCTCTCAGGCATTTCATCGAACAGTGACCGAGCTTCTTTGACCAAGCCACTTTCGAAGTACGACTTGATGAGGTTTGTGGCTAATACAGAAGGGGCCTTTGGTAAAAAAGGTGAATTTGATTGGTTGGGGAAGTTTTGGGGCAACTGAAGGGAGTTTCTGATTATGGGTGGGATTGTATGGAAATAAGAGGTGGATAGCAGTCTTTTAGTGCTCATTTCTGTTTGTTACATGTACATGATCACGGCAAACGAAGCCAAGAACCCTAGCTGCGAGTGAAGCTGGAATGTTTATACGTTGTCACAGAGTCCAGGGCTGTTTCTTGAATGTAAGTAGATGATTCCCAGTCTTGGGAACTCATTGGTCTTTCATTTTCAAGCTTTTCCACTCCTTGATAGAGCTGGCCTGGCATTAATCTTCATTCATGTATGCGCTCTGGCCAACGGGGGCCCTTGGAGGGATTTGTAGGGCAATCTTTCCCTTGTTATGGAGTACTTAAAAGTAGGTTTTTACCTTAATTCGAATCATTCAATCCTAACTCAAATATTCAATGGTTTATTATGTCGAATTGTCGGGTTATGACAAAATTGTCACTTATGATTTTGTATATAAATTGACCCTAATCTAGCACATTCATTCAATGGCTTATGGTATGCACAAACCCCAAGTTGTATGCGATAAACCCTAGGTTAGATAAGTACGTGATTGTTTTGTCTAAGCAAATGTGTTTTTTGATACATTTACTTCTTCTTCTTCTTTTTTATGCCACCAAAAATTTATCACACACGGCCCAAATAACGTTCTACTTTTGTTGATCATCATTTTTTTTTTTTTTTTGAAAAAAAGGAGGACGACACCTTCATTTACTAATAAACCCTCATTCAGACAAAATAATCACCACAAATATAGCAAAAAACCCAACCAAAAAATGCAACCAACATCCAACGAATCCTAACGTCTAACATAAGCCCCTTAAGTTTATCAAGACAAAAATCTTCTCCAAAAATCCCGAGACCTGCCATTAGCCCCATATTTGGCTAAAAAATCTACGACCATATTTACTTCTCTAAACACATGTTTAAACTGAATATTAAGAAATAATAGTTGTGCTTCTTCTCAAAAATCTCACAAATATCAATAATTAACTATTTGTTGTTGAACCCACTAAAATTAAGTCAAAGAACTAGTACTTTTTTTAAAATGATGTGAATTGTGAATGAATCCGTTGAATGTGAGACACGTGTCCCACATCCTATTGGAAATGGACCCCAAGTCTGGTTCCTCAATTAATTTTCTTTTTGTTAACATGATACTATCCATTAATCCTTGAATTTGACAATTTGTTTATCCCAGGAGATATACTTTATGCATGTCAACAATGCCTGATATTTTGAGTCCCAAAAGTGGTACTTTGGCAACCGGACAAGCTTTAGGAGAAAAATATCAGTTTGCTTTAAAAGAAAGTGTTCTTGGCTTACACATGGTTTTGGAGCACATACATAGTTCGGATGCCATGCTGGAGTGTAGCTAAGCATATGTTTGTCTTGTTTATCACATGCCTTTGTTGGTTAAAGAAGGTCGGGTTCTAGTATTTACTTGTTGCCTGGTTGATTAAGAGCAAAAGAAGCACTGAGAATGGGATTAGAATCTCTTAGAATTTTCTGCATATTTCAGGTTCCATATTTGAAACAAAACGAAAAAGGGTTCGATCTAATAAGTTTATGCATTCATATTTTTGCTCAGATTGAGTACTCTGGGTAATGGTGAAAATATTCCACTTAATAAGTCAATAGGACCTAACCATCTCTCTCTCTCTCTCTCATTGCTAAATTAATGTGAGAAGTTGGAGATTGATCCTCATACAAGTGAGAAATATATATATATATATATATATATATATATATATATATATTACTATAATATTCCTTGCTATAAGTGATAGGAAATCATTTATACCTATATGATTATGTAAATTTAAGCAATTCTTATCATTAGGTGGAAAAACTAATATGAATACTTAATGCATAGTCAAACAGAAGACAAAGTAATGATCATTTGACAGTTACAATATGCATGAAGAAGAAAATGGAAAAAAAAAAAAAAAAAAAAACAAATAGCTAAGGTAGATGAACAAGATCAAAACTCATTAAACAATACGATTCAATCAGGATTACCAGAAACACAAACCATTTGCCCAGAAGGATATAATGGGGCTTGACATTTCATATGGAACCTTCCTTGATATCTTGCCAATGCCTCATATGATGGGAGAACAAATATGTAAACTTCTTACAGTTAATAATTTACAAACAGATGACCACAGCAGGTGCCATAAAACAGAGGCACCGCCAACATTGTAATTTTGACCTCTAAAGCCGATCAACGCGATCAGATTAATCAGACAACAACTGAGGTGATTATTGTAAAGCAACTCTTAAAAAGAATGGTGTATGTTAGGCTTTATGTCATTTAACCTCTATCCTTGGATGTGGCTGTACAATACAAAGGCATGGTGCATCAGCCTTCCTAAAAAAAAACGAAGGCTCATTACACAAGTATCTGCGACTTTGCTGCAAAGCGGGAGCATTTCTTTCGACCACTCTTGCTAAGTGCACAAACGCAGATCTCAAGAAGTTCATAATCCTCCTCCCAGAATAACAAGGAAGCCTTCTCTGGATTCTCCAAGAGCATTTTAGATGCAAGGAATCCAGTAATAGTCCATGTTTGGAAAAATCGTGCTTGCTTTCCAATAAACCTCCCTGTCCGAGTATCATAATATTCAGGCCACCTATCACCTGAAAGCCTCTTCTCAGCCAAGGCAACAGCTTTTTGAGCTAGTTCAAATCTGCCCATCTTGATGCACGCCAATGTGAACTGAAAACAATATTTGAGTCAGAATTTTCGATACCACGGGCAAGTCATATGACTCAAGGTCAAGGACCAAAAACGTTTCCAATGCATAAAAAAAGAAAAGGAAAAAAAAAAAAAAAAGATGCATATGAAGGAGGCATGGGGCACGCCCAAGTAAAAATATTTGCTTAAGATATGCCAGATTCAACCAAACATACAAATAGAACCTAACCATACATGCCCTCAATTTATATCTTCCACACTAACTATTCATCCCTCACAATTCCAGAGGAATCATTAGTGCAGGGCACATGGCATTGATGGGGGAGGTCAAAAGATTCTATCTTAACACTTATCTTTTCTACCCAACTGCCCCCATTCTGCCACTACATAAAGAAGAACTACATAATCCAACAGGCATAATCACAGTCAATACCACCAAAGATTCACATATGTTCCGCCTTCCTCAGATAAATATGCTGCAACCAAATATAAGCTTACCTGCCACAGAAGTGTTGGCCAGGACCCACCATTATGATATGACCATGGGCTGCAAAAAGTAGACAAACATTTCAGTTCCAATCAAAATCTTCTATTAATCACTAAACGACTAGCTGTAGCAATAAAATAAAAAATATCAGCACATGCACGCGCGCACATGCAGTAAAAGAGTATGTTATAAGAACTCACGTATTTTTCGGGTCACTGCCAGTGATTATTCGCCACTCCTCATTCTCTAAAGCAGGGAAACATATCTTCAGAGGCATATGTCCCACAAGATCATCCCATTTGGCTTCAATGAAATTCAATATAGCTGCATTTTGTTTGGGAGTACCCAGAGATGAAACAATGGACCAAAGATTTCCAAGCATGAAAAACCTAAAATCCATGTGAGCAGGCTGTAGATTGCCCATCATATATCCGCCATCCTCTGGAATCCAGTCCATCAGCCAAGAAGGAATTTGTTCAGGATAGATGTTGAACTTGTTGATGGCATCCATAGAGTACTCCTCTGTTTTATATCGGTAAATCTCATTTATCTTCTTCATATCCACCCAATAATATTCTCTGATATGGAATGACAGTGCACTGAGCCTGTTGTTGATTGCCCTCACCAAATTCTGGGATCCATCATTTACAGCTAGCATCTCACGGGAGCACCGTAGAGCTGAGTAAAATAATGCCTGCAAATTCAAACTTGCCAGGGTTGAGATACACTAATCAGGTATATATTAGGCTTAAGATGAAATAAGATACATATCATAATCATATGGGGCAATATTTGATAGCATAGACCAAGGAGCATGGAAGACAAGGAAAAACCAACAACTTTAAAAGAACTGTCATAAGAAAAAACAAATAACTTTCAAGAAAGATAGTTTCAAAAAAATAAGGTCATTGCCTTATACATCAAGGACAGTAATTTGGGTGTGCAGCCTTGCCAAGCGCCTTCCAACATTTTCCAGGGAGCTTAAACATATTCCAGGTTGTCAAAAAGAGTAAATTAATTTTTTTTTTTTTGAAAACCCTAGTTTTTTTATAAATAATAAGAAATTTTATTGACTAGTAAATAGGCATAGCCCAAGTATACAGAAAGTATACAAGAGAAAATACCTAAATACAAGCTAGGAACTTGAAAAGGCTAAAAGCAAGTCATGAAAATTGTCTCCATTCAATACAAGAGCCTTCGCCCAAATACAAAAAGTACTAAAGAAAAACTCTCTTAAGTTCTCCCATCGAACTTTCTCTCTCTTCAAAGCATCGCCCATTTCTTTCCAACCATAAACACCACATTAAACATAAAGGGATCATCTCCAAATAGCAACAATGCGATGATTCCCCTTAAAACCTTGCCAACAAGTTAAGAGATTCACCACACGTTTAGGCATTACCCAAGCAATACCCGTCCTACCAAAAATCTCATCCCAAAAATTCTTAGGCACCTCGCAATGAAGAAATAAGTGATCAACAGATTCACCATTTTTCTTACACATGAAGCACCAATCCACAATGATTAGTCAACGCTTTCCCAAATTATCCGTGGTCAAAATCTTTTCAAGGGACGCCAACCAGCAGAAAAATGCAACCTTACTAGGCACCTTAGATCTCCAAATGCACTTCCAAGGAAATTTATTGACACAATGACAAGTAAACACCTTATAAAAGGAGCTAACCGAGAATCTGGAATTTCCTGCATGGATCCACAGAAAATTATCCTCTCTTCCTTGAGCAATTAAATGATTTAATGCCTTTTGGTCATTTGGTTGAGATTATCACATGCTGCACTTAAAAATGACCTCCAATGACAGTTTCTTTCTTTCCTCTTTTCTTCTTTTTTTTTTTTAAAAAAACTTTTATTGATAAGAATGAAAGTCTAGGCAAAGCCCAAGCACGCAGAACGCATACAAGAGTAAACACCTAGCTAGGATGAAGAAGAATAGATACAAGGAAGTCATGAACATTAAACCCATTGAAATCTATAACCATTGTCCAAAGAAAAAATGTCTTGAAGAAGAGGCTTCTGAGCTCCTCCAGGGAACGCTCCTTATCTTTGAAGTTCTGGTCATTTCTTTCCTTCCAATGACAGTTTCTTAACAGGCCAAATAATGGTTCATGTCACCAATTCCAAATTTGAATGATGAACAACTAAACAGTGCGACTATAAAATCAAATAAGTATACTCCATGTATTTTCTAGAGTTGGGAGGAATACAGTGAGTCATAAGTGCCTAATCCAATTAACAGCTCAATTCCACACAACGAGTACAATAAAAAGCACTCTGTAAGTTATCAAAGAAATTGAACTCACTTGGATTTCAAGGGGGTGGCCATGGATACCCATCCGCCGGTCTATCATACAGGAGCCATCAGTGACTAACAGAGAAGGAAACATATCAAATCCATCAGTTAAACACAAGTTCAGTATCATTTTTAAGCCCGTCTGAACATCCACCCTTTCTTGCAATGCATAGTCACCAGTGAGTTTTCCATAAGCCCTCAACAGGATAATCCACCACAGACCTACAAAAAGAAGCCAAAAGACAAACAAATAAAAAGTCATATTATGCTATAAATTATAGAAGAACAATGTTTCCAGCATAGAGAATGTAAAAAGCAAATGATGGATTATGGCATCCCACTGCAAACACTTGGAGGCCAATAATAGTGGATTCTACAACATTCTAAACTTTAAAGACCACAATTTATTATATGCATTTTCTATAAAATTACATCACAATAACATACTGACCAGAATCCACAGGTGCAACACGACCAATAGCTGATTCACCAAAATCTGGATCTAGAACTTCTTCATGCTTATTTTCATCAAGAGGCACGATTCTAACTTTAAAACTTGCAGGCATCAAACCCTGCCCTGGGCTGTAGCAGTCCACTGTTTTCTCCCAACTCTAAGTGAGAAACAAGGAGAAAAATGTGTTAGTACACAAAGGAAGAGCGACATATCTCCCCCCAAGTTAAGAATAACCTAATAAAAACATCTTGCAACCACAGCAAAACCCCAAATACAAATCCTCAAAAGTTCACAACGGACCATCCTCAATCACCAAATGGTGCAGCATTAAGAATACTAGTCGTATCTGATTTCTAGTGAATTTGAAAGCACATGTTCGAAGAATTATATTATCCTCCATCACAATCATCTAAATGAAACCTCAAAGCAAAAAATGGATACCTATTGAATTCATATATCGACCTTGTCCAAGATTAAATAACAATTACACCAAAGGCGTGTGTAAATGAAATTTTACACAATAAAAAAAGGAATTGAGTTCCATCAGGTAGTACCAAAACGAATGCATGCATTTATGAATTAATAATCAATCACCGATCAAGATACGACAGGGTGAATATATAGTGGGTTATATACCTGCAATTGCAAGGTATGAAGGAGAAAGTTCCTCACAATCTCTCCCTCTCCCTTAAGCAAGAACGCTAGTGCCGAGGGGACGAAGTCCCTGATAAACACCTGGTCATAATTCAACATCTGATTATCGGAAGGGTCCCTCGCCGCCACTGTTCCCACTGGACTCCCACAATACGTCACCACCGCCTCTCTCAACAACCCCCACGCCTCCTTCTCCACTTCACTTTCCTCCCTCGCCACCACGGATTCACTCAAACCCTCAGAATTCCCTAAATTTACGTCACTACCACCATTAACCTCTATCCTAGACTCATCCTCCCCGACTATATTCTCGTCTTTGTCAATTCTCTCCACCACCAATGGCTTCACACCAACACCCCCACCACCTTGAACGTAGATTCTCTCGAAATTGTTCTCGGTCACTCGGGTCTCCACCGTCGTCGAAAACGACGCGACCCGAGAAATTAGGAAGGCTCCCCTACTGGGTGTTGTGCCAAACCCATTATTAGGCCTTGTTAGAGCCATGGGTTGGCCAAAACCCGAGTTGGGCAATTGAAAGGCCTTGTGGGCATTGAAGATAATGCTACGAGAGCCTATGATGCGAAAAGGGTTGGCGTGGGGTTGCGAGTTGGGATTGAAAAACGGTGGGTTCCGACTAAAGAGGAGGATTCTACAGGTGGTTTTCATGGTTGATTTGCTAAAGAATCTGACCGTATTCATGACGAATAGCTTGATGAGTTAATGAGATCGCAAATCCGGCAAAGATATATAAGCGCTAGAAACAATAACAATATGTAGAGGGAGGCTGGGAGTTATGTGTGTATTGCTAAGAAGATGACAGACGTTTGGGGATTTGCTATTATTCTTAGAACCAAAGCAAAAATGGTGGGAATTGTATGCTTTATAGGCGCAGATGAGGAAATGGCTGCCTTGGGAGCGAAGACATAGACGTCGTTTGGAGATGTTATCGTTTGAATAAGATATTATTTTTATTTTAGAATTTTAAAAAAAATAATTATTTATTATATTTTATTTAAAATTTTAAGTAAATTATAATAATATAACGAGATGATTTTATATATTTAAACGGGATCTTATTTTAACTTTTTTATTTTTCATTGTACAAAGAGATCGATTTTTTTTTTCTACCAAAATTTCAGATTTCTTTTTAGCTTGGAAAAAAAAAATCAGGTTTTTAACTGCTGAAGTTGTATCATTTAACATTTACTATGATGTCTTTAATTAAGTTTGGATTTACAAGGTAAAACATGTTTAACATTCATAATCAAAACTAAAATATTCATTCCTACAATAATAAATGTCGCAGAATCTGTTCTATTAGGAACAAAGAAAATATTAAGAATAATAAAACTAAATAAATCATCAGAGAATGCATATTATGCAACAGAATTTTTCTATAAACAGGTTTGACCTATATTTATAAGTGCGAGTTAATATGCTTAATTTATTTACTTATTTATTTATCTGACTAAAATTAAAAAAACAAAAACAAAAAAAATAAAGAAAAAATTTACTCAACCTCTTACTATTTACACCACACTCCACACTTTATCTTTTTTTTAATTTTTTTTTAATTTTTTTTTATCAAATATATTTTTATATGAATAGTAAATAAAAAATTATAAATAGTTAAAAAAAATTTTAAAAAAAATTTTAAAAAATATTAAAATGTATGGAATGTGGAGTGTGGGGATGATGAGTAGCAAAACCTAAAAATAAAAGCCAAGCAACAAGAGTCGCCGCTTCCCCCCGTTCAACGGGCAATATCAGTCGTCTGCGGTCCACGTGGCTATTTCCTATTGCCTATATGTAATTACGTTGACTATATTTTGGGGAAACTACACGGTTTAGGTACGACCGTCTAGCACGTGCAGAACACGTGACATATTATAGAGATAAGTGCTGCTGTGCTGACGTGCCGTGCACACATTTTCATCCACTTAAGGCTTCGTTTGGTTCTTAACCAAACTCATCTCATCTCACTCATTATTACAACTTTTTCAAATTCCAACATAAAATATAATAAACAATTCAACTTTTTCAAATTTCAAAACAATAAAAATATTCAAAAATAATATTTTAACAATATTTTATTATCTAAACTCAACTCAACTCAACTCATTTCAACAACCAAACGCACCCTTAAATTGTGTAGTTTTTGTTGTAACAATGTGCCAACTTATTTTGTTGGTTTGCACCACTAGTAATTTGCCACGTGTCCGCCACTTGTTTCTGTCGGATTGCACTGCTGTGAAAATTTTAATGGTCCTGTCTTATCTAAAACAAAATTTTGCTCTCTATTTTTTTTCTAATATTGGTTGTTATTACAGAGGAAAATATATGCTGACATGTGTACAAGATAGTCAATTGACACGTGGAAAAAGTGCACAATTAATTGATAACTAATCATACTAAAGTTCTTATCCACGTAAGGAAATCACATGATAATGTGAAAACGATAGATATAGAGATTGGCTTTGTCCATTGTTAAGTAGGGAGGATGAGAGATTCAAAAATTATCATGTTATACTTTTAGATTTGAAAGAGCTGGTTTGCCTATGTTACCGTATAAATGATAGGATGGAATATACACAATACATATACATGGTTTTTTATTTTATCTGTTTTTTCTTTACTTTGGATTGTATCTAGATTTTCATATAGTCTAAATATTGGTTTCATGTTATCATGATCTTCCTCTGCAATAAACGAAAATGTATAAATAAAGATAAATGGTATTTGTACTTGTGAAGTGTATAAATATCGCATAATCTCATTAAAAAAATGAGTAAATTATAGATCCACGTGGAAAATAATTCATTTTTTAATAGTGCATTTCACTTTTTTTTAAAAGAAAAAATCTCCACAACTTCATACTATTCACACATCCTCCACACATCACACTTTTTTTAATTTTTATTTTTTTTCTTTTATCAAATATTTATTATATGAATAATGAATAGAAAATTTAAAATAGTTTAAAATGAATAAACTCAAAAAAAAATTTTAAAATGTTAAAAAATTTAAAAAAATATGGAGTATGGAAGAGGTTGTGTAGCAAAACTCTTTTCAAAAATATTAGACGCTTATGCACTTTATGACTAAGCACCCAATTTTATAAGAGAAATGATATTTACTCATAAATAAAATCAGAGCTTTTTTCTCTTTCATTAAAATAAGAGAAATAATATTTATAGTAAAAATGAGTAAAGATGTGACTCACATGAAAATTTTAATTTTTTAATAATGGATTCTACTTTTTTTTCTAAATAAGTGCACGATATTTACACAACACATTACTGTATTTAGCATTATTCTTAAAAGAAGATGTATAGTCATGTTATAGTCTAGCTTTTCATATTTCTAATTTGGATTTAGTTTGTATTTTATAGAATTTTGTTTTGTTCGATATTTTTGTGTAAAAAACTAACAGATGAGATTGTGTAGGATGTCTAAAATTGATGCAAACCCAAATTGATATGGGTATTTATGTTTAGATTCTATGTTGATTGTATTAAAGTACTACCTTAAGAAGATAAATTTGTACAAATATAGAAGGAAAAGCTTAATATCTTCCTTGGACTAAGAACAATATTAGTTATTTTTCATCAAAACATATATTTATGCACATTCTTATTTTGTTAGTAAATATTTGATTTTAAATTTGGAAGTGATTCTGATTTTTATTTTGACCAATTTTTTAGTATGATTCTTATTTATTTATGTATTAATTTCTCATACAATAATTTTGATTTTTCCATTTTTGAAAAAATTTTCATAATTTCGAATTTTGCAACTATTGAAGCTTGGCTTGTGGATTTCATAAAATAAATTCAAATTTTACTATTATTCAATAATTTTCAGAGTTTTCTTTATATTTTTGGGTGAGTCTCGTCTCTTTTGTGTTGATTATCTGTTGGAACTAACCGCCATAATTAATCTAAATTCTGTCTGGTAATAAACAAGAATCCTACCAAAAATTTGGTCAAAATTAAATCAAAATCACTTCCAAACTTGAAACTAAATATTTACTAACAATGCAATAATAAACATAAATATATGATTTGAGGGAAAAAACTAATATTGCCCCTAGTCCAAAAAAGAAATTAAGTTTTTCCTTCCATATTTATACATATTCATTTTCTTAAAATAGTACTTCAATGCAATCAACGTAGAATCTGGACCTAACTACCGCATATAAACTTGGGTTTGCATCATTCTCACCGGGTTGGAGAGAATTCATTCTCTAATTCTAAAATTTTTTATCTCGGTCTTTTGGATGTCCAATTAGACCAATCTTTCTTTTCCTTTGTTGTATAGTCTTGATGATCATGAAAAAATTAAAATTAATTTGATCGACTTGAAATAAAATAATCTTAAGCATCTTATCCTCCAAAATTAAGTTTCTTTCTCATATCTAAAATCTAAAAAATATATATATTTTGCATAGGAGAATTTGGAAAAAAAAAATCCTCAACTCAAAGAAAATCAACAATGTTAATCGTCTCAAAAGTTGTTTCATGATCTTCAAATTTCAAAACTTCGCCACCACTTTTTTTTTCCAAACTTGCTATATTTCCAATAAAAATAGTTATCTCATCCACTAGGTTATCTTCATCAAAATAGGTATCATGGATTGGTATAGAGTTTTACCTTATGGAAGAATGTGCATTCTTAAACTCTTTTTCCTCAAAGTAGTAAATCCACTCAATCTCATACAATAAATCAACGAAACCTTCAGCTTGAAGAGTGCTAGGAAATTCTGATAAATCAACTTTGAAATCGAGGTTCCCATGATGCTCCTCCCTACCACCGTATTCTCAAAATAGAGCACACTTGTGATACGAGTTCTCAAAACTAAAATCTGAACCGTGATCTTCCATCTCACGATTATTAATATCCTGCATTGTTAGGCGTCAGGTTAACTCTGCAACCTATCTCTATGAATCCTCAATCATCACATCTTAAATGCTATGATTACGATGCGGGACTTCATCGTTCGGAACTTCCCCACGACGACCACGACCACCTACCATAGAAATTGATGAGATATAATCTAGGAAAATTGCTTAAGCTATGATGCCAACTATTCACCACATCTGAAAAGACATCTAATATTAGAGTTAGAACTCTGACCCTACGATGGTTGCTGGGCAAGACGAGGTTCTTGAGGGCGAATTGCTCGACTGCTTTGATCGCTTCTAACCATTGGCCTCCTGTTCTGCTGTTTCTCCATGATAAGTGTGCGTTGGTATGCTTAAAAAACTGTCTACATCGAGTAAAGGTTGAGGACATCCTACAGGGACTGCCATAATGCCCCCAAATATAGTGCCACCATCTGCTCTTCCATTTCAGATAGATCATTCTGGACTATCAATTGATAAAACTATTCCGTGTAATTATCAATCGATCTCGTGCCTTACCTCAATGAGTGAAGTCGTTGAAACAAAGTTTGAGTGTAGCCAAAAGGGAGGAAGTGACTCATCATCTTCTCCCAATTAGTAATCTTGGTCTTGCCATGCCTATCTCGTGATTACCTCAATTGCTCCCACCATGCAGATGCTCTGCTTTTGAGTTTGATGGCGGTCAGTTTCACTTTGACACGATCTGAGACTTTTTTATAATAAAAAATACGTTCTACTTCATTCAACCAATTAATAAACTCTTCAACCTGTAACGTACTAGATAACTCAAACAAATCCACTCTGAAAACACTAATTTATTCTAGAATCTATTATTTTTTCTCTCAATCCATCTAGTCCATTCATTTTTTGAAATGATACATTTTAACAAAAAAAACACTAATCTATTCAACTTAGCTTATAATTGATGGCCACATAATAAAGGTGCCTCTACAGCCACTGTTAAGAGCTCTCACTAGCGTATTTTAGATTTTTTTTTAACTTTTTTTTTACATGTATTTTTTTAACACTTTTAAATATTTTAAAAAAATTACAATATCATTAAAAAATACTTTCTTAATTATCAAGTAAACAAAAATTAAAAAAAAAAAAAAATTCCAACAAGAGCTCCTAACTGGAAGAGCAGCATTTTACAATAAAAAAAAATGGGAAGGTTGGAGAAACAACCATTCTCCAAACAACTAATTTCTAAAAAAAATTGGTAATCTTGATTTGTGTATTTTTGGGAAAATAAAAAATTAGTACTTAGGTTTTAAAAAATTGTTTGGTTTCAAGAAGACAAATACTAAAGTCTATTAAGACGACAAAGACAAGTCTTACGACATTTACTAAAAAGTTCTATTGAGACGAAACTAGCCGCGGTAGTAATCTCAAAGTAGTCACCTGCTGCTACTACTACACATAAAAGCAGTTTAGCGAACGACGATGATTCCGCTTCCCTTGAACCCATAACCTCCGTGACCAGATGCCTCCTAAACCCACTACCACAACACCGTCTTCCTTCTTCCCACCGGGCACCCCCGTGGAGATCGGCTCACACGACGCCGGATTCGTGGGCTCCTGGTTCGCCGGCAAAGTCCTCAGTTCCAACCGGAGCAAATACTCCGTTCAATACGAGACCCTCGTGTCCGACCTCGACCCCTCCGAGCCACTCTGCGAGACCCTTCACGTCTCACAGGTCCGACCTGTCCCGCCTGGAGAGACGCGAGGATGTTTCCTGGTGGGCGATCACGTGGACGCCTACTGGAATGATGGGTGGTGGGAGGGCGTGGTCACCGAGGACTTAGGAGGTGGGAGGTTCGGGGTTTTCTTCCGGGTTTCGGAGGAGCAGATTGAGTTTGAGAAGGAGCATCTGAGGCTTCATAGGGACTGGGTTAGTGGGAAATGGGTTCCGCCATTTGAGCAACAAGAGGTGGGAGTTAAGTTTCTAACTTTCTTTTCTTTCTTCCCTTTTTTCAAAATAGCGGTTGTGGTTTTGTTTGGTTTGGCCGAAAATGGTTATTTAGGAAATATTTCGCTGTGTTTGTTTGTATGTGTGCGTCTGTGTTTCAAATGTAGATATTTTTTTATAGGTAAAATATTATTCAGTGAATAAAAGAAATGCAGTTCTTACAAAGGAAACAATGGGTTTAATGCAGCAATACCAATAAGATTGTGAAGCGTGTAGCAATTTTTTCTTTTTTACTGAAGGTTAAAGTTGATGGAATTTGCAAGTGGTATACACTACACCCTGTGAGTTGTAACCAAGTTTGGATTTTTAGCTGATCTGGTTCCCGGCAAGGTATAATTCTGGTCTCCAAATTTATTGGTTTACGTCTAATTTGCTACTGGCATTTGACAAGACAATAAAATGAATGGAGACCGTATTTGTAGAGTCGAAGGTTAAATTCAGAGCCCAGAGTTCATAAAATAAATAACTAGGAAAATTTAGTCGTTCTTCTTATACATTCTTTTTGTCTTATCTATCTGTGTAGGTGATCTCTTGCTGGGTTTCTATATAATAATTCGCATGCTCACCAACTTCGGAATTGAATCGCAGAAAGTGTCAAATGCAGCAGGGATCGTAGCTAGTGAAGCAAAAACAACACAGGAGATATTTATCAAGGGGACAATAGTTGAAGTTAGCAGCGATGAAGATGGTTTTCGAGGTGCTTGGTTTGCTGCGAGTATTGCTGAAGCAGTGGAGAAAGATAAGTTCCTAGTTCAGTACCAAAACCTCAGGGCAGACGATGATTCGTGCTTTCTGAGAGAAGAGATTGATACCCTGCATATTAGGCCCTATCCACCAGAAACTCTTGTTGTCGATCGTTTCAATCTCTTTGAAGAAGTTGATGCTTCCTACAATGATGGTTGGTGGGTCGGTGTGATTTCTAAGGTTCGTGTTGGCTCCAAATACCTAGTCTACTTCAGGGACACTGATGAGGAAATGGAGTTTGAACACTCTGACTTGAGGCCACACCAGGACTGGATTGACGGCAAATGGGTTATTGCTTCCCAGGTAGGAGTTCTCTATACTCAGAAACAACGTTTGTTAATCTGGTTTCTTTTACGTTGGTGCTAAAATGTGAAATTGCAAACTTGGCCTGTCATGCTCACTCTCACTAAATTCAAGGTAAGATCACAACCTAATGGCAAACTTCTTGTTCAGGCAGGATGCTAAAAAATTAATTGAGGGGAAAGTTTGGTGTTTTTTTTCCCCGGGATTGAAGGGGAGAAAGTTTGGTTGGGTCATAATATGCATAAATGGATAGAAAGGGGATAATCCCCCATAGAAATTTGCAAAAAGCGTTGGCCAGTTTGTTGCTCTCGAGTGTGATAAAATACCATGCCCCCCACCTGTGATAGGATGATGACTGCCCCATATGTGTGGGAAAAGAGGTGGGGAATAGAGTTTCATTGTGTCGCAGTTTGAATCCTACACGCTTTTCTTTCTTCCAATTTTCAGTTTCTACCTTGCACAGCAATCAGCCCTAACAAGTCATAATTTCTACTCTTGTAGAAAAAAAAGTCATAATCTCTAATCTGTAAATGTGTGAGGAGTTGGGGCTTTACCAACTGTTCTCTAAATGTGAATTCATTGCAGGCTCTGAATTTTTGATTGCTCGAGAAATCAATCAAGGCATCCATTGAGCACCTTTGAGAAATTGCATTTCATCTCTCAAGGAGGCAGCCTTTTGTTTTCAACTTGCAAATCTATCTGAATCATACCTTAACTGTTGTAACCAGAATGGAATTTTGATGAAGCCTTGTATTGTATTGGAAAATGATCAGATTTACTGTTCATATGAAATGGGTTCTCTGATACTGCTTATTGATAATCAATCGTACACGGCTTGGTTTGTGACATGAATTAGTTTGGGGAAGCTCCTTTATGCATGTGATTGAGACTCACTGAACAGAAATCAGTATTGTGATTTTAGTTGTCGGGCATCAAATGAACGTGAGAGATTCAGATTCACCAAACCAGTAATAATTTGAGAAAAATATGAAGACTTTATATGGGTTTGATTTCTCAACTTTAATCAGTAGAACTGCAGAAAAGGTAAAAATAACCACGTAACTTTCCCAGTCCCAATACATGCTGAAAGGAGGACGTTGGGCAGTAATTTCACTTTCTGTGACTGGTGGTTTCACTTTCTTCCACGGGTTTTGCTACACAACCTCTTACTATTCATTCACACTCCACATTTCACATTTTTTAATATTTTTTAATATTTTTTTTTGAATTTATTTTTTTAAACTATTTCAAATTTTTTATTCACTATTCATATAAAAATTATTTAATAAAAAAAATTTTAAATTTTTTTTTAAAAAGATAGAATGTGGAGTGTCGAGAGGTTGGGAAAATTTATTGTTCTTCCATGCTCCTTTTATGCCATTTCCTTTTCATGAGCATGACACTCCAAATCCGTTGGTCATGGGTCTACTGCTAAAAGATCAACACAACTCTCAGGGCCTTGTTTGGATTGAGAGGATTGAGAGATCATCACAATTCATTTTATTTTATCTAATCTAATTATTATAATTTTTTCAAATTCTCATATAAAATACAATAAACAATTTTACTTTTTCAAATTTTGAAACAAAAATAGTATCAAAAAATAATATTTTAATAATATCTTTTTCAACTTTTATAACATCTTCTCTCATCTCAATTCACTATTTAAACCTCCTCTAATGGGCAGTATTTTTACTGTTTATAGACCCGTGCCTCTATCATGATCCAAAGAACAATACTTTGTGGTTGAAAACAAAAGGGATGTGTGGCTTGTTGATGAAGATATTAGACAAATACTTATTAGATGTGTTGTAAATACTAGCTCTGTATTTGTGGCATTAAAGTCTTTGATGGCTTGGCTTGGTTTTGGATGATGAAAGTCTCTAATCTCATCTCAATATTTAAACATCACAAAGTAAATAAACACAAAAAATTTCAATTTCTAATATTTAATTTTTTATTTAATTATTATCTAATTATTATAATTTTTCTAAACTTTCAAATAAAACATAAAAAAAAAATTCAATTTTTTTTCAATTTCAAAACAAAAAAATTATTCTAATAATATTTTAATTTTAAATTTTTTTATTCAATTTTTTCTTTTTCTTTTTCAAAATCATATAAAACATTTTAACTCAAATAATTTCTAACTCACATCATCTCAACTCAATTCAACTTGAATATCTTATTACAATTCACAAACTATCTTAACTCACTTTTAAGATCAGACCGTATTGAAACATGTGGCCAACTTATCAGTGATCGTTCATTAGCTCGTTTTGATCTCCGTGCTCTGTAATAACTTAATGGGATATCTGTTAGATTTCCCCTCCACAATTTGTACACAGTTAATACCATTTCCATCTTGCTCAGGAAAACATGTATGGTTGCAATAAATTCTGACCATTTCCAGCCGGGAAAGGACAGAATTGAAGTGTCATGATGGACCGCTGTAGGGGCAGTTGGCTGGTTTGGGTTGTGGGAGGGACAGTAGATGCCTGCTTTTGTATTTAAATGGGGTACCTAAATTATTCACCCAACCTCTCATCACTACTCATTCACGATATTCTAATTACTTTGCTACTTTTTCCTTTCCTTAGCGTAGGTGTGGCACAGGCACACCTATGACTATGAGCTTTCTTTCATCAATGTGTAGTACTCTGGTCAACTCCAGAGGTAATTAGGGTTCAAATCATCTACAATTTAAGTTTACTTAACATGTTAGGCTAGGAAATAGATGGCTCCAAATGGCATGATCATTCCTTCACCATAGAATGTAAGGGGCGACCTCATAATTTTTACATTTTATTTGGATACAAATATACTCTTAATTCGTTTCATTTTATCTCATCTCATTATTACAATTTTCTTAAATTTTCATACAAAATATAATAAAGAATTTGACTTTTTTAAATCTCATAATAATAATAATTTAAAAAAAATAATATTTTAATAATATTGTATTCAACTTATCTAAAATTATCTCACCTCACTATTCAAACGAAATCTTAATTTGTGACGATAAGATTGTTAGGTGTTCTGTCTAAACCGACGTTAAGATGTTGTTCTATATAATACATGATTCCATAGGAACCAACATGGGCACGAGACATTAGAAATTATCGTATTTTAGAATCTATAATTCTAATAAGAATTTTAAAAGATATTGATCCGAGGAATTTTGCCTTTAACAACATATTTGTAAAATGGGTATCAATGGTATTACATATGTTCTATAATTCTAATTTGATCAGTGAAGTTTAGACAGTGAGTTGAGTTAAGATGAGAAAGTTGAATAAAATATTAGAATATAATTTTTTATTTTAATATTTAAAAAAATTAAATTATTTATTATATTTTATTTAAAAATTTAAAATAATTATAATAATTAAATAAGATAAAATTAATCGAGATTAATTCTAAATCCAAACAGACATGAAGTTTTTTTTTTTTTTTTGATAAATAAAGGACATGAAGTTGGTTCCTTAGTCTCACTCCCAACTTTAATTATTCGGATGCTTTACGAAATTAAGAAAAAGTAGAAAAGAACAAAATTCATTTACTATAGAGTCTGGTGTTTGTTAGTGGATACTTCAATTTATTAACCTGAATTACGTGCCAACCCCAATAAATAGGTTAATACTAAATGCTCCCCAACTACCTATACACGTGGAATAATCTAGTTGGATGCTGTGTGAAGCCACCGCTTTCCCTCTTAAGTTCTCCATAAATGTCCAACTATATCATAAATACAGGTTACCTAAATTACCATTTAGTAGCATCCCACTTGCTTATTTTCTAGGCTTTGACTTTTTTACTATTTAATCGTCCACTCTTCCAAATTTTTAAATATTCTCTACAATTTTTTATTTCAGATCCTTACATTCAAACCATAATAATTTAACTATTTGATTAATATTTTAATAATAATACTATATATAAGTTTTAGGCGTGTAGCGTGTAAGTTTTATGCACTCGTTAAGAAAAATAAGACCTATTATATATATATATATATATATATTTATATATATAAAAGTAGATTATTTGAAGTGGATCTCACTTATTTTTAAAGGGATTTGTAAGTTTTAAGCCTACATAAATAATTTTTTATATTTTAATATATCTGAATTATGAATAGAGATCATCTCCAAATTTTTAAAGAAAATGTTAGTTTATCACCTGTGTTTGTCCCATCATTTTGACCATTCGTATATTTAAATTTTTTAATTTTTTTTTATTTAATGATTAAGAAAGTGACTTTTAATATATTGATATATATATTTTTAAATATTTAAATATGTTATAAAAATAAATAAAATATAAATATAAATTTATACTAGACGTCACACCCGACGGTCATTACAGAGTCGTAGTTTAGCATGACTCAATATTTAATAGAATTGTATGATTTGATTATAAAGAAAATAGAAATATTATAACTGTAAAATGATTACATAAAAGTAATTTTATAAATTGAAACGATTTGATGTGATTTATTAAATAATTTTTATTATAAAATAAATTTAAAAAATTAAATAAAATTACTTTAATTTATAAAATTATTTTATATAATTTCTAAGTGGATGCTCATAAGAAAAATAAATACATCCAGCAGTGTATGCACACCAATGGCATTACCGCTAATTTCAGAAGAAACAAGGGTAAAAAGATAGATTCACCACTATATCTATCAAACCGACTCTTTCCCCAACCTTTCATCCATTCTCCCTGTGTCATTATCCTTGAACCTAAAACAGCGAAGAACACCCTAGAAAAGTCCATAGCAAAAACCATAAAAAAATGTCTCTGGTCTCAGAGGAAGTCAAGGCCAAGGCAGAGGTCTACCATGGAGACGAGCTTTGTAAAGAAAAATCGCAGCTTTTGCTCAAGGAAGTTGGGTTGCCAAATGGGCTGCTGCCATTGCAAGACATTGAGGAATGTGGGTATAATAGAGAGACTGGCTTTGTGTGGCTGAAGCAGAAAAAGAGCAGAAGCCACAAATTTGAACAGATTGGGAAGCTTGTTTCCTATGGCACTGAAGTCACAGCATATGTTGAGCAAAACAAGATCAAGAGGCTTAGTGGAGTCAAGGCCAAGGAGCTCTTTGTCTGGATCACACTCAATGAGATCTGTGTGGATGATCCTCCCACTGGGAAGATCACTTTCAAGACTCCCACAGGACTCTTCAGGTCATACCCTGTCTCGGCTTTTGAAGTTGAGGAGGAAGTCAAGGAAGCGAAGGAAAACAAGGAAGTGCATGTGAAAGAAGCTGTGGAAGTGAAAGAGGTCTGATTTTTAGGAGTTCTTAAAGGGATCCCAAAAAAAAATCTGATTTTTAGGAGTTCTTTAAGAGATCCCAAAAAAAAATTAAGGCTTCTATCTTAGGTTCTTAATTTCTATCTCGGTAATGTTCTGATGCTTTGTTATCCTTTACAAGTGTTACTGATGATAAAATAAAGTTATCAGAATTTCATATAGTTTTCAGGGTTTGATCATAGATATTGCATATTTGTTTAGCTTGAAGAAGTTCAGAAAGCCATCAGCCATGTAATTAGAGGCTACCATGATTTGGATTGCTAGCAGACTCCAATTGAAGGATAAAAGCTAATCCCGCTCTTTGAATAAAAATCTCTAGACTATTTTTAATTTTTTTGGTGAAAAATACCTACTTTTAAATCTAAATAAACAGAATTGTTTAGATCTGGTTCTGGAAACAAAGTTTCAAGACCTGCATTCAGCTTGTGAAGCAAACTTGCCAAACAAGTTCTATGATCTTTTCTTTTGAACGCATGACTTTTGGTGAAAAAGCCGTTCTGAATGACTCCAATAAAGTTTCGGTTTTTGTCCTTTGACAACCAATCCAAATAGGAGGTTACGAGGTCTCAACTTTGAAAGTGCCATTAGCGTGTTGCTGTTGTTTGAAGACTCGGAAGAAAATAAGAGGAGAATGCCGATATAAAAATTGTGTCAAGACAAAAACAGCCCATGAAACTTATGAAAGACCTTTCCTTTTCTGGTTGTTTGTCTTCGTTTCTTTCTCCTTGTTCATATTGTTCTTCTAACCTTTTGGAATGAGGTGTCGGCAAAGGGTTGTTTCATGGGCAAGCAAGCCGTAAATGGTAAGAAAATAAGATGAGAGCGCACGCTACGTGGTTCGGTTACCGTTTCAATAAGGAGCTTTGGAGGACGGATACTTGGTACTTAACTATCTTTAAAAATTGAATAATGCAAGTTGTCTTGAGATGGGTCCCATACCTTTTAAAGAGAAATGATATTTTGTGAACTTAACTTGCCTTTCATTTTGATCTGTTATTTATTTTAATTTTTTTTATTTAATAGTTAAGAAAGTGATGGTTAGTGTATTGATATTTTTTTTTATATATTTTAAAAATATTTTAAAATGATACAAAAAATATGAATAAAAAAATTTTAAAAAAAATGAAAAGTCCAATTTGACTGAGTAAGCGGTAGACTAGCACCATTTTTTTTAAAAATGTTTAAAGATATAAAATGGAATAATGCTAGTTGTTTTGAGGATGTGTCCTGATACAATTATTTTTTAAATATTTAAAGATATAAAACAAATATACAAAAAAAATAAAGACATTTAGCCTTCGTAAGAGAATTTGTCAGATTTTACTTTTGGTAGGTGTAGCATGACTCTTTAAAATTTGTGCTTTACATGAACAATGTTATTAGCATGGCATGTAATAACATTTGTATGTCCCTCCAAATATCTGTCATGAATGGTAATAAGACATGCCGTATGGTGACATATCTTTAAAAATTGAGTTATGTCATTTGAAGATTTTTACATCACACGTAATTTACATAGCATAATTTGATTTATAAAATTTAAATTTTAAAATTTATCTTTTAAATCAAATTATGTTATATAAACTGTATGTGGTGTAAAAGTTCAGATATAATTTTTAAGAAAAATTATTGCTTACACAAACAATTTTATTATCATGGCATGTGATAGGTAAGAAATATTACATATATTTCGGGACTATCTAATAATTTTTATATGTACCTCCAAATCTGCCACGAAAAAAAAAAGTGTGTATATATATAAATATATATTTATATATATGATGGAGAGTAGATCACCATTATTTATGGGCCAAGAGAGTCGGTGCCTAATTTGTAACTTGAGTCACTCAAGCCATTTGATGGCTGATATTTAATTCCGTTAATTTGAAAACAACAGCAACCTATTTTTATCTTTAGAATAATTTTTTTTTTCACCCTTACTGTTATTGAGGAGTAAATAATTTATTTTAATTTTTTTCATTTTTAATTTAGATGATAAAATTTAAGACGAAAAGTTATTGTTTACCTGGGGTTGGGTTCACTAAGAGTTGGTTTAAATAGTAAGTTGAGATAGTTTGTAAATAGTAGTAAGATACTTGAGTTGAGATGAGTCAAAAATAATTTGAGTTAAAATGATTTATAGAGATTTGTAAACACTATTTTAAATACCGTACTGTACTAGTCTGTATTTGCCATACCAGCCACTAGTCCAGTATAGGTATTGTATATATTTCATACCGGCCGATATTTCATCCTTCATTTTTTTTTTCAAACTACAAACTCATTTTTTGACCTCTCAATTTAGACTAGACTACTTATAATTTATATATCTATGTATTTATATATAACTTATTTATATATAAACTATTATTTTAGAATATAATTTATATATATTTATATATATAATTTATTCATATATCGACTATCTCGAATCGATACCAATCTCGAAATATTTTGTTTCAATGCCTTGACCTGTACAGTATCTGGTACGGTATTCAAAACATTATTTGTGAGAGAAGGGAGAAAAAAGTTAAATAAAAATATTATAAAGTTAAAATATTATTAGAATATTATTTTTGTTTTGATATTTGAAAAAATTAAATTATTTTTTGTGTTTTGTTTGAAAGTTTAGAAAAGTTATAATAATTAAGTAATGATTAGATAAAAAATTAAAGATTTAAAATTGAAAATTGTCTGTGTTTGTAATGTTTGGACGAGATGAGATAAAATAAGATAGAAGTATCTCTCTATCCAAACCAGCTAAAGTGATTTTAAGACGCAATTCGATATTAGATTGTTGTGGAGCATGCTTTATAAGAATCCAAGAAACAAGAATGGATATGAAAGAGCTAAAAAATATGAACAACATGAAAACAAGATTGTAGGGATGTTTTCTCTCTTGCCGCAAAAATTCTTACTACTTATACCTAGAACGGATAAATGTAAAAAAATAAATAAAAAATACAGGCTATCTGGATGGAGAAAATAAAGGACTGACACTACCGCACCCCTTTATTATCATCTATGAAAAACAATGAATCAAAGCGTTAATGAGTAATCTGTTACACAAGAATAAGACTACATGTTAAACCCAATTGATGCATAATTTGTCAAGGAAAATCTCGATGAGGATAATCTGTTACCCCACCTAGCTTTCCAAATGAAACCATTCGTCGGAAAAGCATTAACATTGATTTCCTCCGCCGGTCAATGACATTCTTGGCCCTTGAATTAACAACATGATTATCGACTGGATGCAGCTCTGAGGTTGTTATGGCTCTCCATCCCCAATCCATGACAGAAGTTGTTCAGCAATGATTCAATGTGTTTAACTTCTTTTGGCATTGATGCGGTAAGGACCTGATACAAACAATTGTTCAGCAATAAAAGAAATTGCTCAGCAATGATTCAATGTGTTTAAAAACAAGTCCTTATTTGGTGGGAAATGGGTGAACGGATCTGATTGAAAATCAGAGGTAGCACAGGAAGTTGATTGATAAAATTAGGAATCTAGGAAATTTCTTGAAAATGGGCCAAAATACAGGGTATTTGTCCAATATTTACACTAAAGTTGATCATCAGCCGATGATCTATGTCACCTTCTTTAATGTAGATAAAAATACATAGGAGGCACATCAAAAGACTAATGAAAGAGAAAAGGCCAAGCCAAAAATGTCCCACCAACATTATAGTGAGATCCATACATTGCTTATCAACTCGATCAAGCTACAACTAATATAGTAAAATGCCAGGAAAATGATGTTCTCATTAATGATAGTTGTTACAGCAACTGCCACTTTTCTGTTGTTCTAATTAATTTTATCCAATTATCAAGGTATTACATAATAGGCTATAACAACCATCAAGGCAGTAGTTAGTATAAAACAGTCAAAGATGCAACTGCGATGAATAAAGAATCTCTATATTTTACTTTTGAAAAATAATTATAAGGCTCAGAAGGACTGAAAATAAAAAAATATCATCAAGGAGGAAGTAATTAACAAAAGTTAACACGAATTTAAATCTAACTTAATAAAAATTTTCTAGTCTTGGCTTTGCCTTGTTACTAGTCTTGATAAATTTTTTCTTATTCATAAAAAAAAAGAGAGATCTAACTTATACCACATAGCCAGTCTCTGTAATAAGGACCTCATCCTCAATCCTTATCCCAATGCCTCGATAGCTGCATTAGACATTCTCAGTCAGCATAGTTTATCAGAACATTTGATACCAAGAAGCTAGAAACAAATGGTTTAGTGCTATCACTTTCCGGGAAGAGGTATCTAATGAAGTCACAGATCTAATATTCAGGAACAGAATTGGATATTAAGTATACCACGTAACGAAAAAGATGGGGAGCTAACTGCAATGACAGTAAAAGCAACTAATTGGCAATGACGTACATAAATCACGAATGATATTAAGAAATGTAAAAAGCAAGTGGCAAGCTATCTAATTCCCAAGATTCCAAATAATGAGGGAATTAATATTCAATTGCTAATGTGTTAATAAGTAAAAAGGCCGAGAAATTAAAGCGGTTACTCCTGTATCAGGACCTCCCCACTCGATTTACCATAGGGGCATGCCACTGCACGTCACTAGAGTGGAAAAGAGGAAAAGAAACATAAGATGTTCAAGCAGTCAGTTTCTTTCATAAAGAAAATTCTGTGGGAACCGAAACGGGTGGGTAAAACCTCTTGAATTTGCACTGATTGAGCAAGCAAGGACATAGGCATAAATTGTCCTAAAAATCAAGCTCATTAGAGGTGTCAATAGGTACGAAGACCAACTAAAACATAACTATATAATGAAGTTCAAGAAGTACCTCTCTGGACCATCGAAAAAAGATGGGATGTAGATTCCGGGTTCAATTGTTATCACCTACCCAAAGCAAAAAGACTCGTTGTAGTAAACAAATCTAAGTAGTTATGCAACAGAAATATAAGTAGCCACAAGAAAACTTCCAGCACACTTGCATTCAGCTGCTTATCATATACAAGGGGGAAAATATTCACTTTTGTGCCAAAATATATCTGATTTAATGGCTTTTGTATCGCGTGTTATCAAATATCATAAGAGGCATACATAATTTCATTGGATTTCTCATTTTTCCAAAGGGAAATGCACCCCAGGAAAGTGAGGGTTGCTGAAACCTATAACTTGATATTGGTTTGACTGCTGAAATGAAGAAAAAACAATTGTGCAAGGGTGTAAAGTCCCAGTAAGTAGCTGTGGGAAAAAAGAGACAATAATCCTTCTTGGCAACAATACTAGCAAAATCTTTGTTCACCAAGCAGATTTTAATATCTAAATTTACACCCCCACAAAAACGATGTGCTAACATTAAGGTATCACCGATTCACCATTTCACCACAGAGAAAGTCAACTGTTCAACAGGGAGGCAACTTACAACACCTGGCTTCAAAGGTCGGCAGTAGTTGATCTTAGAACAATCGTGGACATCCATTCCCAGATAATGACCTGGACAACAAATTAATTACATATGCAATTTAGTACTAATTATCTTCTTAAGTAACCAATTTTCAAATTTGAGAAACTAGCAGATTTGGAATACAACGGATTGAGCATCAACTGAGAAATCATAATGCTAAGGCTACACCTTTTCGTGAGTAAGAGTTGCCATAATGTTAAAAGAAGAAGGGAGTGACCACCGCCCGGGGGGAGGGGGGGGTGGGGGGGAGAGAGAGAGAGAGATTCTGTCAAGAGGAACCTATAGAAGTTGGGTTCAGCTGATGGTAGGATCTGCTTCCTTCATCTTTCAAAATTCCAATCTCCTTGAGTCCTTTGCGCATCATTTCAACCTATGCAAGCATGCAGTTCTTCAAGGATTACATCATTACAATTTAACATGGCTTCAAGCAGTCAGTAGATAAAAGATTCTATTGTAGTTGTAGATGAAATGTTATTCTTTTCTAAAGACAGATGATGCAAGGAATACTGGTCAGGAAAAAACAATTCAGATTCAAGATCATACAGAATAATTGTGTATTTGCCGTATGGTAGCACCAGGTTTGCAAAGCTTCATACATTCCTTACTTGTTTGCATTATAAGATCATAAAGCTCGTCCTGAAATAAACACATTGCAGGTACAAGGGGTTGTTAGAACAGGAAATTAAGATATAAAAAGAAAAAAAAAAAAAACTTGGTATGATATACAAAGACTCCAAAAAGTAAGCTGATAGCACTGATTACTTAAATAAATATAATCATGGGTTTCAAAGCAGGTAGCTTGCTGCCTTGAAATTCACTTTGCTATTTCTACGCATGGGGAAAGCTTGATCAATCAGCTGCTGTCACGCCATTTTCAGTCCCTTGTGGCTGCCCTAAAATCTCTTGTATTCTTTTTGCAGATGACTTACTTTTGTTTACAAATGGATCAAAGAGGAGTCTATCGTTCTTAATGGCTTTTATTACAGCCTATGAAGCAGATTAGGTCAGAAGATCAATCCACAAAAGAGCACCTTTTTAGAGAACCAATCTGTGTTAAGGGCAAGAAGGCAAATTGTAGCAGCTGTAACTTCCTTTGCTGAGGGTTCTTTTCCAACCACATATTTGGGAGCTCCTCTAATTTATGGTAAAATCCACTCTTCTTGTTTTGAACCTATCGTTGCTAAAGTAAAGAAAAAGGAAGCTGGTTGGAACAGTCGTTTACTGTCAGCAGGTGGTTAACTCACCCTATAAAATCTGTTTTAATCTCCATCCCTATCCATGCTTTATCTGTATTGTCTCCTCCAAAAAAGTCATTGATCCACTTCACAAAGCTTTCTCGAATTTCTTTTGGGGGGATTTTGAAGGCCATGGTAGGAGAAAATGAATAGCCCGGCATAAAATTTGTAGACCAATTTCAGAAGGAGGGCTGGTGATACGGAGCTTATATGACACTTTGCGAGCCCTGCAGGGTAAGATGGCTTGGAGGGCAGTGAGCTTTGATTCTCCTTGGTCAATGTTCATATATAAAAAAATACTTGCATAATGAACCCTCATTAGAGACAGCTTTACCAAAAGCTTTAGTTCTCCCCCATTTGGAAATCTATATGCAAGTTCCATCTAATCATCCATAAGGAAAGTCAATGGAAGATTAGGGAAGGTTCACTCAATTTCTGGTCTGAAAACTGGGATGGCAAAGGGTCTTTACAGAGCAGAAACTTTCTTGTAACTTCTCCCGAGTTACAAATTAAAGACCTACGTTCTTTCTCAGGTTGGAAACATACTACGAATGGGGAGTTTACCTCTAAATCTGCATGGGAGCTATTGACACAACATTATGCTCCCTTTTCTTGGTCCAGTTCTATTTGGAATTCAGACTTGCCTCTGAAAATCAGCATCTTTCTTTGGAAGTTGGCACAAGCGCACAATGGGGTGGCTTTAGATTCTAATATTCAGTATGTTGGCATTCCTTTGGTGTCAAATGTGACTGCTGTGAGGGTGGGGGGACTGAAACTGCTGCTCATCTTTTTCATGATGGCCAACTTGCAAAAGGTGTATGGTCTAACTTCTCTAATCTGCTCAGGGTAATTTCTGTTTCCTCCTATAGCATAAATTCTCTTCTTGGTGGACTTATTTTAAAGGAGCTAATCATTTACAATTTTTAGCTCAGTTAATTCCTGCTTTGATCATATGGGAGGTCTGGTTAGCCAGGAACTCCTCTAGATTTGAAGGTGCTGCTAGGTCTATTAGATATGTTTGTTTCAAAGTCCACTGTTGGCTATGAGAATTGAACCCTTTCCTAAAGCCTACTACTGTTATGCCAACAACAGATGCAGCTACAGTTTCCTCTTTACAGATTCAGCAGCATCCAGTTAAAATTCCCAAACCGTTTCATGTTAAATGGAATCCTCCTTTTGGTCGCTTTAAACTTCTTTTTTTTTTTTTTTTGATAGGTAAGAAGTAAATTGTATTCATACGAATGAACTAGGCATAGCCCATGTACACAGGAAGTATACAGAAGAAAACACCTAGGTACATTCTAAATTAAGGAAAGAAAGTCATCAACATTGTTTCCATCAAGTACAATGGCTGAGAACCAAAGCATTAAAGTGCGCATAAAAAAATTCTGAAGCTCCGCCATTGTGCGTATCTTCAAAGCACCTATCATTCCTTTTTGACCATGTACACCACATGATGCACAACAGGATCATCTTCCACACTGCCACCACTTGAGAGTAGCCTTGAAGCTACTTCCAACAAGCCAATAAATCCATCACCCTCGAGGGCATTACCCAAGCAATATCCATTTTTCTAAAGATCTCATCCCATAACCCCCTTGTAACCTCACAATGCAAAAGTAAGTGATCTACAGATTCTCCAGGTTTTTTTACACAAATAGCACCAATCCATCACAATAAGTCCCCTCTTTCTCAGATTGTCCGTAGTCAAGATCTTCCCCAGGGCCGTGGTCCACACAAAGAAAGCTACTTTAGTAGGCACCCAGGACCTCCATATCCTCTTCCATGGAAATGGAGCATTGCCTTGGGCTGATAAAATCTTGTAATATGTCCTGACTGTGCATTTTTTACTATCATTGGCCCTTCACTGCACCTTATCCTCATGTGTCGTGGTATTTCCCAAGGAATAAAGCAACCTGAAAAAATCAGACACGGCGTGCAATTCCCAATCATGAATATCCCTATTAAAGGGGACATTCCACTGGTAAGAACAATGAGAGAATATCCACATATCTGCCGTTGAAGCCTCACTGTTATGCTTTAAACTTAACATTGATAGAGCATCAAAAGGGAATCCCGATACTGCTAGTTGTGGGGGAGTCTTACGATCTCACAATGGCAGTTTCATTTTTGGATTCTCTCATAAGTTGGGCCATGGTACTAATATTTTCGCTGAGACCTCGGCTTTGAGAATTGGTTTATTGATATGTATCAGTTGCAAATGTATGATCTTCTTGTTGAAACAGATTCATTAATGGTTGTTAAATGGATTCAACAACACAAACACTTGGTCATATTTTGAACTATGGGAAGACATTCTTCTCTTGAATCAAGCTCTACATGTTGAGATTGCTCATATCTTCCATGAAGGCAACTCTCTTTCTGATGGTTTTGCCAATCTTGGCGCAATGGGTATTGATGGTTTTTTTTAGTCTGTTTCGCAGCTTCCATTACATTTTATGGCCTATATGTTTTGGATAAGAATGGTTTGCCCCAGTTCCGACATTGATATAACTGCTCTTAACTAGTTACACTTTATTTGATGGTCTTACTGCTTTGTCTTTAGTTCATATAGGGTAATGTTTTGCAACGGTTTTGTTTTTGGTTTTCTTGTATATGGTTTACCTCAGCCAAAAAGTGAGGGTAGATAAATAAAATTGGGGTATCGTCCTCATTTATTAAAAAAAAATGGGGAAAGCTTGATCACTAAATTATTAATGAATGTTCATAATAAGGTATCACTAATGCGAGTCATATGCACATAAACACATTTTTTGTGTGCGTGTATATATAACATCCTAGACAAGCAGGCTACAGGTCTCAACCCCATCAAATCCTTCAGGAAAATATCTTTATTTTCATTTTTCATGCAGAGTGTATTTGTGTACACACACAAAGTATGTCTTATTCTTATATTATAACTCAAACATATTTTAGCTGGAGTCACAATTAGTATGTTATTATCTATCTATAAAAAAAAAACAATTAGTATGTTATTTTTTCCTGCCAAGCATGCTTATTATGAAACTTAGCAATCTTATAAGCTTAGCAAGCCCTGTATTTATGTATTACACTACATCCAAAATCATTTCTTGATTTCCCCTTCTTTGGGATGAAGGCGACATAATCAAAGACAGTCAGTCACATGTATCTATTGGAGCTTTTCACAAACATTCTTTCTAATCCCATAGTTTGTCCTAAACCAGATTGGCAGATTCACATATTCTGCAAAACATGTTCATCCTGAAACCGTTTGATTTTAAAGCATTATTACTCCCAAAATATTTTCATGCCACAATGGAGCCTTATGTTGAAAATAATCCCTAAAATAGAAAAGAAAATATGACTCATTGATTTAAAAGAACTATCATAAAGGACACACGAAGGGAACTCAAGGAATGAGATCTGAATCCATGTTACTGGAGCCGCAAATTTTCAGTGAATCAGTAATGTTCAGGTCATGGATAAGAGATTGGAAAAGCCTCTTGGGTTACACAACAACAGTCGGATAGAAACCCAAGATTAGGTACCATCTAGAGGTGAGGGCAAAATTATTTTTAACCCAAGATTATAAATGCATGATACCAACCTTTTTCTGCTTTACAGTGTAAATGAGTATATTACTGTCTTTTATACACATCAAAATGTTGCCGACAACAATTGATTGAAGTCAATTGATTACATAATGCCCAACCATGACAAAAGGCCCCGCATGCAATTTGGTGTTTATGGAAATTCATGTAAACCTAGATTTCAAAAAAAATTCAGTAATAATCATTTTGTCTCAGAAATCGTATGAAATCTACATGAAACAAGCACCATAACAAAATTACATACTAGTTGGAATTTTATGCGTAAGATGAGGAAAATATATACTCTCAAGCCTTATTGTTTATCAGATAGCGGAACAACATTCAATGGAGCATCTATAGCAGAAGATGAAAAAATTCCAATGGCACATACTTGAGCAGAAGAAAAGCTACCACAGGGTGGCCAGGTACGAGTAAGATCACTGGCATAACCATGCAATTCACATCCAACATCCATCAAAACAAGCTCGCCTTCTTTAATCTGCAAAATAAAGTATCACTATTACAATCATGATTGTCCTTGTACAATAAGACTATTGACCATTACAATTTAGCTCCCCATCATATTCCTTCTGTATGGACTACATTGAAACCGTCAGCTTTTCCATTCAAATTACAGAAATTGTGCACATGACTTGCATTTTTTCAATTAACCAATAATGGTTTTTGATAAATAATAAAATTTCGTCACAAAGCGCAAAAGGCGCAATCTTAGTACACAAGAAAGTATACAAAAGATAATATCTACAAAGAGAAAAAGCTACAAGAAAATCATGAAAGTTAAGTCCATCAAAGTCTTTAGAAGCCGTCCAAAGGATATGAGTATTGAGAAAGAAATTTTTGAGTTCCTCCTCATGGTCCTCAAAATTTTAGCATTCCTTTCCCTCCAATATACCATATAAAACAAGTGGGAATCATCTTCCACACTGCTGCAATCGTGTACTGCCAGCTAACCATCTGCAGGAGTTAAAAAGGTTCGCAATTCTTGTAGGCATGACCAATGCCAAACCAACCCTACTAAAAAAGTCACTCCAGAAAGCACTAGCAATGTCGAAGTGGAATGAAAGATGACCAACAGACTCCTCACTCCACTTACACAAGCAACACCAATCGATATTTTTTTCCTTTGATTATCCATGGTGAGAATCTTTACTAGAGAAGCTGTCCAAGCAAAAAACACAGCTCTCGAAAGGGACCTTAGCCAACATTTTAACCAGTAAAATGAAAAAAACTTCAACATCTATGTTACATATTAGCTGCACACTAACTTTTCTTTTCTTTGGACTTAATCTTGCTCATAAGTAAGCCTTGAGGCTATTTTCTCATCTAGTTTGCCACCATATAGCTCCACCACATCATGGAGATTCACGTACATGGACAAAGAACCCATGACCACCATACCAGACCATCTGCCATCACAGCCAAAAATCACATTCACGACGACAGTCACAATCATCACCATATAACCATAGATAAACCTGTAATCGCCTACTCACCACATAACCATTGGCAAATCCATTATTCCAATCACCGCCTCATCGCATCACCATCTCAAAAGCAAAGCCACTGCCCAGAACAAATCTACATAAAGCACCCCCAACTCCCTCTATACCTAGCACACTGCTAAGGGTAGTGGAATCTTCCCACATGAAAAGTGAAAATTAGAAATAGCCAGATTAGTCATTAATGAACAAATCCAGATTAGTCATTATTTTTTGAATGAGTTGATGAGGGAGGAAATTCACAAGAGAAGGATGACTTGAAAGCACAGAAGAAATCACTGTAACAAATATAAGGAGCAATTACTGTCACTAGCATCAATGCCAAATTCTTCACCATCGTCCTCTCCCTTAGTTCATACAGCCCAAATCGAATCCCTTAATTCCTCCGCCATCAAAATTATGACGTGGATTTTTAGGATTTGACTCTTAAGTCAAAATGCAAATCACTTGCATATTTCCATTAGTTTGCATGGAAAAGCTAACCTTTCAATTTAGTCCAAAACAATAACAAGGGTATTCCATAGGGAGATACACTGAAATTCTCCCAAAAATAGCCAGATTAGTCAACATTTAAATGTTTCCATCATCTTTCATGTAACTGCTTTGCTCTTCAGGAAAGTGTAGGAAGTGTAACTGTCCAGGCACCAGTTTCATTAATGGACTTACCCTCTGATCATTTCGAGAGTAATGTATAACACTAGCATTAGGCCCACCACCAACTACAGGGTTGAACCTGGTAAGAGAATGTAAAACTTAGACAAGAACCTTTCATAAAGATATTGGAAACACAGAATATAATCCACTCTTGTTTGACAGTTCGGTCTCCAATTTAAAGCACAAAAGTGGCATATACAAAATGGGCCAAAAATCAAATTGTTCTTTTGGATACAAATATACAATCATCCAGAAAGGAAAGAAGCTTACGCCATTCTCTGAGCACCTCTGATTCTGCATTCATATTCAACTTTAGCCGATAGTGCAGCCTCATAAGGATATGTCTTTGAATGAAACAATGTCTGCAGAAGAGCCTACCCAAGACCAAAATTCAAGTCACATTTTAGTTTATGCAGGGAATAGTCCATTAAACATTAACAACTTGCAACTTGTTCATGCTTTACAGAGATAGCATCAGTGTAAAGCACAGTGAGTACCTCAGTAGGAGTGGTGAAGAAACCCCCCCCCCCCCCCACCCCCCGCCGGCTTTCGTGTAAATGAAAAGGGCAATAACAAATATAATGGACCCCTATCCCTCAAAGAATTAACTAGCCTTTGAACTGACTGGTTGTGTGTTTAGGGAATGGGAATTGTTGTTTGCCACCCAACCCCATCTAAAGCCATATACTGGGTTAACTAAAATAGTGCCATAACCTCTTAGAAATAGTTGCCAATCAAATTGTTGGGTCAACCTTTTCTATGGAGAAAACCAACCTGTAGGGTCAAGAGATATAGCTCTCTGTATGTCATGAGAAAATTGATTTATTTCCAATGATTACTAGTAACTGTGGCATAAAAAGCGAACTAGTAAATATAATGTCATGTTGCTATCTGGTGATGTAATCTCATAGGCACTTTCTTATAATAGGTCCCTTCAATTGAAAAACAAAAATAAAACAAAACAAAATGTGCCAGCAACTGCTCATTTACCAAGTCTAAGATTAGGAAGTACCTGGCAAGCAATTGACGCTGATTCTCTCATTAACATAAGTTCTGCAGGTGATTTTATCCAACGTAACTCATGGGTGAGACTAGAGAGGTCATCCACTTTGCCATTGTTAGCTGCCTTTTGAAAGGGCTCCAATTTCATATATGTTGGTGTGGCTGTCTGCTCATTGTGGAACAACTTGGACGATCTCCTAATTATATCTGGAAGAATCTGCAGTCAATAGAAACTAAAGAGTTAGGCCTGGTTTGGATAGTGAAACCATCTCAACACATCTCATCTCATCATTACAACTTTTCCAAACTTCCAAACAAAATAGAATAAACAATTCAACCTTTTCAAATCATGAAACAAAAAAATATATATTAAAAAATAATATTCTAACAATATTTTATTCAACTTTCATCTCATCTCAACTCACTATCCTAACCAGGCCTTAATATTGTGTAAATAGGAAAAGCATATGAAGCAGCTATATGGATTCCAGCCAAGGAGATGACAGTAATTGAAACTTTCCTGAAGTTTAACAATAGAGTGAAGATTTAGTTGATAGGTCATGCCAACTTCTGACTAAACACTAGGCAACAACTAGAGTTCAATAACTGAATAATAAACTAACGACAGTATTTTCCTTGTGATACCAGTTATCAGAGTTTATATGACTGAAAGAGCTCATCAAAAGCCAAAGAAAAAAAAGGGACAACAATATCACATGTAGCACTAATGTTAGTTGGTCAAGTGTCACACTTGTCTTTATAAATTATGTTGATTGCTTCAAACACAATGTAAATCAACCAGTATGATGCATTTCCACAGATCCATAGATAGTAGAGGTAATTGGACTGGAAGATGCATGTCACTTTGAAAAGGAAAACAAGGGAGATAACCGATAACGTGAATTTGATGATATCTAAAATTCTATATGTCCACGATGCTTAACTTACCGTGCAAAAAACTGCATAATTAATGACTGCTACCAGAAACTATGGAATCTCTTTGTCCTCAATGCAATTCTCTAATTTTTCAACCTCGCCTTAAGACTTGACTCACCTCAGGTAATTTTCTCATTGGATATGCATTCTCAGCCTTAAACGTCTTCAATGCTGCTTCGACTCCTGCAATTTCCCCTTGCCAAATAACATCCTAAATAAATAATAAAGAAAAAATTGAGTCACTACTTGAATTACAGATTTATCTATGTAGATCATACAATAACCACAATTCAAAAATACAAATATACATGCAGGTTAATGTAACCATCCTTGCTAAATGACAGCTCTCTCAGCCTTGCAGCGTGTAAACTAGTAGTAACAGCATCTATGATATATGCTGAATTGGGTATACATAAAATTTACCATAAAGAATGAAGTAATGGATATATGCTTTTGGATATCACTCTAATTACATGCCCCAGATTACACATATAGACAACCAGAAACCAGAGAAATCAGACAACATCACTGCAGTATGTGAAATGTTACAGATCTTCAGTAGGGTGTGAAGATAGTTCTAATCATACAAGACTGAGCATACATGAGGGTCTGCTTCCGGCATGAACATGCATAAACCATACTCATGACTTAAAACTGCCACCCCACCAGGCTGTTGGCAGCCAGTAATATAGGAATAATCAGCATCTTGTCGAAATGTGTAGGGCACAACATCTGTCATCATCTTTACAGGGGCAGCTGCAATGATGGCCACGCTCTTCTCTGGGAGAAGATCCAACAACCTTTTTCTCCTTGAGATGTATTCCTTACTGGTTATTCCAGGATTGATCTCTCCTTCTTTTAGTAACTGAAAAAGCAAGGCAGAATCATCAAATTTATTAAGGAAAGTTGGACTCCAAAATAATAATGCATAAAGAAATATTACTATCCTACACAAAAGGTGGCCCCCCTGACACGCCAAGCATGGGCAGTTTGTCAGTCGGTTTGTGCACACAAATAAGCAAAAATAGATGTTAAGCAGGAGAACCTGTGGATGAGATGCAGGAGTTGGCTGTCCAATATCAACAACCTTCTTTGTACAATAGGCACGGCAACCTGTAGCCTGCAAATTCAACTCATAGAACAAAGTTATACCAAATCTAAGATTAACGTAAGCGCTATTTATTTTATATTTTTCCTAACAGAGAAATTTATATCAATTATGTGAGTTCTCCACTAGTGAGGATGCACTGTGAAAGGGGGGAAACCTCGATTCTTCATGTCAAAAAAGAAACTTGAAAATAAAAAGAGGGGAGCTACAATTTACGAAAACAGGGGGGGAATTATAAAAGAATGTTGTTACCGTCACTATCAGATTCATGAATATCTCTCACCGATTAGTAGATGATCAAAACTTTATCTCTTGTACAAGAATGGCATACAAACTACACTACCGAGCAAAGGCCACAAACTGAAGTCCAGCAAAAACCAAAATTAAAATTTAACCATATGTTTTTCTCACCCAACCAAAGAAAACTTTGAGAAGTCAAGCCTTAGACCAAAAGCTACAAGGTAGTTCGTCACCAACAATTTTAAGCTCTAGTTCACAATACACGATACTCGAATAAATGGCCTATTTGAGTAGTATCCACGTGATATTTGATCCGAATAACTCAAAGCATACATTTTTTTTTATCCGCACAGGGTGTCCGACTAATCCCAGGGTGAGGCAAACCTCAAACCCGGCTTACAATGGTGACTACCGATTTCAGGCGATGCCTCGAGAAATCTTCATGAAAATTCATTAAATTTAGAACAGAAGTTTAATGTAAACCGACTCTGAGACTATTAGAAGCTTCAGCTCAATACAGATGGGACAATTTGAGAAACAGAGGTAAACCTAAAAGATACACATACGAGAACGAACGTTTATGTTTTCGAAGTACATACTTGTTTGAACGAGATTCTCTGCAGTAGTTTTCCTACGAGAATCTGCATTTTGTCACTTATGGCTCCTTTTTGTTTTTCTTCTGCTCTTCTCTTCCTTGGATTCTGTCCGTACAAACTGTCACCGAGATTTTCAGTTTTTTAAGGGTTCGGAAAAAGTTCTCGACTTTATAGGTGGTGGAGAACAGAACAACGGCGCGTGTTTCGTTTCCTAGTCCCAAAGTGTGATTGTTTGTCATAGGACACACGAATGGGCTGGGCCTGACACAGGCAAGGCTCAAGCACAAGGGCTGCAAAAGAAGGGTTTTGATTGGGATTAGCCACTTTAGTGGTTTACAATTTTACACACTCTATGCGGTAATTTATTTAAATTTTTTTAAAATTTTTTTATTTATTTTGTGAAATGTACCATTTTCAACGATGTTTTTATATTATTTTCAATTCGAATTCGAGCCCCCTTGCATCGAATCTCCTCCCTGCTGTGTCGAATCTCCTTGTTAGAGACTTCGATCAAGTCCCTAAATACTAAGTTTACCAAGACTAAAATCTCCTTGAGATGACCGAATGTTCGTTCCTCTCTTACTTGATTATCAAACAATGGTGGCAATGTGGCAACTTTGGTATGGTGAGATTACGTGTTTAGGCTATGATGAGTATATGGGATGATAGGAAAAATGGCTAAGTGTTTGGGTGGCTAGAGTTGAAAGTGGTGCACGACACTAAGGTGAATTAGGGTTGGCGCCACTTTAGGTTTTAAGTTTAGGGTTTGGAAGATGATATTAGGGTTTAGGTTATGGAAGATAGGGTTTGGTGATGGGCGGCTAGGGTTTGGCCGAATAGAGTAGTGAGAGATTTTAGGAAAATTTTCTAAAATCTTGGGATTCAAATTGGATAGAGGGGTGGCCGGCCAAGGGGCTAGAAATGGTCAATTAGGGTTTCCAAAATATGGAAACACTAATTATGGAAAGAGTGGGGGTTGGCTAAGGTTAATTCAAATAAGGCAAGAGTGGCTGAATTTGAATTTGAATGGATAAGGAAAGTGAATCTCAGCTAAGGCTAGGTAGATGAGCAAACAAATTATGGTAAGTTTGACAAACACTAGGGTTGGCCGAAACAATGGGTTGGATGGATTGAATGGAAAATGGATTGATGAATACCAAGAACAAATGATGAACACTCAAGAACAAAGCAAAATACTTGTGCACTTGAATGAACAAGATAAACTAATCTAACAAATGATTCACGAATTGCACAAATGTTGAATAGACCTCATATATTGATAAAATAACAAGAACAAAGATAAAACAACTTGGATTCACGAATCGCACCAAGTTGTAAGAACAAGATAAATGAATCACTCCAATTCACGAATTGCATGGAATGATCTTCTCTTTGGGATTCACGAATTGCATCCAAAAATCTCAAGTGCTAAGCACCATTTATGATCTCTCAACAATAGTTCTCACTCTAGTGATTTTGCTAAAAGATTCTAAAGCAAATTAAAGTTGTCCTATTTATAAGCAAAACAATTTGAAAACTCCCAATAGGTCCCTCTGAAATAAATGAAATAAAATAAGTCAAGGTAGTGGTATGGACCACATGGCCGTGGCATGCATGAACCAATGATTTGGCTAACGTGGTGCATGGTGGTCCTCGATCTGGTCGACGGCTAGGTGGCTCGGCATGGCTAGCTGATGGGCATGGCATGGTGCCATGCAAGAGCCGATTGGTGGGCATGTTATGGTGCCATGTTCGGCCTGCTAATGGTTAGCCATGTGTGCCTGCTGCAAGGCATGGGCTGGAGCCATGCGCTGGATGGCATACCTGTTGGGCATGCCACTGACCTGCTCGGCAAGGCACGGGCTGGAGCCGTGTGCTAGATGGCATATCTGGTGGGCATGTCACTGGCCTGCTTTGCATGGCACGAGCGTGGGCATGTGCGTGCGCCTGGTGGGCATGCACATGGCCTTGCTGCTGTGCGTGAGCACGGGCGTGGGCATGGCCCGGCTGCTATGTGTGCGCATGGCCCTGCCACGCAAGGGCCGTGCGCAGTGCCCTGCAGCCAAGGTAGATGCGCAGGGGCATCTACCTGGCCGTGAGCTGTGCTGCGCACAACCACTAACCTCGCTAGGCCCGTGGCCTGGCCAATGCATAGGCATGCCCATGGCCTGCATGTTGGATGCCCCGTGCGTGTCATGGCACAGGCCAAGGCATGCATGTGGCCTATCCATGGGCATGCTGGGCACCCCGTGCTTGACAAGGCACGGGCCAAGGCATGTCCAAGGGCTGTCCGTGGGCATGCTAGGTGCCCCGTGCTTGACAAGGCATGTCCAAAGGCTGTCTGAGGGACATGTCCCTGACATGGCTAAGATATGGGCGGCACTCCTAGAGGCATCTTTCCGTGGAGGTCTAACACTTCTCCCCGTCACGTCGAATCTCCTCCCGCCCTCATCAAACCTCCTCTACCCACTGCCATCAGCGACGCCGTCTCTCTTTCAAGCAACATTGAGCCCGTCTGCACAGTGCCGCCACTCCCCGCGTCGCCCAACTCTCTTCTTTTCCCGTCGCCCGCCCATCTCCTTTTGTTCCTCTCACCCCTGGGGCCCTCGCGTCGCCCCCCACCACCACCACCCGCGTCGCCCATTCTCTCCCCCACCCCCACCACTTGGGTCCTCCGTCCTCTCCCCCATCCTTTCCCAGTATTTTGGTCATCGTCCCAGGTGTGTGTGCGTTGCTCTCTCCCTAATTTTCTTTGCTTCATTTCTATTTTGGGCATTTGAGATTGATTTTGGGAAATACATGTCGCACAGTTGCTAACTCTCTCAACTTCCCTACTTCAGAATCGACATCAACGATCAGAATCTACATCTCGGCAGCTAGGTGAGTGGTTTCTTGCCCTAGAGTCCCTCTGTTATGATTCTCTTAAATTGAAGATTGTAGTAAGGGAATGTAAGGGATGTAGAACCTGTTGGTTTGAATGTTGTAATAATGGATTGCAGTAATTAAAATTAAGCTATGATAATAAGATCAAAGGTAAGCACAACAAGTGTTTGAAGAAAAACTCAAATGAGCCACAACTCTATTACACACGTTGTCTACCATTAGTTGCACTGCATAATTGGTGAAGGAGATTATTCTTTTTTTCTGATAAGACAAATTGTATAAAAAACAACAGCTGTTACCCTAGTGTGGAGCACCAGCTATTGGTAAAGAGTGGTTAGAAAGAACATCTTCAAATACACCACAGACTTCTCACTCCCTTGTAAAATACTTGTTTAAGACCCCAGAGCTAAAAGTTGAAACATGTATTTTATAAATTTCAATTAGTTACTTGAACAAGCAAGCCAATAGCTCAAATGTTTGATTACACACAACAAAAATTGAATAGGTTCAATACTCACAATTTCAACCAAACTTTGATGAACCATGCAGCAAGATTTTCTTTAAAAATGTGTGTTGGGCAATAAAAAATTACAAGATAATCCAGCCCAATTTCTTAAGACGTTAGGCCAGTTTCAAGGGTGTTTGGGCTATGGATACAAGAAGATGGCTCCAGGTGCTCCTCACCCAACATCCAAAGGCCACAACCAAAGTGATGGGATAATCCAAGGGTAGGTATGATTTGTCCTAGATTAACTATAGTTAAATGGAGTCTGTCTTGCTTTGATATGCTTAAATTATCAATAGAGAAAACTTGCACTGAATTGAGATGTATAATATCTTACATTTGTGTGGATCAATATTCATTTTTTTACTAATTTAAAACTATAAAACTAAACTAAAAAGCTTTAAACCCATCTATAGTGGTTCAACCCAAGACCATAAGTTGCAGACAAAAGTTAGTTACAAAGATGGTAATTTTATTTTATTTATATAAATAATACGAAAATGGAAATTCTTAGTTTACTTTTCTAGGCCAACATAATATCAAGATGAATAAAATTTCTTGTAGAACGTCCAAACATTATCTCGAGATATATAGAAAATTACTTCAAACTACAAAATATTCCAAATGCTCTCCACCTTCTCCCTGCTCTCCCTTATACCCCAATGCCATAGTCACAGCATCTCCCATAACAGAAACATAGGATGAACGGTAAAATGACAAAGAAGGCAACAATACTAAAATGACAGACCAAACCCAAAACGCACAACTTAATGCCAAAACGCAGAGCTTCAACTAAAATAAACACCCATCCTTTTTATTCTTCCCAGCTTCAAACACACATAAAACGCAACATCTTATTTCTTCAACCCAAACGACACCGTCACAGGTTCATAACACCCTCCCTATCTTGCATATTTTGTAATGAACCTAGTTAGGAATTTGTTGTATTGTGGAATGTGGATGCTGTGATGTAATAAAAAAAAAAACTAAATGTAATGAAAGGATTCGGATATGGAATAAGAGCAATGCAGGGGAAGTGTTTGACAGAATTTCTCATAGACTCATACGTATTTGATAAGGGAAGATTTAGAGGGCTTCCAAACCTCCATACACATTTCAATTCTTCACAAAGATTTCAAAATGTCCTTTTTAACTACCCCCTTCCCTCTATATACTTGAAGACACTCTCCTATAATCGTCAGCCACTAAAAGAAGGCCATGGGCCAAATTTCTACAAACAATTCAAATAAAGTAAAAATGCCACAACCTAGCTAGGACCCATCAAGCCCAACCCACTTAATTGGGTTCATTACATATTTCAATCCAAAATGCTTGGGCTTTAGTTTTGCTGTTGATTTTTAGTTTGTGGTTTGTAGTTTGTGCATACCATGATTTGTGGTTTTTGGTATTTTGGTTAACTGTGTCTCGGTTGCTAACTCTCTTATTTTGGGTTGAGTCATGATTTTGGGTGTCTGAAAATGAAGACACATCCACTTTGTTAAACTTTTTTCTCAGCATATTTTGCCTTCTTTTTATCAAATTTTTGCTGTTATAGAAGAGGTTTGCCAATCCCTTTTCAATCAAGTGTCTTCATGTCATGCACAAAAAGTTTCCAATTATTAGCTGAAAGTGTTACAATGGCTTTCTAAAACATACCACACACAAACATTTGAGCAAGTTAATGACAAATGTAAATGTTTTAAAATATAGTCATTGTAGTTTGCTTTTATACTATAATTGAGTGTTATATGCTCTGCTTGCATGTATGTCCATATATGCTTTCCTGAAAAATACCCAATGTTGGTGAATGCAGCAATGATAAAGTGTCCCCTTATGCTTAAATGTTTTTTCTTTTTTTACTTTTCAGATTTTTTTTTCTTTTTTTACTGTTATCAATTATGAGACTTTAATGTTCATTTTCTATCATGTGCTTCCCTTTTAAAGTCTCGGAAGACATTCATAGAATTAGTGTGATGGGGAAGAGGAAGATAGAATGGCACCCAGGCCTTCGATTTCGACTTCGCAGTCATTAATGACGCCTCAAAATACATTTGGAGATTCAAACGATTACCATGTGAGTAGGCAGATTGATGTATTTTATTTTTTAAAAAAGTGTGTTTGACGTGCTCATTAATCTAATTAATTGCATAATTCCAACGTAATTTTGATGTAAATATGCCCTACCCTCTGCCGCCTAGTAATCTGAAGGACTTTAGGCAATAATTTTCTAAATTTTCAGAATTTGAAGAAAATGTTAGAAGTACATTTTCTAATATTGCTGATGGTATTACACTTTTTTTTGCTTTCATTTCAATGACGCTAATATTGAATTGATGCTAATCCATCCCTATGTTTTCATGTTTAGAAATATTATTCGATATAAATGAAGATTTAGAAGGTACCACTGTTGTCCCGGATGATGAGGTATGAGTTGAAGCACCAAGATCCGGTATGGAATTTAAGAGTGACAATGAGCTTACGGCCTACTATAAGCAATATGTCAAGTAGGAAGGATTTGGTATAAGGATACAGAGGACTAAGAGAGATGATGATGGGAGGCCTGTGTATGTGACTATTGGTTGTACCCATGGTGGAAAATATCAACCTAAGAACATTAATATCTCGAAGCCACGTGCAACAACTAAAACTAATTGTAAAGCGAAGGTAAATGCGACGTTGAACAAGAATGACAAATAGGTTATCACCACAGTTGAAAATGCTTACAACCACATTACTGTCAGCCCAAATAAGATAAGACTCTTACGATCTCACAAGCGTCTAGATGACTATAATCAAAGGATCCTCAACCTCAATGATAGAGCCGGTATTCGAATGAACAATAATTATTTTTTCCTTGTCGTTGATGCGGGAGGTTTTGAGAATCTAGATTTTCAAGAGAGAGATTATCAAAATTTCATTGACAAGGTTAAACATTTAAGATTGAGTAAAAGAGGTGGCGAAGTCCTTAATGAGTATTTCTAAAAAATGAGAGATCAGAATGATGGCTTCGTTTCTTCCATGGACATCGATGATGAGGGAAAGTTATGGAATGTGTTTTGGGCTGATGCACGGAGTCGAGCGGCCTATGAGTATTTTGGAGACGTTGTAACATTCGATACAACGTACCTAACAAACCGGTACGGGATGTCTTTCGCTTCATTTGTTAGTGTTAATCATTATAGGTAGTAATACTACTAGGGGCGGGGTTGCTATCAAGCGAGGACACGCATTCCTTTGTTTGGTTGTTTCACATGTGGTTGGCTTGCATGAATGCTCGAGTGCCCAAAGCCATTATAACCGACCAAGACCGAGTAATGAAGAACACAATTTCGATTGTATTTCTAGAAACTCGCCATAGATATTGTATATGGCATATAATGCGCAAACTTCCAGAGAAGTTAGGATCTCACTCTCATTTCAGCATAGATTTTAAGACCTCCATTCAGGCTGTATTGTATGATTCACAGACTTGCACGAAATTTGAGGAGAGGTGGGGTCAATGCTTGAAAGGTATGATCTCAGATGCAATAATTGGCTCTAGTCCTTATATGAGAAAATGACTTTTTGGGTTCGGTTTACTTGAATGATGTATTTTGGGCTGGTATGAGCACGAAATAACGGTAAAAAAAGCATGAATTTTTTTTCAACCGATATGTCCATTCCAGGTACGACTTTGAAGGAATTTGTCGACCAATTTGATAATACTCTAAGAAAAAAGGTGGAGGTAAAGACAACGGCTGATTTCAACTCCAACAACCAAACGATCCCCTGCGTTTCCCTTTCAACTTTGAGAAGCAGTTTCGGAAGGTATACACAAATGCAAAGTTTAAAGAATTCCAAAAAGAGTTACTTGGTTTAATGTGTTATAACTACACACTGGTGAGCAAGCAGGGTTGCATTTCAACCTTCGATATCTTGGATGAAATATCTATTGATGACTACATCAAAACAATCCACTATACAGTTTACTATAATGATGAGGAGTGCGAGGTAAAATGTACGTGTGCATTGTTTGTGATGAGGAGAATTTTATGTAGGCATGCACTTAGAGTTTTTCAGTTGAAGAGGATTAACGTGCTGCCAAATAGATATGTCTTGGATCGCTAGAGGAAGAACGAGAAGAGGAGATACACATTGATCAAAAGTAGTTACGATGACTTGCGGGCCAATGGAGATGTACGGAGGTATGAGATGGTGGTTAAAAGATACATGAAATTAGCAACTAAAATATCTCTAAGTGATGAGCGTGTCAATGCATTCCTGCGTTATGTCGATAACTTTGATTCAAAAGGTGATGATGTAACATTTGGGTCGAAATTTGAACCAACGAAGGTTGGACTGAACGTAGTCGCAAATAAGGGTAAGAAGATATTAAGCCCACGTGATCCGAGGGAAAGGGAGACCCCTAAGTAAGAGAAAGGTTCCACCTGTGGAAAAGATGGCAAAAAATAGAAAGGTAGTATAATTTCTAAATTTCATATTTATGTAGTATTCTTTTTTTAATCTATGTCTATTTTTTTTTTTAACTTAGACTTGTAGGAAAATATTGGATAATGAAACACAATTGGGTGACACCCCGGGATCTCAACACCACCAATTTGGTGATGGGGTTGGTGTTGGGACACAAAACAACATTGTCATACAATCGATGCCATCAGGAAATTAGGAGGTTTTTAACTATTGGTTAAATGTGTCTTTGAATATATTTTGTTCAATTAAAGATTGGTTGCATAATTTAAAGGTTGTTTACATTATAGTTGTTTTCTTTCAGATATGCCACCATAATTGAGTTGCTATTTTGTGTCTGTTGGTAATGGTTATGGTGTAGTTTGTGTATGTTGATGTGTTTCATTTTTGTTCCTCTTAGAGAGGGTTGGGTGTAGTTGGAAAATATGAAAACTGTTTCATTTTTGTTCCTCTTGGATAGGGTTGGGTGTAGTTGGAAAATATGAAAACTGTTTCTTTTTTGTTCCTCTTGGAGAGGGTTGGGTGTAGTTTTTGAATATAAGTGTTGGTGTAATTTGTGAAAATGCAAAATCTCAAAACAAATTTTGTGTCTGTTGGAGAGGGTAGAATGTAGTTTGTCAATATGCTTCTGGTTTAATTTTTGTATCTCTTTGAGAGGGTATATAGTAGCTTTCAAAGTATATGCATTTTTGTACCTCTTGGTGTAGTTTTGGTGTACTCTGTGAATATGCCAAAGGTAAGGTTTTTTGTGGAGATGCAACGTCTTATTTTTTGTACCTTTTGGAGAGATGGGGTGTTTTGGTACCATGAGCTGAGTAGTTTACATGTAGAGGGTTTTTTGTAGCATGATTGTGTACGTTGGTTAACTGTGTCTTTGATGATTGGCAACATGCACAAGTTTGATTTCTTTCCATTCTCATTTCAAAATTTATTGTATGAATATTTGAGTGAAAAATGATAAGGAAAGATTGACTAGTCTATCCCATTTGTTGTGGCAATAACGAGGAAAGTTGTGTGGTTATAGATATATATATATATATATATATATATATATATATATCTATATATTTGTTAATTATATCTTATTTCATTCTTCAAAGTATGTGACTTTTCATAAATTCTAACTTTTTTATTTAGAATGTGTACTTCCCCTCATTATTTTTCTCAGATAATAGTCATATGTGCAGATTTTATACTCGTTTATCTTCCTCCCCCCCTTATTAGGTAATGCATTCCAGGTTTTTTGTTTTTTCCTCCCCACAAATTAATGTTGTGACTTGAAAGTTGTCCAAATTATTTGACTTAATGATGTACATTTACTTAGGTTTGGTTTCCATGATTTTGTCCATAGGTTGCCCTTGGTGGAACATCATATTTATTTTTGCAGAGATTAGGGGCAGTATTGGTAAGAAATATTTTTATAGGATGCAGACCAAGTATCTTATACTTCAACTTTCTGTTGTTTGCAATGTTACATTCAAAAAGTTATTGACATTTTTTTTGTTTGATGCTATTTTTGTGGGGCACTAAGATAGCAAACAATAGATGCTGAGAAAATTAAAATTTATAGTTTTTACAATCTTGCTGAGTTTGTTTTACAAGTCTATGCTCCGGCAGTCCATGTGAAGAGAAAATTGAAGAACGGTTCCCAAAGCCCTTATTTCCTAGGTGTGTTTTTCTAAGATGTGTATTGAACAAAGAACTACATGACTTCATAATAGAAATGGAGTTGGAGGTATTGTTGGTTCCAAAGTTGGAAACACGTGAGTCTATCCCTTTTTTTTGTACTTGAAGTATTTATTGCTTCAAAATTCATATTGCCTCCTATAAAAAGTAGAATGGATGGAAAACACTCATGTGAAAGAAAATGCAGACATTGTTGCAAAAAGCCCAATGAAAAGAAGTCTGGAAAGACATAGAAATATTTTTTCTATTATTCCATTTAATTATCTGAATTAAGACTTGTGTAGGTCTCATTTGGATCGTCAGCCCTCATTCATGGTGTACATGCATGACATATATGTGTAGATTTTGAATCTGTATTATGACTCAAACTTGACTTAACCTGAAAAGAAAGAATCCAATGGACTTTGATACTTCTGATAGAGTTTCTTGTCAATTTATGATCTGTTATATAGGCTTATTCTCTAGCTAAAGGGGAGGAACATGTAGATTTTTGGGCTAAGTCTTTTGGTGTACTGGTCTTTGTGAGTCCTTAGATAGCCACCATCTCATGTATGTTGATTGCAAATCTCCGAAAAGTGTGGCATTCTTTCTCACAGATAGGGGTGTAACCGGTCCGGTCCAGTCCGGTTTTGGATAAAATTTAGGACCGAACCGGTATGTACCGGTTTTGCATTTTTCAAAACCGATTACGCACCGGTTACCCTCCTAAACCGGTACTTCCGGTTTTACCGGTTTCCGGTCCGGTCTGATTTTTCGGCTTTTTTTAAATGTAAGTTTGACAATTTGTCATTAAAAATCTGTTTATAAAAAAAAAATATTTTAAAAAAATCTGTTTTATACTTTTATTAAAAAAATCTACTTTACTAAAAAAATATGATTTACTAAAGCTAAGTACTATATTAGTATTAGTTATATATTAGTATTAGTTATAGTGATTTAGTATTACTATATCAGTATAACTAAAACTATAGTCTATAATAAACTATTAGGGTTAGTTATATATTAATATTAGTTATAGTGATTTAGTATAACTATAATATTATATCAGTATAAGTATAACTATACTCTATATTAGTATAACTACTAATGTCCTATGTATTTATCAAAATTTAGTAATAATATTTGAGTGATTTTCTTTCTTTTTATATATTATATATAAAACTTATATATAAAAAATATTTTTTATAATATTATTTTTGTATAAAACTTATATATATAATTTTTTTTTTCTTCAACCGGTCCGGTTCGGTTCGGTCCAGTCCCAAAAACTATGAAACCGAAACCGGACCGGATTCAACCGGTTTGTGCAAATAAAGAACCGATTCCAGACTGAAAAATCGGAAAACCGGCCCAACCAGTCCGGTTCGGACCGATTTTCCTGTTTTTCGATCCAAACTTGCACCCCTACTCACAGATAATTGACATAAAGAGGTTTATGTCAAATAATGTGTGCCTGCATTCTGTATAAAAGATTCTTAATGATCCAATTGATGCTTTACACGATACAAAAAAGTCCTTGTGATAACAATAGTTTCTCATTTCCTACTAATCTACATTAGAATTGAGGAATGATGTTTCTTGAAAATCTTCTTCATGAAGGCAACTGTGGGTTCATGCTATTTGGGAATGAAAGCTTGATGTCCATAATACCTCACAATGCAAACATTAATGCACTTATATATCTAAATAACTTGAAGGCTCAACAACTTAACAAACACTGTTGAAGGAGTTTAAAGTTGATTTTGCAGAGATTATGTGGGATCTTTGAAGGTTGATATCGATGCCAGAGAGCAAGAAGAAGTTTCCCAAAGATTGCTGGAGGAGTTTAATTGCATGCCCACATTCCTCCCTCCTGACAATGAAAAAGTTCTATCATAGATTCTGCAAGCAATATTAGTAGAGGAATTTTCTTGTATATTGTTATTACAATGTATATTAGATGGTGTTATTAATGTGTATATTTCTGATGTTATATTTCATTACAGTGTTATTAAAGTGAATATTTCATTAAAGTGACTATTTCTACTTGAAATAGTTATTACAGTGTTATTTGAGAGTGTTGTGACAATGTATATTTCATTTCAAAGAATTATTTGATAACAATTTTTCATAGAAAGAGTAGTCCTCTAGAACATTGCTTATATGTTCTCTTTCATTTCTCATTCTTTGAAAACATAAAATAATTAATAGAAGTGAAAAGAAATTGAGCATCAAGAATAATTACAGTGTTAGTTTGTTAATAATATAATTGTTGTTAGTAAGGACATTCGAAATTGCAAATTGAATTGCTTGATAATTGACAAAACAACTGGACGTGTTTTCCAAACTACATAACTACGCAAGACGTGGCTAAGTTTACAAAGTCAATTGAAGTGCACAAGCTCTTTTAATTACACATGATGCTTCCTCAAAATACAATTTACATAAGTTAGAACAAATTAAAATACAATTTACATAGTTTACTTCCTCAAAATACAATTTACATACTGCTTGGTTCATCAAACCATGTGCACAACCTGTTTCCATTCAAAACTCATCTAATCAATACAACGTGCTTTTTATATGGAATTTATCCTAACCAAGCAAATACTATTACAAAGGTCATAACCCAATACAAACATAATAATTTTCGCTTTTCATTTTTTAGATTCTTCGCTTTCTCTCTCACTTTATCTTCACTTTTCCAAACGTTATACTCGCGCTATAATACATCATCCCACATCTTCCAAGCCTTATTCTTTCTTAAGAAAAAGTTCTCCTCTAGTAACTGAAATATATCTGCCCATATGAAAAATTCACACCTCACATCTCCCTACACACAGTACGAACTCCCAATTAACATGATAAAGTACACCCCGCAAGTAGCAAATCGATATACAAATATAACAAATATAAAATTATTTTACCGTATTATACTTTGGGCAGGCAAAAAATCTCCTTCCAGGATTTTTCTTAGTGTGGGATTTCTTTAGTGGTGTTTTCAAACCACACCAACAAGTTGGTGATTCCATCACAAAATCATTAACTAAAGATGATGATTGGGATGAAGTCATTCGTGATTCTAAAAAATCATAAAATGTGTGTATAGAAACAAAATCGAAAACATCAAAATCAGCATGTATTTCACCACACACACACATATTTATATCTCTATTTATACATATATATATATATATATATATATATATATATATATATATAATTCAATGCAGGCTATTCTACTGTCATATTCCATTCATACGTCATCAAGGATCTATCATTTCTTCTCAGAAGACCATGTTCTACCAAGAAATAAGCATGGAACCCCAAAGGACCTATATTATAATAGATAAGATAAGATGAACAAAGCAATTAGTGAATAGACTATCAGCCATATATATATATATATATATATTACTTATAATTTATCTCAGAATCTAGTTCCTTTTTGTGCAGATTGTTACAAATTTATGGAGAAAATATGACTTCCCGTCATTAACTGGCAAAGCTATGAAGAGCAACTTCTTTCCTAACCATAGCCGACATTTTTCAGCTATAAGATGTAAAAGCAAGGTCAACTTTCTATATCTCTACTGGAACAAGGTGCATAGAACAGGACAACCAAGTGAAGATATGTAAACATACACAATTAAAAATCACATAAGTAGTTAATTATCAAAAAGATCATCTAAGAAGCAATTCAAAGATAAAATCAAACACCATTTCTATATTTTGATATTCGTAAATATTGTTTAAACACCATTGGGTTGAAAGCTTAGCTCTCTTTTCAAGAAAAAAAAAATAGGAAGACTTAAAAATTTCAAATCTTTCTCAAAACCCCCCAAAGGACTTTACCTTGACAAAACTATCACAAAAAACATAACGTAGTAGAGCTTATTTTAAAATTTGATCTTACCAAAATAAAAAAGTAAACATTATTATCACTAATTTTTATTAATGGGTTGACAGTATATGCAAAATAAAATAAAAAATGCATCTGATTTTAGCAATAAATGTGCTACTTAATTCAGAAATATATGCAAACCAAAACTAGTCAAACCCAAAAGTTGGTAGAATTGCAATAGCTAATCAAAATTCAAGTCTAGAAAAGTTATAGTTAAAGAGTCAGCTCTCTGTACTTTACACCTAATTAAGTACTTAAACTATTTTGTTTGTTAATGTTACTTGTTTGAATAAAATTTATATTCATAAAAAAAAAAACTATATTGTTTGAAGAAAATTTTGTACTCATTTTCTTAAAAAACTTGTTGAATACTTTTAGAAGCATATATAATGGATTTTTGCATTTCAAGCTGTCATTAGTGTTATTCATCACTGAATGTAAGAGATCAATAATTTTAGAGGCATAAAAATTGAAGAATAGCAAGTATAGCAGTTGAGAATTATTAACATCAGATGTATACGACTATTGATGTACATAAGCCAGAGTTCATAAGATCCTTCATTGTGTTTGACCTAAATAGCATGAGAATGAGCAAATAAACATTTAATACTATCTCTCACTGTATTGGACCATCCAATATAGTTAACCAATTGGAAAGTATCTTAATTGCCTTTGTTGCTACAACAACCAAGACTCAAATAGTCAAATTTGACTTACACTATTAAACATCTTTAGCAAGTAAAAAGGACAAAGGATAAATTACCAATACAAATAAACTTTAATTTCTGTGTGAGATATATGCAAGATCAGAAGCCACTACCTCTTGTGCAATATATGGTATGCAAAAAGTATTATTACAAACAAGAGTAGTTCAATAAATCAGAAAAAAAAAAAAAAAAAGGTTCCTTCAACAAACCTATATAAGCTGGCTGATGCTGAGATAAGGGTGCAAAGTGTAATTGTTTTCGTGGATTGAAAGTAGAATATATCATTTTAATAGTTTTGTAGCAAATTGCAAAACAATTTATAGTTTTACAATGTAAAGTATACTATTCCCTTTAGTTTTTTAAGTAAAAAAAAATGATACTATTCTCTTTAATTGGAGGTACAATTTACAAAGACCCAATAGCCTATGCATTTCCCTATTAGTGGTTAATTAAAGTTGTATATTTCTTGAAAGAATCCCCACACTGACCAAAGTTGGCTTACAATATTAAACATTCTTAGCTGGCAAAGGAGATCAAGGATAGACTCTTAAGCCGTACATTAAAAGAATTTCATGATTCATCACAAAAGAAGCACCTGGGTTCAGAATCTCGTATAGCATATATGTGCATGTCTATGCTACCAACATCGAGTATAATGAAGAAGTACAGAAGGATGTCAAAGGAATCCTAGCATACTCCCAAAGGACAAGCAACAAGTGTAAGGAAATGGTTGGATTTTGAGTTCCACTCTTGGGTTAAACTAAAACAAAGTATTGCAATTGAGTTTACAGATTAGCCAAATATGCATTTGTTTTACTTTTAAAACTAAATCAAGTACTACAAAGAAGTAATCAATGGGATTGAGCTAAATTTTTTCTGTTTTTGTCCATGAGAATGAGCAGACTAATAACCCTCAAAAATTAAAACATAGAACTACCATAACAAAGGTCTAAGATTCCATGAAAGACGAACAAAACCCCCCATTATCTTCAGCAAATGATACAATGATCTTAGAAATGTCAACTCTCTTGAAACAGAGATGTTTAGATATTCTCAACTCATGTCTATTTAATTTTGTAATCGATAGATTAAAAATAGGTAATGAAGTTCATAGAAGTTGAAGAACATATAACTCAAGATTCTCCTATGGAAATTTTGTCTGTGATTGAACTTGATCTCCACGGTGAATCAAGTGCTTTTCTGTCACTAATGACATCTACTCCGCACATCAACCAGTAATAATAAATATTCAACCCTCTAACATATCTGCATCCCACCTCTCCACTAACGCTATACCATCACCAAATTCAAAAATCCTATATTATTATCAATTTGGGGCAAATTAAACTTCACCCACAATGATTGTTAAATACAACTTGCCAAAATTGTGAATCCTGATAACCAAGACTAGCTGTGTAGAAGAATTTCATGATTAACATTGTGAAAGTCGGAATTTTTTTGGTCAACTTTGTGAGTGAGTCGAAATAACACTTACAGAAGGATGCACAACTTTATGGGCGAGAACGTGGCTATCGATCTCTTCAGCAGAAATAACACCTACTACTAAATTAAAGGATGGGTCGACGGCAACCAACGGGGGTGCTGGGCAGAGGGAGGGTCCACGCCAACCAACGAAGGTGCTGGGCAGAGGGGGGCAACTAGGGCATTGTTTGGGCGATGCAATGGACGACACGGGGGTGGGGGAGAGGATGCTAACGCGGGTGGTGGGGGTGGGGGGCGACGCGGGGAGGGTTGGGGATAGGAAGAAAAGAGAAGAAAGTGAATTCAAAATCTCAGACTCGCATCCATCTACGCCAGTCTCTCACTCAACGAAACGCACCGTTTAATGGACATGTAGGGTGTGCGCCCGAATGCAGCGAAACAGTGGCTGCTCTGAAGATTTATTGGCAAAATAAACGACATTTGGTGCAAAACTACATGTAGGCAAGCTGACTTTTGTTTTTCTTTTTTGTTTGGATAGAAGAAGAAATAAAAATCTATTTAAAAATTTTATTAACATATATAATATATCCTGATGTAGAAATAAATATGTTACAATAGTTAGTACAAAAGAAATATTGATTTTTTTCTTATTTTTATTTATTTTCCTGAATCCCACAATAATTTGTAAGCAATAAAACTCATAGAGAGCTAACAAAATAAGAGTTGTTATAGACACAAATGGATCACATACATTGATGTGGCACACTTCTCCATTCTCTCTCTCTCTCTCTCTCTCTCTCTCTCCTCCCCTTTTCCCTCTCTCTTTCTCCCTTTCAAGGTGGTTCCCGATCACCACAGACGGCCAAAGGATAGCGACCATCAACCACGCAAGCTGTTGGCTCAGATCCCAACCACCGTGGCCACCTAGCAGAGGCTACGCAATGGTCAACCACGCACACAATGTGTGAAATGTGAACCAACGTGCACGACGAGCTACCGTGAGCTCCATGCCGGTAGTGCTACTTGGACCGCTGGCGTCTTCTGCCCATCCAGAGGTGGTCCCTGACCACCATGGCCGACACGGAGAGAGGGCAGGGGTGGTGAGCACGGGGGGAGGGGGGAAAGAAAGAGAAAAATAAAATAGGGAGAGACGTGACACACTAGCACATCAATGTGTGAAATCCCTTTATGGGATTCCTTTGTGTCTATAGTGTTTTCCTAACAGAATATCTAACACACGATTATTGTAACAGCCTATTCGTTTGGACGGGTGCAGGAAGGCCACATAGATAATGAAGGCTGGATACTTAAAATTTAAGCAATTTAGGCTACGTTTGGATGTTGAGTTGAGTTGAATTCTCTATGAATAGTAGTGAGTTAAGATGGTGGAGTAAGTTCTGTAAGACTCACCTAAAATAAATTTAGATGTATTTAGATATTAAGATAATTTTAGATGAATTTATGAGAGGTTGAAAAAAGTTGTGGGTCTCACATATAAAGAGATGTTAGGTTGAAATAAGTTTAGTAATTTAAGAGTGGATATTTAGATGTTAGAAGATATCTAAATCTGAATCGAATTCAGCTGAGCTGTCTAACAACCAAATGAGCGCTCAGACTCATATCATAGAATCAACAATAATATAAGTCATATGACAGTCGAACAACATGCGTACGGACTGGTACAAAAGACAGTTATGTTCTAAGTTTTGTCAGAGCTGGAATGTCTCAAGTACGAGAAAAAAAGACCCATGAATTATGTTATGCTACCGTAAATTAGGATTAAATGTTGTAAAGTCGGCTATCTTTTTCCCACTTAAAACTCATAAGTTGGGAGAAAAACTTAATCCGGCTAGGTCTGGACTCATTGGTCAGTGGTCCCAATGTCACGCCACACAGGACCCAGGCCAGCCAGACATGGGCACGGGCTAGTTTAACTAGTTTAACGACAAGCATACAAACGAACAGCAGAGTCATAAATGGAGTATTTCAACCTATGGAAGTGGAACCATTTTCTTGCTTTTACAAGACTCCGCAGTCATGAGATAATATTAAGAATGATATCACTGAACTTTGATAGTCCACTGATTGCAGAAACAAAACAAGTCCAAATCTTTCACTGCGAATAACGTTTTTGGCCGCCGGGGGTAAGAGGAGGGGGGGGGGGGGGGGGGGGTGGCGCGCGGGCGGTGTCTGGTGGATTATTATTAGAGAGAACATAAATGAAAATTTCTGATCTCTTCAATAAAAGGAGACCGAGTAGGAATTATATGACCAAAGTCATGCTCAATTATCACACGGCAACCATCATCAGATAAAGAAGCAATGTCCCTGCTACTAGCTTGGTTTGCTATATGCCTGTGTTTTGCTGCAAAATGTAGGAGGGAGGACCGTTGTTCGATTGACACTGGAGCCCTGTGAAGCAGGATTGATAGATGTACCGTAATTCGTGAGCTTCAACAAAAACTAGCTCAACAGATTTTGAGTTTTTTTGGTCTAATGATGGATGCAGTTCTTCTTTTAAAACTGGAGCATTCTGCCAAAACCCATGCAGGCATAAGATTCTGAGTTTTCTTGGAGATCAGTTATCAGTACATTAGCATTGATTAGAATGTTAGGAAAAATCAGATGGGCCCAAAACATCAACAAGCAACTTTGAACACTTTTCATAATTAACGATAGACGGTAATCCATAAATACTTGTTTTTTATTATCTATTAGTACTCTATGAATACTTGTAGATTAACCATTAAAGAAGAAAGGAGATCAAAGTAAAGATAAAGAAAATAAAACAAAACAACATTGTTTAAAAATTATTGAAAACAAAAAACAAGTATCTGAGTCATTTAAAAAGTTGATAGTTTTGGCCATGTGTGCACGTTGTCTGTCAATGTGTAACACTTTTCTCCCCTTCTCTGAGTAACACGAGAATTTATTAGAACAAAAATTCTACTCAACCTCCTACTATTTACACAACCTCCACACACTACATTTTTTTTTTATCAAATATTTAATATATAAATAATGAATAGAAAAATTAAATTAATTTAAAAAGAATAAACTCAAAAAAAATATTAAAAAATTTAAAAATTTAAAAAAATGTGGTGTGTAGAGGTTGGAGAGGTTGTGTAGCATTTCTCTTATTAGAAAGGGGGAGAAACATCATGTAAAGGATGTATATAAAAGTCCTTGAGCTTGTTCAAACTGTTGAAAGCAAGGAAAAATCCATTAGAATTACCTTGGCACTCCTCGAATGGAAAGACAAATGAATCCACATTCCTATGCAACGACATCAATTAGAGTTGCAGATGATTCTGGTTGGGGGAGAAGGTGAAGTGGAACTATCATAGACTCTTTGAGCCGAATATCTTTTTTTCTGGGCTTTTTCCTTCTTGTCCCTTTTCTATTTAGCGAAATTAAGCTAAAGAATCAGAATTTAAAATCCATGGAATGAAGGATTTTTTAAAAAAAATATTTATATACACAACATATATATTCTTGATTTTTGGGGCTCCCTGAGCATAATTCAGTGAAATTTGTATTCTTTTGAAAGCAATAAATTGAAAAAGAAAAACTGACTATTCTCTTCTTTTTTTTTCTTTTTTTTTTTGTGAAGAACGTCTTTGTTTTATTATGGGTATATTCAGAAGCTAAATTGAAATTCTTATTATCATAAATTGGATATTGAATCAGAAAACCCAAATTAGCTTACCCCTCGTATTTGTCAACCAACCACCACCTTGTATCAGCAACATGCTATGTTGGTGTGAGTCTGAGAGAATAACAAAAATGCAACGAAGGTATAGAAATGGAGGGCAATCACCAGTCTTTGAATTAATGGCAACCTTCTAAAATCCCAGTTATTAGTGCTGCATGACTTTCAAAAGGATTCCTACATTGAGAGGTTCTCACTCTTGTCACATACTTTCTCACCTTCTCACTCTCTCTCTCTCTGTGTATAATATTTTCTTGTAAATCCAAGATACAGAAAGAAAACTTAAGAAGCACAAAGCTGGACTCAAGCTAAGGTAACCACAATGACAACTTTTTAGCTATTAGGTATAGAAATACAAATCAAGATGGAAACGCGCAAGTCGAAGCCATAACACTTGGTGCCAATCATACACAAATAAAGCCTATATGCCAGACCAAAAACCCTGACCCTTGGCAAATGAGGGGGAATACAAAAATAAGTTTGAAAATTCACTGAAACAGAGAAAGTAAGGAGGCCTACAAAGCTAGAAAACAGTATCCTAAACTGTCAATTTACCCAAATTTGAAGCCACCAGGGGGAAGGTTAGGCTGGTTTGTTCCAAAATTAAAACCCTGATGCTCTCCATTCCCATTCTCCTGGAGGCTCTGCTCTTCCTCATCTTCCTCGGCCCAATATCTCTCCAAGATCTTCACAGCCTTCTCATAAATCTCATTGTTGTCATGGGTCTGCAGATTCTCGATCTTATCCAATCCATCACAGTCATCAATCGCTTGTGCATATATATTGATTCCATTATTCATTCCCATTTCTCTGTCAGCCTCACCCACCTTCAGAATGTTCTCAAGCCCTTCAAGGCACACTGTCACAATTCTTGGGTCTGGACAGATTAGAAGATCACATAGAGGCTTAATGCAACCTTGGCTCACCAGGAATCTAAAAGAAGATCAATTATGCGTGTCAGTGCATGGTTTTGTCTAATGCATAATATTGAAATTTTTTTCATAAAATTACAAGATGAACTCTATCGTATGTTCAAAACAAAATGAAAAGGATCATTTATGAGATATACGTGTCTCTTGGGTCAAAACCAATGGAAGATGTTCTTCCAACTTGCAATTATAAGAAATTTGAGCCAGAATGTTCAGTGTAACAACTGTTACAAACATAAGAATGGTCTCCAAGAACAAGCATTAACCATTAATTCATAAACTATTGTTTTAGAAAAGCCTAGCCTCAACCTGGAGTATATTATATGGTATTTGCTTTGTTTTGCTTAAAGGAGGATGGGAGCGAAAAATTAAGGTTAATGGAAAAGAATAAAAAAGCGAACCACCAGATAAGGGCATCAGCAAGCCACGGATCTCGCTATCCATGTGAGATAGCACAGGCATATAAGCAAGCTAGAATGTGAAGGTAAATAAGAAAAGTCAGTGTTAGAGTAAAGCATACTGTATCTGATCATGTGATCCTCCAGAAGTAGCATTTGATATAGCCCATGCAGCCTCCTTCTTGATGTCAAACTCGGCACTTTGGAGAAGATGTACAAGAGGGAGAATAATATTGGCATCAATAACAGCCTGAAACACAAAATTGTAAAAGATACCAATTATAAGGAATTAATCATGTAAAAGATAACAATTATAATTGATAACACTCATCTAGCATTCTAGCAGCCTTGTAAAGAACTGATCACAAATTGTGCTAAAACTTGTTGTCTATTCAAGGAAAAGAACATGAAAACCCACAACTGTCAGCATTTCTAGCCAATCCAAAGTATGGTTTTGTTGGGGGATTAGCCTCCTAAAAACAAAGGCTCGAAGTGAAAACTTTGAACAAGTGGGTATAAAACAATTTATTTTACCCTTACAAATGGGTTTACAAGCAAAAATATAGTTATGTTGAGTGATTCTCTGCCCATTGAAACACGCAAAGCAATCAACAAGAAAATGATCAAGAAAAACAATATTCCACTACATTTTCGGAAATCATAACAGAACTTGAAAAGCTAACAAGAATGAGCAATCGAGGATGGGTGGTAAGGAATCAAGACCAGCACTTTTGATGATGCAACTAATTACATAACGTCCGTATAAGGAACAATCCACTCCAAGAAGATGAATGCTTATCTGGTCTAAGCGGGGGTCTCAAAACCCACCTCCCAAAAAATGTCAAATACCCAGGGCATTAAAGAGGGTATGTTTTAAGAACCACGAGTATTGAATCAAGAACAACACGTAATCATTATTTTTTTTTCTAATGATAAATGATTTTGTTCTAGTGATAAATGATTTTTTTTTTATAAGTAATTCTAATGATAAATGATTAACACCATCAAGCAACCCATAGATGAAAATTCTAGTAGTGTGGATGAAATGGGTGCCATAAACGTTGTTAAATACATGAAAAACTTTCGGGCTATATCATATATAAGGGGAATTCCATACCTGAATTTGACCTCTATTCCCAGCAGTGATATTTGAGATTGTCCAACAAGCTTCCTTCTTGATGCTTTTTTTGTGATTTTGTGTAAGAAGTTGATAGAGACAAGGAAGCACTTGGTTTTCAATTACAAACTGAAAAATACATATCAAGGTCACTTTGTTGCTATGTATGGGCAAGAAAAAGAAGCAATTCCATTCATATACACACGTGACAGAGTGGAGGCAAATAGTATTTAAAATATGGTTCAATTTATTAATTAATAATGCAAGCTTATAATAAATTTTTTTTTTTTTTAAAAAGAGCATTGATTGATATTGTCTGGTTATCCAATCACCAGAGTACAGTATCAAATTACTGCTTGCAAAAAGAATGTGCTCAAAGTAAAAATACTTCATTACTCCAATCTAATGAACACTAGGCAAACATGGGTGCACAAAATTAAAGTCAAGTCAAAAGCAATCCAAAACGAACATTTAGTAGAGCAGAGTTCCCAATAAGATAGATCTCCAACAGCTTTGAGATAAACAATAATAGCCTTGACCTATGAATGGCATAGTAAGAATTAAAAATTGGGTATACAAACTATGCCAATACCTGAGTCTGAGCATCATCACCCGTAACAATGTTTCCCACAGTCCGTAGGGCAGGTATAAGAACTGTAGGTGAGGGATGACTAAAACCAAAAAAAAATCAGTAATTGACACAGGACCATACAACTGAAAAGAAAAGGCAACAGAAGATAAAAGGTATTTTTGAAAAAGGAGAAAAAGCTAAACCATACTAGAACAAATTAAAGTCGGTGCCACATTTGAGATCTTTGTAGAGAGCATGGAAACTTACAGGAGAAGCTCCACAAGTCGTGGACAGACACCTGCTTCAATAACAGCCTGAATTTTATCATTCGGGCCGTCTGAAAGATAAGATAGGGCCCAGCAAGCATCTGTCAGAACTTCTTCATCGTTCAGGTAAATAAGTTTCTGCAGAATTGGTAAGGCAGCCTTCACCTGACAAACCAAGGAATTTTTTTTTTCACAATTATTATCAGTAAATATTTTTTATAAGTAATTATTATCAGTAAATATGCAGCTATGAAAGAACTCAAGTCAACATTAAAGATATAATATACTGCATAGACATGTTCAAAGGAACAGAGTGAAATACCATGGCTGGCTTCTCACCTGATCAAATGGTGTTGGTGGCTTGCCACGACAGAAGTTAGATAAAGTCCATGTAGCATTCCTCAGCATGGACAATTTTGAGTGTTCATTCAACTGAGATAGTAATGGCACGAGTGCACCATGACCAAGAACAAGATCCCTACAAGTTGGGGAATCACCAGCAACATTTCCTAAAGCCCATACCGCCTGACCAAGAAAAAAGAAAGCGATGATTGCAACATACTAAAAATACATCTAAGAATTAAAAAAAAAAATAAGGAATGTGAGATTAAACCTTGAAATAATTCCAAAGTACGAAAAATCTGTATCCAGCACAATTAAAAGTGATAAAAATATATGTATATATATCAGCAGGAGAGAGGAAAAAGATTTTTATTTGGGAAAAAAGCACTAAAATTGGAACACAAAATATCATGAACAGAAATTTCAAGCAAAATTTCTGAAATTTATACAATAAGAGAAGTGAGCTAACCTGCTCCCTGACGTCATCACTAGCAGAGCTAAGAAGTTGCACAAACATAGGGACAGCACCATGTTCAATGACAACCCGTGTATGCTCTGATGTTCCAGATGCAACATTGGTCAAAGCCCATGCTGCTTCAAACTACACACAAACGAAAAAGTCAGTCCCATATTGTATTAACATTTCTTACTGACAGCTTTACTTGCACAGAGACTTAAACCTACAAAGAGTCCCTACTTGTAGCTGGGGCAGATCATGCCTTCCCAGGAACTCCACAAACCGAGGAACCACCCCTGCTTTGATTACCTCATCAATGGGAGGGCTGCGCTCTACATGAAAATACTCAAATTCAAATCAAACAATCAACAACATCCAGTGATATTCCTCTGAAAAAATTATTAGTAACTGCAGCCATACCTATCGACAGTAGCTTTCTAAACTGAGTAGTTGATTCCAATTGTGAGTTGGGATCCTCAGACCATACTCCTTGCACCATCGCAGGAATACTTTCCAGCTGTAAAGGACAGTACAACACCCAACACATAAAATCAAACATCAGATTCATTAGCTGGAGAAAATCATGGAAGCTTCAGTTTCCCAATAGAGCTCCTCCTCAACCGACATCACACTCCATCCATCAAGATGTAAAAATGAATGCATACTGTAGGATTGATGTTCATCTAAATAGGATTTATGATGCTTTTTTGTAGGGTCCAAAATTATAAACTACCTCAAACTCGAAATCAAGTTACTTCATCTTTCCTATAATTTTTCATTAACTACAAACGGCTTCAGATAATCCCAAAAAATAATAATGCATTAAACTAAACATAAGCCCAATTAGTTCCGTCTTTCACAGGTGACTTGAAATTCATGCTTGCTATTATCTCCAAATAGCGAGAAACATAAAATTCAAATTTCTAATGTCACATTTCTAAGCAAACAAACATAGAAAACAAGTTAAACGTTTCCCGTCTCCACAAAATCCAATCAATCTAAACGATAAACGCATATCAAATAAAGTTGTAACTTTTTCCGGGTATTAAATGAAATCTCTAATCCCTCCCTTTTCTACATTTGAAATCAACCAAATTCCCCCAAATTTTATAAAGCAATCAGATACCCAATAGGACACAGTTCTACTACAATTTTCATCAAGGATAAACATTGCAAGACAAACGAAAAAATCCCAAAAAACCCATCAATCATAAACCCACAGCAGAACGGATTCAGGATAAAATAAATGAATATTAAGGGAAAATACCCGCTTTTCCAGAGCGGCGGCGTTTTGGGAGGTATCAGCAAGTTGCTGCAAGGGTTGGGAGCTGAGGCCAAGGAGGCCCTCTCTACGCTTCTTCAAGAGGTTGTCCTCGCGCTTGTTCTTCCTGATCTCCACCAGATTGTCCTCCCTCCTCCTCCGAGCCTCGTCCGCGTCAACCCCCGTCTTGTACGACTTCTTCCGCACTTCCGTGCGCGTGTTGCTGGGCCTCAGAGACATTGTGCCTTTCCCTTTCGGTGGCTCCCTAGGGTCTGCCCGCGCGAGGTATTGCTCCGCTCTGCTGTGCAAACGTTCGGGGAAATGGCGCAGAGAGGGAGATCAGAGATGGATATAAAAAGGCGGGTGGGTCGGGTTGAGGGTCGTATTCTTGGAAGTTAACTTCTTGGCTCAGTTTTGTGTTGTACGTGTGCGCATAGCGCGGCATGTGTGTAGCAGTTGGAGCTTTCAAATCTTTATATCCTTTTGAGTTTTGACCTTCCCATTTATTACTCTTTCTCTAATTTTTGGATTAATTGTAAAATTTAAAACAATCGGATTTTCATCAAGAGTAGTCTACATACAGTTCTATTTAGAGACTGCTTATACAAATTCATATAATTATATTTTAAAAAATTTAAAATTATAATAATTTTTTTTTAAATAATTTTTTTTTCTTTTTTACCCACATTCATCAACTTTTACTCAAAACTGAAAATAGAATTTTTCTTTCATTAATATACGATAAAGGCAGTTTTCACATCTTTAATCTTTATAAATTAAAGTGGATATTTTTAATTTTTACAAAATTGATATTTAAATTTTAAAAAATCCGTAATTAGATACTTCCATTAATATTCTGTTATAAGAGTAATGAAAAGTTGCCATGTGGCAGTTAGTTTTCGATTACGCTAACACGTGACATCTGGCTTAAGGCAAAATCTAAAATGAGGCTTCTTATTTATAACGAAATGAAATATAAATCATTATAATTCTTAAAGTTTTGAATAAAATGAGGTTTTATTTAAAATTTTCTTTTTAATTTTATATTTAGTATAATAATTTAAAATTAGGCTTCATTGTAAATTTTGTACCTCAACTTAGCAAAAATTTCAAAACAAAATATATTTAAAAGTATGAATTATTCATTAAAAAAATTCTACTTATCATCCCCTACATCACACTTTATCATGTGATTTGTCATTTTTATCAATTTATTTAAATAAATATATATTGATGTATAAATATATGTATTTAAATAGAAAAATAAAAATGATAAATTATATGTTGATATGCGGTATAAAGATGATAAATATTACTTCTATTTAAATATTTATTTAATGCAATGATTTTTATATTTTTCTAAAAAAATTAAAATAAAGGAAATTGATATGATCACTCTTCATTTACTATTTTTTTATATTTGATTTTTTTTAATTTTTAATTTTATTTAATAGTTAAGAAAGTGATTATTAGTAAAATTATATATTTTTTTAATTTTTTTTAATGATTAAAGATGTTAAAAAAATACTTAAAATAAAATAATAAAAAAGTAAAAAATTTTAAATATAATACAATTAATAAAAGAGTACTGAATCGATTGGAATGTTATCATTACCCAAAAATAAAAGTACTACACTTTTATTTTTGGAAGTATGTTAATTTTTGGTTGGCTGACTTGACACGTTTAGCATGTCACGTAGGCCGAACCTCGTAAACAAACACCGATCGACGCTCACCTCATGCCCATGTTTGGCTATCCACGCACGTCTCCTACCAAAAATGGGTCTGGCGACCAGGCGATGTGAGGTAGGGAGGGATGGACTGGCTAGCTTTGTTTTCGTAAAAGAAAATCATACGGCTGCTATCTTTTTACTATCTATTTATTATTTTTTTTATATTTAATTTTTTTTAATTTTTTTATTTTATTTAATGGTCAAGGAAGTGATTATTAATAAAATTATATATTTTTAAAATTTTTTATTAATGATTAAAGATGTTAAAAAAATACTTAAAATAAAATAATAAAATAATAAAAAAATAAATACATTACAAGTAGTAAATGAGTAGTAGATAAATAGTAAGCCTATCACTATCCTTTCATAAATACGTGTGAAGCGGGCACGCCGAGCGTAACACTCGGACGGCCTAGCAGTAGCACTCAATATTAAAATAGTAATGTTATATTTATAAAAAATATATATAAAAATAATCTTATAAATTAATATAATTTCATCTGATCTGTTAGATTTATTTTATAATAAATGTAATTTTATAATCTTACGAACCACATCAAGTCACATTAATTTATAAGATTATTTTTATATAATTTTTTTGTGGTTAGAGTATTTTTAATATTAAAAGAGTTTTAATTGATTGGTTATTACAATTAGGGACTACTTCAAAAAAAGAACTTTTTATTTTTGGTTAAAATTGATCAGGTTGAAATGTGGATGGGTAACAAGCGTTCTAAGTTTCGACTCCTAAAATCTGCCAACTTGTTCAACGGATTTTCTACTTGTTATCTCGGATGGCTGCAAAGATCAATGGTTAAATGAATAAAATTAGTTAATTGATGGCCTGGTCTCCAAATGGGGAATCAGATTCGAACCCATCACTTAAATATAAAAATAAAAATGCTAATGGATCACTAACCTTATTTAATGGAGAAATTATTAATCTATAAAGAAATTTTACAAATTAATGTAACTTAATATAGTACATTAGACAATAAAATTATTTTATCGTATAATATATATGAGATATTATAGAAACATTATATTTATCATCTCTACACACCACACACCATATTTTTTTATTTTTTTTATTTTTTTCTTATCAAATATGTGGTATATGAATTATGAGTAGAACAATTCAATAAGTTTAATAAGAATAAAATTAAAAATCTTTATAAAAAAATGTAACGTGTAGAAATGATAAATAGCAATTACAGCATGACAATCTTTAAACCTCCTTTTACAAAACCATACGGTAAATTTAGCAGTTTTGTATGAATATATAAACAAAAATATGTTATATTTTTTTTATTTAAAATCTAACCAATTTAATTTCTAAACCAATTTATAAACATCAAAACCCATTTAGGGTTCATTTAATTTCTTCAAAAGTCTTTCTTCCCCTCACCTGATCTCTTTTCATATCTTCTTCTCCCTCGCTTGCAGCCCACCATATATTCAAATTACGAATGAAGATGAACTAGGAAGATCCTCCATTATGCCATTTGATCTCTTCGATGTTGCTCTCTATCTCATATTTTGAAAGAAAACTTGGCTGGCTAGTTGATTTTAATCATCGCCTTTCATTTGGGGGTTGTGTAAGATTTGTAGTGTCGCTTAAAGTTTTGTTCTTTATAAATTAAAATCATAAGAAAAACAATAGATTCACAAATACATTTCATAAATTGACGCAATTCACATACTATGTTAAATATATTTTATAAAAAGAATAATGTTAGATATAATTTTAATGTGCAAGTTTCAATCACTCATTTTAAAAAAGAATAAGGTTTGATATTAAAAAATTAATTTTTATTTTTTATGTGAGCCTCATATTTATTATTTTTTTAAAAAATACGTGAAATTTACAGACTTTAAGACTGTAAATATCATTTCTTATAAATAATATATTAGACAAACTTATTTTGAGAGTGATTTGCTAAAAATATCATTAGCTTGAAAAAGAAAAACACTTATGACAAATCAAGCCTAAAGTTATGCCGCACAAGTGGAGGACGGAGGTAGAAAGTAGAAACCAACAACTAATATTGGATTGTTTTTGTTTTTATTATGATTGTTCTTATTATTTTATACCTAGCTTCCATTTTGCGTTGATTGACTGGTAGAGAACGACTAGTTCGTTTCGGCAATCAGGACCGTTGATCTAGCAAGTGGCCAGCCTTTGTAGTGTCAGAATCAGAAGGGATGGCAATATAAAAGTGTAAATCGGTCGGTCCGGTCTAGTATGAGGTGATAGACCTAAATTTGTGGTTAGTCATTTTCCTCATACCAAACCGGTAGCTCTGTTCCACTCGGCCTGTTTGGTCCAGCTCAATTTTTGTTATTATTATTATTTTTTAGATAAATTAATAAAAAAAAATTATTTAAATTACGAAATAAAAATTAAGTTAATTATTAATATAGATTAGTTAATTACATTAATTAGGGGTGAAAATCGACGTTTTTGATGCGATTTTTGGACAAAATTAAAACCCCACCAATGTCTATCATGAGAGCTCAACACCAGCTAAAACCGGTTGATTGGAAAGAGAAAATCTAAATTATTGGTCTCAACGCGGCGCGGTTTGGTTCTTTGGTCTGCCATCAACATCTCTATAACAAAGGAAGGATGTCGCGACCATTGTTGAGAAGAGTAGAAGGCTTAGGGTTTAGGGTTGCAGAGGAAATAGTTTGTATGCAAGGAAGAAGAATAAGAGGGGGGTTTAAGCCAAACGGCGTTGTTCTATATGTTTTTTTTTTTTAACTTTCATTTGGCAAAACGATGCCGTTTCACTCATTTTAAGTAAGGCTGTGAGTAAAATAACGTCATTTTATATACATATATTAAAAAAAAAATTGGCCAATTTAGCAGTTTTCCAAGGATTCAAATCGATGCCGAATCGCCCATATCGGATTTCCCTCAAATCCTCTTGCTCGCCGATCGGTTTCTTGTCGGTTTCATGCTCCGGCAATCGATCTGATCACCCGACCGATTTTGGCAGTTCCTATACACCCCTAACATTAATATTAATTTGTAATTACAATTTAGATATTTTAAATTTTATATTGTAAACGGTGATAGATTATATGAAAATTATATAATTAATTATATAATTATTATATAAATAATCTATATAATTTTTTTTTTAACTATTCGTCGGTCCAGTCCGATCCAAAGTAGAAAAATCCCACCCTGGGACCGAATCAACAACTTTCGGTCTTCTATTTCATGGACCGAGACCAACCACTCAGTCTAAGTTCATTCTGGACTGACCAACTTTCAGCTCTATATGCCATACTGCGAGATGATAAGTAACATTATTATCTATGTTTTGATATGATGTGAAATTATTATTTGTTTAAAAATTTTAAATTAATAAAAATAATAAATTTAATTCTTTGTATTATATTCTCAATATTGATGAGAAGTTCCAAAGTGACCAACGTTTTCTTTTATTTCTATTATATTTTTATATTTAAATGAGTGGCCTTCTCAATAAGTATTAACTACTTAAAAAAATATATATATATATATATATATATATATATACACACACACACTTATCCGTTATTCTCACGGCCACTCAACAAATATCTGTGTTGCATTAAATAAAGCCCACATGCTCTTTTCATGAACTCTTTTTGTCTTAATGACTAAGGAAATTCATCTTCTAATCTTACACCAACATCTTGCGAAGATGGCCTCTATTTGAGATGGAGTGTCGCTTGTTGACTAAGAAACACAAATATGAATACAATAAATGGACCAAATGGTAATATAATATGAGTATTCTATGGTCATTGTGCTTTTTCTGAAAAAGAAATATTTGTACAGTTTTAGGATGTTAAAGCTATTTATATTGTATTTGAGAAAGTGAGTAAATTTGATATTCACATAAAAAATTTATTTATTTTTCAGAATGAATACATGAGACTTGCATATCATAAAATTGGATATAGTATTACTCTTTTATGAAAACATAATGGTTGTTTACTTTTTTTTAATATTTATAATTTTTATTTTCTGCATATACATATTTTGAATTCTTTAATATTGTTTTTGAATTGTGTTTGTGGGTAATTCTTTGCAGTTTGTGGATTCAAACCCAATATTACAGATTGTGGGTAATTCACATGGATTTAAATGTAAACTTGAGGGGTAGTTCAACTGGTTTGGTTTTGGGTTTACTCTCCAATAGTCACCAGCTTGAATCCCCTTAGAGCTACTGAAAGTTTACCTGGTCGTTAACTTCATGATTCTATGAGATTAGTGGAAGTGCGCACAAACTAGCTCGGACACTCACGATTATAAAAAAAAAAAAAAAAAAGACAGATTTAAATGTGAATTCTCAACCATGTGAACACAAACTTGTAGAAATTAAATGTCAATAGATTTACATTAAACGTTGTTGATGACCTGTTAAGAGCCTGATGACTTGATGACATGGTTCTTCAAATGAAAAACTTGGGTTCGAAACCTCACAACCTATAAAAAAAATATATAAAAAAAAAGAAGAAACTTTGTTGATGACTTTAGTGCATACCAAACTGATGGTGTAGATAAATGTTAGGTGCTAATTTGAATTTTGAAATATTTAAAAAGAAAAATATGGTGGGAAAGGTATTAAAAGAAAAAAACGGTGCTAAAGAAAAATGTTTCCTATAAACACATTCCATATTTGATGTTAGTATTCAATTACTTTTTGCGGTAGGTAGTTAAATTTTAAATTTTAAAAAGCTTGAAAAATAAAATATTGACTTGTAACTGTGAACTGAACGATGATTTCAAGTTCAGAGACTCCTACTAATATTAACTTGAGAAATTGATTAGAAAAATGACTACTATAAATATGTGGTCTACAAATAGATCTTAAAAAGAAATTAATTGATATAGACTGATACGTCATTTGATTATAAATCATATTTAGTAATAAAGTATATCTCATGTATAGCGTCAATCTATAAATTTATTTTTCTAATATCTCTTTGTCAAGTTGTAGACTGGTTACGTTTGAGTAGTGATGCATTTTTAAATATTCTGTAAATAGTAGTAAAAAAATAATGAAATAATAATGATAGAATATTGAATAACAATAAAAATTAGGTAGAAAGTAATAATAAAATAATAAATATTAATGAGATATTTTGAGAATACCTGAAATATTCTCAGTACCCAAACTTAGGAGTTAAGACTTCTCTAAGTTGATAGAAAATATATCATCTATTGTGAAATTCAAAGTAATTATAAAAAAAAAAAACTTAAAATATAAATACTTTTACACTTTAATTGATTGAATACTGGCATACTGTTATTCTAAGGCCTATACCACATACTGCTTATGTGACATAATTTGGAAGATAATTTTTAAAATTTAAGTATTACAAACCAAAGCTTGCCATTCAAGTGATGTTAATAATGTGCTTTACATATTGATTTGGGAATATAATAACTCAAATTGATATATCAGACCTTCACATCAATAGTATATTTGATACACCAAAAAACGAGCTTTCAAATATATCATTAAAAAAAAACTAACTTAAAGTAATAGCCAATAAATAGTAAGACAATAATCACTGTACTTCTATCATCCAAACAGTTTTGAAGTTGCAATTATATCTTCTACAACTATATTTCCTCCCAATATGAAGTATTGTACCATATAACACATACCTTTCATGTCTAAATTTAACCCTTAACAAATTTATGTGACATATATTGCCATGATGTCATGTTATCATGTCACAAAAACACAACCACACAAATAATTTATGTTCTAATTATTGTCCCTTGGATTCTGGAAACAATTTTTCAATTTTGATTAGAGAAATACCAAAATGTTTTCCCTCCCAAGTTTAATTTCAAAATAATGCACATTTTGTCTTACCTGCTGCACTACCTTTTTTTTCTTGTTTTTTCCACCACATTCCAGAAAATCCTGAATTCAATCTCAACCGTTAATAAAAGACATGTCATCGCTTAGAAGTGATGATCATTGGCCGTTAACAATCTAATGCCCCCGGGCCCCTCAATCCACTGGTCACTGATGAGCCCCACCGTTAACCATTAAACATACACAGCGAAGCACCTTATTATCATTACCTACCTTGACCATCGTTATAAAAGCCCTCTGTTTTTACAAGATGCTAGAAAATACCAGCGAAAGAAAGGAAGGTAGAGAGGGAGGGAAAAAGAGTGATGTCGTGGGCCACGTCTGCATTCCGATGGCTGGACTTGGAGTGCTTCGTCTCGGTCGGCAGGTCGTCGGTTTCGAGGTGGCCGGGATTGTTCTCCTCGTACCTCTCACCGAGGTGGGGTTTGGTCGTGACGAGGAGGTGGTCGTGGCGGGATCTGAGCTTGTCGTGGATCGTGGACGACGTCATGTGGGGGATGGTAACGGCGTTCGAGTCCGTCGCCTTGGTCTCCATGCTTTGCTTCTTCTTCGTCTTCTGCGGTTGCACTGTCTAGAATTCCCCACCCCCTTCGAAGCTGGAATCGAACGTGGCGGCGGAGATATCGGAGCTGCGATGAGCATATAATTCGAGAGAGAGGTAGCTGAGCACGTGACAGCGAGGCAGGCACGTGAGTCAGGATGAGATTTTTAGTCTTTTCATTTTATTTCTATGGGTGAGGAGGGGTATTTTGGCCAGTTTGGGGCAAAAAATAATGCAACTCTTCGGTGGGGAATCTGAAATCTGGCATAGGGCTCGAAGAATATATCTTTAAATATATTTGCATTTTTTTTTTTATAATGTAATATCTTTGTTATTTTGAAGAGTATGACTTTTACCTTTCTGTATAGTATTTGATGTCATATGTGAGTGAGTGAGTAGACCCATGAAAAGATTTTTTTTTATTGGAGGGGGGTTTTGAATATTTTGGAGTTCTATTTTGGAGGTTGGGATTTATGTGAATTAAGCCATAGACTTTTTGGCAGTAGATCCAAGAAAAGATATTTTCGCATAAAATGGATTCAATAGTTTTTACTAAATGCAATCACAACTCCTTAGCATAGTCAAAAAGTTAATGTAATTTTACTTGATTTGTTAGATTTATTTTATAATAAAATTAATTTTATAATATGATATATAACATTATATATCACTGTTTATATACTGTGTACTGTTAATTTTTACTGTTGATGCACGATTTACGTACTGTTTATGCCAGTATGGTATTGTTATGTACTGTTTACTGTCGGTTTTTACTGTTCATTATTATTTATTTTATTGAATATTTTTAAAATTTAGAGATAAAATATAATGTGTTTAGAGAAGAAAAACTAATCTACGGCACAGATAAATAAACTAATGTAGTGTTTATTTAAGTGGTTATATGTATCGTGTAACCAAATCGGCCTTAAGTTTCATCTTATTCTATTTTATTCTTCTATAAATTTATTTTTATAAAGTTATTTTTAAATAACCTTACTTTTAAATAAAATAATCTTAATTATCGAGCACCTCACTAATTAAAAAAAAAGGCGATCATGATTATGGAGATTTGAACAATGGGCAGAAGGCATAGGTCGGCTGGCCGACTTCGATACTCGCAATGCACATTTCAATTCTCAAATTCAATTCAACATCATCTTTTGTCTAAGGCTACGTTTATATATTGAAATAATTTTAAATAATATGTGAATAATAGTGAAAAATTAATGAAAAACTGATGATAAAATGTTAAATAATAATAATTTTTGAATTTTGAAACAATTATTTTTAAAAAATTGAGCCCCCTCAAATTTCAAATTTGAGCCGAAGTTATCTTTGGTGTGTATACATTAAAACATTAATTTATAGTGTAGACTATTGTGTATTGTCTTCAGTGTTTTATGAAATGCATAAATGAAGTTTGGGTACAGAACTGTTAGGTAATATTTAAAAAGTTTTTATAAAAATGTAAAAGTGTTAATGAATAGCTGTAAACACATTTTTAGAGGATGTAATGATAGAGTTTGAAAAAGTGGTGCGACCTATTGAAAGTATGTTTGAACGCGATAGCTTTTGGTATATATAAATAGCAAAAATAAAAAAGCATATCCACGTAGCTTTCGGGCATTGGGAGTGATTTAGATTGGACCGCCCTTGGCTACCAAAGACTCTTGGCCACAACGGAGAAGAGCATTGGCAATGGCTAGCAAGAAATTTTAGTTAGAATTTTAAATTTTGACTATATCATTAATTTTTGATTAGGTGAATTTATATTAGACTAATCATTTTAAAGTTAGAATAATAATATAATATTATATATTTTAATAATATTTTACAAATTTTTTTTTTGTAATATTTTGCAAATACACTTCATATATTAATTAATAATTTAAAATTTTTACTTAAAATAAGGTAGAAAATAGAATTATATATTAATTAATAATTTAATTTTAATTTCATAATTTAGTTATTATTAATGAAATAGAATAATGTAGAAAATAACAGATTATTTATCAAAATTGAAATGGATAATATAGACTTTAAAATAATTAGATAATATAATAGTTGTTGAAAATGATTAAAATATTATTTTGATGAGTGAACAGTGTCTAGCCAAAGATGACTAGGGAGTTAATTTACTGTAGCTCATATGTTGAGCTTTAATGGTTTAGCTAGTCCAATGTAGAGGATTTTACTCATGCCTAGTTAAAATATGAAGATGCATTAATATTTGACTAGTCCAATACCAATGCTCTAAGATTGAATAGTCTGAAAAACTTTGACCACCACTACTAGAGGTAGGGGTGAAAACCGACGTCGTCGGCGTGGTTTTTGGACAAAACCGATGCCGACTGACATCTGAAAAAGTGGGGGAGCCATCGACCGTAACCGGTCAATGGGTAGGAGGAAACCGATAGAGCGGTTCTCTGGCGGTTCTTGGTTGGCGTCGGTTCCCCTACCGGCGATTATTTACTGAGAGAATAATGAGAGAGAGAGAGAGTTACCGGTGAATTTTGAATTCAGGAAGAAGAAGAAGGAGGAGGAGGCTAGAAGCATTTCGAAACGACGCCGTTCCACTTATTTTTTTTACTTATGTTCTTATTAAAACGGCGCCGTTCCACTTAAATTTAAAGTGGAACGGCGTCGTTTTGATAAGGTTATATTAAAAAAAATTGGTTTTATTATATCGGTCGGTTCAGCAGTCCGGTCCATCTTCAAATCGGGACTGAACCAATGAGCGTCGGTTTCTTGAAATTTCCACCGCACGTCGATCGGTTCTCCACCGGTTCTAGCCGGTTCCTGACGCGGCCGGTCGGTTCGCGTCGATTTCTGTACAGCCCTAACGAGAGGGACATATTCATCTTTGGTTTGGTTAGGCCCAGCTCACAGCTAGTAAGGCCCACGACCCAGAGGTGGCAAGCCCAATGACTAACAAAGAAGCAGGAGAAACCTGGAACCACATTCATACGAGCGTTATCCTAATCGAGTAACCTGCGGAAAACCTCACCTCATTAATTGCACCGACTGGAGTGTCGGCATAGATCTTGACAAAGGATCTTGTCTCCGACAAAGGCCACCGCATTAAATGCAAAAACTTGCCCCCCAAGGCACGGGTGGAAGGTCCAAGCACAGAGGAATGTATAAAAGCTTGGAAAAATGTATTATGGGCTAAGATATTCTCTCCACTCTCTATATCTCTTACTCTTAAACATATACTGACTTAGGCATAGGGGTGTTTCATGGCACTCCAATCCCCCTCAAGTTTTCTTGCCTCAAGTTATTGACAGAGTAAGGGGTAGAGTACGAAACACATCCTTAACAATGACAACTATATTGTGTTGTACAAGGAACCACCATGATTTTCTAACCATGATGTTTTTGGCAACCATGGCACCCCTATTTAGAGCATTAGCATTGGTCTATGCATATCTATATGCAAAACCATATTTGCATAATATGACTCAAAAAAACCTACATTGGCTTATGCATATGCATATATTTAGCTAACAGTGAACAGTTGTTATCCAAATTTGGATAACAACTATTCACTCCATCAAACATATTTTAATTGTTATTTCTCTCTCCTTCCACTCTTTCTCTCTCAATCTTTTCCTCTTCTCCCACCATCAACAACACAACAAATCTTCACATACACATTCATTTTATTATTATAATATATTATATATATTTTTTTCATTTTATTATATTTTTAATATAATATATAAAAAAAATTATATTTTTTATTATTGCATTTGTATTATTAATGTCAAATGTATATAGTGGATGTTAATTACAAAATATATATAAAAATTTTGATTTTAGAAAAAAATTAATAATAATAAAAAAATAATATTTTATTATTATTTAGTCTCAAATATGCATAAGCCAATGTGAGAGTTTTGCTTGAATGGCCAAATGGTTATGCAAAAGAGGTAATTTTGCATATGCATATGCATAGACCAATGCTAATGCTCTTAGGCCGTTCGTGGTGGCCTGTTATCTTTTTTTTTTTTTTTCGTTTTTAAATTTTCTTTAAAAAAGGTTTTGACAGATGTATTTTGAGGATGTTGAGAGATTATGTTGGTATCAAAGGGCCTAAATGCCTGGATTGGTATTCACTATTCCGTTCGAATCATAAATGGGCTAAAAACTCCATAGCCCGATTACGAGTTTTGCAATTTCAATAGACGACATGCCGTTTATGAACCGCTCCTAAAACTCGTCTGTGGTTTTTGAGTTTCTCTAGTGAAACACTCGTAGGAGCAGTGGAAGACGATGGCGTGGAGGCAAATAATTCTCGAAACGAGGCCGATTTGGATCTCAACACAGCCACATCCAACACCTGGGTTTTCTCGGTTCTTTTCCAAATCCTCCCTTTATGTAGGTAATTTTCTTCTCTGGGTTTAGCACGAATTCATCACGCCATTTTCTCTCTGTGTGCGCGTGGTTGCTGATAATATTTAAGAGAACTTCGGGAAAAAGGGAAAATAATTTCTGGGTATAGCGATTCGTGTTGTTGGGCTCTTCCTGGAAAAGAAACTTGTCTCTACTATGCTAAATAGCGGTGCGGAATTTTGATTTTTCGCTGTACGATTTATTTTCTGCTTCCCTTTGGTTCCTTAAAAAAACTGAGGAAAGAATTCCAAAGAATTGACGCCGTTTGCTTTTCTTTTTAATAGTAAAAAATATGCATCAACGAAAATAAATGGGGTGAGAATAAAGGTTGGTTTTTTTTCTGGGGTCCCGGATATTGTTTGATTCCTGAGATACAGAGATAATGAGAAAATAATAAATAAACTGAACACGGTATTCTTATTGAGCTGTCTGGGTTTCTGAAAATCGAAAACCTACCTTAACTAAGCCAAATGGTCGTATTAGGCTTAGTTCGAGGAGTCTTGTAACATGTTTTCTGAAGCCCCCAATTACCAGTATTTTCATCAAGAAATTTATATATTTTTCTTATGCTATTTTTGCAACCAAAAAGAATATTTAGGGCATTAGGAAATTAGAAGCAATGATTGAGTTTGGGGCTCTGCTTGGTATTGTTGCAGAAAAGGTTGGCATACCAGAGTTTTTGAATGGAATAGGCAAAGGGGTCGAATCCCATGTGGCTAAGCTTGAGTCTGAGATTGGTGACTTTCAGAAGCTGCTTGTCTCTCGAACTCTTAAGCTCAAGAAACTTGGCATACCATGCCAACAGGTATTCACTCAGATTATTCTCGTCTCTTTGGAACAATGTGCATGCATGCATTCATGCCTGATATGTGCACGTGGGTTTCATCATAATTGTGGTTAGAGATATATTTGTACATAGGAATGTATTTCTAATGATTTGCGATTAGCACTTTTGAGTTCTTATTCAGAAGTTCTGGTTACCCTGTTTGTAATGTTTCCTCTAATTTAGCAAATAAGGTTTGACATAAAAGAACAGGTTGCTCGTAAATCATCAAGTTATGTTTTTTCCTGCCATACACACTTATCATGCTGGGGCTTGCAGCCAAACTATAAACTCTTTCCTTTTTTATGGTCCCAGTATGCTGATATAGCGCAAGGTAACTTCTAATTAGGTCACAGATTGTTCAGTCTGATGCACAATTCTTGTCTGAGAGGTTCTCCATATTTTTTCGGCAATAGCATAGCTATGATGAGCTTGTCTAATCAGTGTAAACTCACAATGAGCTATTTCTTGACGTTTGCATAACATTAGGTTGGCAAAAGATAGATGGAAGCCTGTTTTACAGTTGCAAAACTCTTTTCTTACTTGTGGGACTTAGTACTTTGATAAATTTTGTTATTTTGTTGACATGTAAAGAGAGATGCAGGTTATTTTGATTAATATTTGAATTTGTTTTTTTGAGTTTCATCTTTAAGGTACTTATGACTATCACTTCTCTGTTGTCAGCATGAATTTCTCTCTCTCTCTCTCTATTTTTTTATTTTATTTTATTTTAAGTTTTTATGCAACCAATTTTGGGTTGCAGTTGAACAACTAGTATTTCTCAAGTAATATATTTTCTTAGCTAACCCCTAGGGGTTGACTCAAGTGGTAAAGGCCTTGGGCTTGGGGATATGCTCCTCTCAGGTCTAAGGTTCAAATCCCCTTGGGTGCAAACAATCTCTAGGGGCCATCGGACTGGGGGGTTTTCCCCTTGAATTACCCGAGGTGCACGTGCGGGAACCTCCTTGCCGAAGGCCTGCGCACCCCTGAGATTAGTCGGGACGTTGTTCCTGGACACCCGGTGCCAATATATATTTGTCTAGATTTCATGCATGTGTTATGGGTTATAGTGATGCTGTAGCATGTTGTTTTATCACTGGCGATACGTTTCTATACGGCAGCAGTTTATTTTTATTCAAGTTTACAATCATGAAAGCTCTGTGATCTGGTTTTGGTATGAATATGGCTGTCGAATGATATCTCAGCTTGACATTTGTCACATGGTATGAAATATAACAAGGTATCATGTCATATTGATCTTGATAGGTTGTTACATTTTTCTATGCCTCAACCCTGAGGATTTGATTGGCATTGATTGATGGAAATGTTAGACCTTACTTGACTTCCAAGACATAATAGGACTGCTATAGTATGATGACTTTGAAGATGTAATAGCTTTAGTGTTGATGGTTCTCTATAGTCTCATCATACTATGTGCTAATGGTTGGTTCTCTTATTGGCTACCGATAAAATTTTGGCCTATTATAGTAGTGTGAGGCATTAAGTTAGTAGCGATCACTAGATTCTGTTTTACCTGGGTCTCATTCAAAACCTATTGGTATTGTGAACTAGTTCGAGGATGGCATGCAGTACAAAATATTATGTGAATACGAGTGGTTAGACCTTTGACTGTGGCTGTATTGGCCAGATGCCATTTTGCGACTTTGTGGATGAATATATTTGCGTTCATCTACATATATATAAATAGATACACACACATATAGAAAATACATTGGCCTTAACATGAATGAATTGCATTTATGAGGTATGGAGGGGGGAAAATGGTATGAATCAGGTCTTGCGCGCATCTCTTTTATGCTGTTAATAACTTGTAAATGAGACTGCCATTCTATGCTTACTACTTGTTAAAACTTGGGCCATGATTTTGTGATATTAGACATGCTTACTCCTGGTTGGCTTTCTTAAATTCTACTAACACCCCCTTCCGTGCCAAAAAAAAAAAAAAAAAAATCTTTGCATAAATTCTGACACACGTTTTTTGTTTTGCAGAGGAAACTGATATTGAAATATGCCCACAAGTATAGGCTGGGACTCTGGAGGCCTCGAGTTCAGCCTGTGAAATCTTAATTAGTTTCTTAATAGCTGATCCATTGAGGATTAAGACCAAGATGGTTGTCTGCTAGAGAACGTGATAGCTGGACATCTCCGCATGAAACTGTTTTATTTTCTCCACAGTTTTAGCATCTTAGTGTTCGTGATCTTTTTGAGCAATTTTATGGACAGAATTTAGGAGCTTAATTCGAAGTATTTCTACATGAACCGGGGTTAAACAGCCTGGTAACTGCAGCATCAATCATACTAGTTATTCTACCATAAGACGAGGCCTTGTTATGGATATGGATTCCACCTTCATGCACTGAGCTCATTTTTTTGCAGAAAATTATTGAATTATTTTTGGCTTTCCCCGATATGTTCAATGAACATTTACTAGATATTTTAACGAAGATGAATGGTGCAAATTGTTTAGAAAAATGGTAATTTTGGCATCAACCATTAACTGCAAGCTACAGAATAACGGTAATCTTTTTTAACTATTATTATGTTGAATCGATGTTCTTTCCTTTAACTTTTCAAGTGGGGAGGCACGCCAGTTGCATGGATGGTGGCAATTGGAAAAGTTCTTCGATTAGTTGGGTGAGGAGTCAGGACTCTGTCCCTCCTTTTATTGACATGTTTACTTTCTCACTTTTGGAAACTTATCTTTTTCCTCCTTTTACTTCAAAAGCCACATGCCACATGCTTTATACATAAATCATATAATGATGCTATTACATTCTCTTATCATTGTGGACAATGGATGAAAAATAAATTGAAGTTCAAACAAAATTCATATCATCCACACATGATATAGTTTTTGATGATATTTTTTGTATGTAAAAGAAATGTCATCAGAATAGTTTCTGCTGATATTACATTCTCCTATCAGAGGGGACTATGGGGAAAAAAGTTCCTCTTTCCTCCATGTCTGGCCACAGGACAATAGAACTTTGAACAGCCATATTCACCATAAAATGAAGCCGCGAGCCTGCACCAGAGTCCTTGTGAATCCAGCTCTATGTGCTTTGTGCCCCATGGGAAATGATAACATTGACTGTGACCAGACTGGCTATATTTCCGTGAAACCAAAGACTGATAACTTTGCCACGCGTGGACAAATCAGGATCCAGAGTTTCATCAGATCCCGCCCAAAAGATCGATTAATTATCCACACCTGTAAGAGACTCCGGCATCAACCAAAAGTATACCTCATGGAACAAAAGATTTAGTAAGACCTAAAGACAACAAAAATTAGATTTTCTGCAGCTATGCAAAGTTCTCATTCTTCAACAATAAACACTACTATGATGTCAACAAGAAGCCCCAAAATGGAGTTAGTAATTGCAGAGAAGCCCCAAAATGGAGAGAGTAACATACTTGGGGATCCAAGAATCAGGTCCATTGGTCCCCTAGCAGAAGGTGTTAAACTATTCAACTTGAATCTCACCACCGACTACTATCATTGCGGACTCTGGTTATGTGGAGACTAATACTTGAACACTAAAGCAAACTCCTGCATTTTATATCTTGAAGTACAAAATAAACTTGCATATAGAATTTGATAATTCAAAGAGAGAGACAGATAGATAACAGTCAGAGAGAGGGAGAGACAGAGAGAGCATTGTTCTTATATTTCTCCTTGTTTGGTAATCCCATTATATTGTCTACAATCACTTGCCTTTATAATAAGCATGGTACTTTTGCAGCTATCTAACAAATAATTACAAATATTTGCACACGTCCTAGTAAAATAAGAAAACTGGAAACAAAGTAGCATTGCTATTTATCACATCAGATCAAGTAAGTAATCTGATATATTATCAAACATGGAATATAATTATAACATAAATTGCAAAGCCAAACCGAAACAATGATAAGGGGAGAAAAAGGACAAGAAGCAGATCTACAGGAATCTACTTGGTGAAATCTGAAGACGACCACATCTTGAGGCATCACATTCGAAAGCCCAATATACCTGAAAGGAGAAAAAATAATAATTATTGAATGAAGGATAACTATAAGCTGGGAAATGTACAAACAAAAATATATGAAACGCAGGTGGGCACACACACAAGGATTAAATTGGCACCAGTATATACCATATTCTCATATTCCTCAGCTACTCTGCTCTAACAGAATTTATTTGTTTATACCTATTATATAATTTTGAGAGGACTATTACCTTATTATCTTTTCAGTGTCATTACTCTTGAGTAGAAGAATAAATTTTTAATTTTTTTTTTCAAAAGCCTTTATATTCAGTGAAGACCTTTTAAGGTGATGAGATGAAGAACAAACGACCAAAAAGAAAAAATAAATTATCAATCAGTGACAACATAATGCAATCTCCATAGTAGTAAACAGGATTAGTAGGACAAAATTACCCTGGAAGATTATCACAAAGAAGAAGAGCATGGTTATGACCAATGCAACAAGGTTACCATTTGAAGATGATGCTTTATCTGCTCTCATTTTCTTCACTTCCTTCCTTCGTTCAATCCTTGCACGCCTCAATCTTGCAAGCTCAGAAATTTCTCTGACCAACTTCATATCTGTTGCATCCAATAACGGACCAGTAGGAGGACGGGGTGGCTTGGGAGGCTTCTTAGAGCTCGCCTTTTTCCTTTTCTCATTTGTCATTTTCATCTTCACCATACCCGCTGCCTTTCCTTCCACCTCACCTTCCAATATCTCCAAATTCTCATCAGGCTGCAATACAGTCTTTGTTGAAGCTAATCCATCAATATCCCCCACTGATCCCTCAAAACTAATACATCCACTCCTCAGCCTACTCAACATTTTCTTTGCATGCTTAACACCCACATCCAAGTCTTCAATTCCATCTTCTTCGCTTGTGGTCTCGCCACTTTCCAAATCAACAATTGAATCACTTTCCTCGGAATAAGTATGATCCATTACATGAATAGTCTCTTCAACTCGCCCTCCAACCGTCCAATACCGATAAACCAAAATGTTTACACAAAATTAGACACTCTAATATAAAAACCCAAACTTTCACAACAGGATAGGAAAACCCACAAAACCTTTGAGCTAACTGAATACCATAATCCACTGAAAGCTCATAATTCAATGGATCGTATGATCATGCAACCACCAAAATCGCACAAAGAACCATCAGTTTTTAATTTGCATAAATTCCGAACAGCAACGAAAACAAAAATATTATCTACTGTTGCATTATCCCAACCAATCTCAAATATTGGAAAGGGCATAACAATCTCAAAAAGTGATGTTTCTCATTCCCATTTCTGCTTCCTGCGCTTCCACACGAAAGCAATAATCTGAAAAAGGAAAACAGAGTTATACCCTGAACAACGTAGAAATTATTAAACAAAAGTATATTAAGAACTACAAAGGAATCCCTACACCAAAAACCCAAATCTTACGTTCGGCCATAGAGAAAACCAAAGAAATTAGTTAGGTATTGTAGAAACAATTTTTCCGTTATTCTGCAAGGAAACAAAAAGCCGAACTTACAGGAAACAAAAAAAATTGAATTGACATAGCTAATATGGGCTTTTCCTCATTTCGAAGTGAGGCAAAAAAAAAAAAAAAAAAATCAAACTCGTAAGATTAAAATGTCAGAAAACTTTATTTTCATTTGGTTATATTTTCTTCAGTTTTCTCGGCAGCCAAACAACAAGGGAACATAGAAGTATCCCATAAGAGTCATATTAGTATCAGAGAACGTACCTATTGTTGTCAGGAAGAAATGCTAGATAAAGAAACAGAGAGATCATTCTGAAAACAGAGCCAAACCAAATGAGAGAGGTTTGGCCAAACCAATGGTAGTTCTTTGTAAAGTATTGTTTTTTGAAAGATTCTTTACTAAAATATTGTGCCGTGTCTGAGAATTGGTAATCACTAATTTAATTAAGCTGTATGCTTATATTATTTCAAATTATAACTGAATTCTTATATTATTAATTTTAATGAGTCGGACTTGTTTGGATAGTGAGATGAAATAAAATAATTTTAGATGAGTTTAATAAAATATAGTTAGAATATTATTTTTTAATATTATTATCATTTTGAGATTTGAAAAAATTAAATTATTTATTATATTTTATATGAGAATTTAAAAAAATTGTAATGATGAGATGAGATGAGATAGATTGAAAGTGTTTTTGTATCCAAACAGAGCAATTTAATATCGGTTTATTTATTTTTGCTGAGATTTTGTCTTTCAAAATGATTCACTTCCTATGCAATCGACGTTTTTTTTAGCTAGCTCTTTGTTATATCATTTAAATTAATCTAAGAAAAAATATCTTTAAAACCTTAGTACTCTTTTCAAAATTAAGTTATTCATATTTCAAGATGAGAATTGATAGATTTACAAAGATATGTTATAAAAATAAATTTATAAACTGATATGATTTAGTGTGGTATGCCATTTCTATTTTATAGTACTAAAAATAACTTTACAATATGATATATCAAATCAAATTATATTAAATTATGAATTTATTTTTACGAAAATCTTTTGTGATAAAAATAATAAATTTGAATGTAACGCATAGAGAAGAAGATCATAAAATAATAAATTTGCAAGCTAGCTAGGGAAGAAAAGAAGAAAAATGCAAGTAAAAATAGTACTAATGATTATTTGTGTGCTACAATAAAGAGCTAACTGTGATTGAATTTACGTATAAATGCAAGTTTATATAAAGCAGACGGCCAAGAGGATCAGGCCGGTAGTATACTCAAACTTTTCCTGATCCAACTTTTTATTATTCATCTAGACACAACTTCATTAATAACACACCCCCATTAGACGTTAATTTGAGAACACCCTCGTGATCAACTACTTTCATCTTTTTTATAAAGATGAAAGTAGGTAAGGTTTGAATACTGAGTTGAGATGAAAGTTGAATAAAATATTATTTTTTAATATTTATATGATTTAAAAATTTAAAAAATTTAAAAAAATTAAATTATTTATTATATTTTATTTAAAATTTAAAAAAAATTATAATTATTAGATAAGATAAGTTGAATTATCAAATCTGAATTCAAACGAATACTCATCATGATTATCGGGTGGCCGTCTCAATTACATGCAAGCCGCCCGGATACGAACGATATTAATTAAGGATCCATTCCATTTATGGTTTCCATATATTATAACTTGGGAAAGAAGCCATTAATTATACAAAAAATCTCCCTAATTTTTTATTATTTACATCATATTCTATACTTCATTTTTTTTTAATTTTTTTATCAAATATTTATTATATAAATAATGAATAAAAAATTTAAAATAATTAAAAAAAATAAATTAAAAAAAAAATTAAAAAAAATTAAAAAATTAAAATTAAAAAATTAAAAAATTAAAAAATTTAAAAAATTATAAAATGTGAAGTGTCACGGAGATTGGGTAATAGACCTCTTAATTATAAATTGAATCCGGAGATGTGGGATTCGATAATTGTCATGGTTACTCATTAATTATGAAGCGACAATTATAATATTCTCTCTACAAATTCATCTACTCTTTTCGTTTCTTTTTTTATTTTTGGGGTGCGTGCATGAATTCATGCGTGTTTAAGCATCGAATCCTGACATGCGCGCAGGATGATCAGTGCATGCAGGTGTGTATATATATAGGATTTTCTTACATAATTTTTTATTATTTATCAACACTTTATATTTTATATTTTTTAATATTTTTTTAAAATTAAAATTTTTTTTTAAACTATTTCAAATATTTTATTCACTATTCATATAAAAATTATTTGATAAAAAAATTAAAAAAAAAGGTGAAGTATAGAGTATGAATGAATAGTAAGAAGTTGTAAAATTTTTTTGATATATATATATATAGGATAGTGACAGGCTTATTATTCTATTACTACTTATTTAATATCTAAGTTTATTTTAAATTTTTTTATTTTTTTATTATTTTATTTTAAGTATTTTTTTAACATTCTTAATTATTAAGAAAAAATTATAAAAATATATAATTTTAATAATACCTACTTTCTTAACTATTAAATAAAATAAAAAATTAAAAAAAAGTTATAAATTAAATAATAAATAAGTAGCAGTAGAGTAACTCTATCATTATATATATATATATATATATATATATATATATATATATGTATATATCTGTGTGTACGCACTATGAATAGATGGGGGCGGCCGGTGGAAGCCAGAAAAGTACTGTGAATAATATTCCAACTTCACGTCTACCCGAAATGGGCCAATTTGAAATACAAGTAGACGAGGGAGTTTTTTTTTTTTTTTTTTTAAAGTGAAGGTGAGCGTGGTATACAGTGCTGAGCAGTTAGATTCCTGTATCTCTGAGTTAAGTAATTCCCTTAAAAAGTCTTCTTCTGCTGCTCCTCATGATCTCATGGCATTAGATATCAAGCTTGGCAGTAGCCCTTTCCAGATCGAAAAGAGTCGACGTTGGATTATATGTTCATCGTTGTTGATTCTTTGTATCGGAACTCGCTGCCTGATAGTCCGGTTGAGAAACCTAATAAAACGTTCAAGTACTCAGTACTCTATCCTGAAGAAATTTTTTAGTGATACGAATGCGTACTTTTTCGTGGGAATGGAAGGTAACTTAAAAAAATTACAAGAATGGGAGCCATTGATGCTTCCTTGTTCGATGATCAATATTGCTGTAGATGTGGGTCATTTAGCTGCTATTGTTCTCAGGAAACCTTGCGTGGAAAGGTTCGGTTTGCCTGAGTTAGCAAGTGAAGTTGGGCTGTGCTACGAGGAACCAAGAAATGTAACTTTCTCCGACTTGGGTGCCAGGGTTCTTTCCAAGGAACAGGTCGAGTTTTGCATTCATGATGCTTATGCTACTTATCAGATTGCGGACAATCTCTTGAAGTTGCCGTGAGACTTCAATTTATATATAAAGATGCATGGTCTCTACAGAATTGTCGTCTAATTAGTCACTGGACTAGTTTATTTTTTTAATGTATTTTTTGTTTGAAATTTGGGGTTTAAAATATTTAGAAAATATTTATTTTTATAAGTTTTTTCCTTGTTTATCATGTAATAACTATCTAAGTAGCTAGGCAATAGATCATTAATGCATGCAGTTAATTTAGAAAAATCCCGAAATTTACAAACAAATTAATTAAGAAGATAAATTAACATTAATCATTTACAATGGGAATATAAGAAACAAAAATGCAAAATGCAAATATTAATGATCAATATTAATCTTTTACCATATAGAAGAAGGATCATCCATTTAATGGGCATCGATCTCGAGTCTCAACATACCCATGATCTGCCTGTTCAATGAGTGTTCACGAACGACATTTAAGTGAGCTGCATTCTAACGGTTTCAATATATTAACAACTTGGAACTGATCGTAGATCATGCCAATTTTGAAGCGACACAATATTCTAATTTACAAATTAATTAATCATGTAATCTTTTGTTTCTCTTTTCTTGTTTTGAGTACGTGAATTCATGTGCGCATACGCACCTGTCGTTTAAACGTGATCCAATGCTACGTCGTCGATCCATATATGCAGCTATATATATAGGTATCAATCGATATATAAACCTAGTAATTGATCATCAAGTCCAGGACTATTATATATATATATATATATATATAAGGCCGCTCATTAATGCAGACTTATGCAATTATAGTACGTGCATGCTAGCGTCATACATCTTCTTTCAATATCATATATGATAATTCCCATGATTTCACTTCGATTTAACTATAATAATATTTGATTCCAAAATGGCGGGCGGCCAGTAACTGCATATTATATACATGCAGAGAGTTAAAGTGAAAGGCGATTGTAGTAGTGGTGATGCGGTTCTGACCAGTTGCATGATTATGATCAGTATGATGTTTTGATAATCATGGGGAGAATAAAGATTTTATAACCAAATTAATATATCTAATAATCCTAACATATATAAGAGGCACACTCCACCTGGTTTGCTAGCTAGCTAGCTAGCTAGGGCTTTTACAGAGGAACAGATCGATGTTGTATGCCATTAATTATCATGATGATGATGCTGCCTATTTGATGGACGGCCCTAGTGTATGCAAATTAATTGTAAGATCAAGGAAAAGAAATTAGAATTAGCTGAAAATTTTTATTGTAGACTTTGTTCCACTTGGGGTAGGAACACAGGACCAACGTACAAATTAAGGATTAAAGACGATTCTCTAGTACCCTTCGACAGTAAACCTGCTGTCCTTCCCGATAGGATTATAATTATGCCTAGACTATCGCAATCTTGCTTTATTTATCATAAATACTACCTAATCGATAATATTTAGTCCTAATTATCATTCATCAGTACTCCTAATTATATTTAGATCTGATCTTGAAGTTACTCTAGCTAGGGCTTTAATTTATAGATGTCTTTACAAATTTCTGTGGTTTTTAATTTATTTAAGGGGCTTTTCTATGTTTAATTCATGTCGTTTGGAATTCGGGGCCCGTCTGGTACTGTTTTCTAATTGGTAATCTTTGACTTAATTAGTTCAAGAACTATATATAATATTCTATGTTATTATTGGCGATCCCTTAAGGATATACCTGCATGCCAACTGCCAGTTTAGGATATTAATAAGTAGAGAGAGCATTCCAATGGTTTCTATATATTAATTGGGAACAAAAGATCGGTTAATCTGGATGGTATCCAATTCTGATTACCCAATTCCGAATTGAAGCGACAAATTCTCTACGTACGTACAAATTCATGCACTCCTTTCGTTTTGGGTTTTTTGGATATATACGTGAATGCATGCACGCACGCATATGCGGAAGCAGCTCGCTGTATATTCAAACATCGAATCTTAGAATCAAGCGCACGCAGATATCGATGCCCTTAATAATGAATTGAAGTACATGCAGCCCGCTGCCAGCCAAACTGATCATATATACTATTATAAAAGGCTCGATGCAGGTCTGATTGTTTGTTTCATTTCCTGCAGTACCGCATATAGCTGATCATCAGGCGTTGGAAGCCAGAAAATTAACAGGCTACCATGAATATTCCAATTTCACTTCTATCCAAAATGGGTAACCATGAAATAGAAGTAGAAGGAGTTAAAGTAAAGGTGAGCGTAGTAGACAATTCTGATGTGTTAGATTTATATATCGCTGAGTTAAGTGCTTCCCTTGAAAATGCTTATGCTACCCCTCTTCTGGCATTTGATTTCGAGGTTGGCAGTTATAGCAAGCTGCAGTCACCGTTGTTAATTCTTTGCATCCGAAATCGCTGCCTGGTTGTTCACTGGCACTGTATGAAGCCAGTTCCTCGGTTTCTCAAGAATTTTTTGGATAATAAGAATGTTTGTTTCGTGGGAATGGATGGTAAAATGGATCAATTACAGCACTGGCCAATTGAATGTATTCATTTTTATAGAGCTCATGTAGAACTGGGTCATTTGGCTGCTAGGGTTCTTAAGAACCCCGACCTTGAATGGCTTGGTTTGGCTGACTTAGCGGCTGAAGTTGGGCTGCGTTATAAGAAACCAAAAAGTGGAACTCTCTCCTACTGGTATACTAGTACGGTTTTTTCGAAGGAACAGGTCGAGTATGTCATACATGATGCCTATGCTACATATATGGTTGCAGAGAACCTTTTGAAGTTGCTCTAGGGCTTTAATTTTTATATAGATGCATGGTCTCTACAGATTTTGTGGTTTTATTTACTGGGATTTTTATGTTTTTTTGTTTGAAATTTGGGGTTCGGTGTGTTTTCTTGGTTATTTTTGTCTACATTTCTATGTTGATCTTGAGAAATATTGTAGGGGGAAAGAACTGAAATTAATTAGTGCAATGCTACTTTTATTATTATTATTATTATTATTTGCAATTGTTCTTTTCTTTTTTTGTACACGGAATGATCATCTTCTGCGTGTGATCTGTTAATTAAGTTAATTAGATCTCATAAGCTCAACAAAATAGGCATTGTGCAAATTAGTCATAACAAACGAGCTTTTTAACAAATATGAACATAGAGATATTAGAATTTTATTTTTAATTATAAATAAAAATTAATATATATTTGAGTTTAGAACTAATTATAAATATTTAGAAAATATTATTTTAAGCAGGAAAAAAAATTATTTACGAAACATTTTCCCGGCATGTTAATGTTACTATCTAAGTAGGCAAATTAAAATGCATGCAATTTTTGGAAATTTCGAAATTAAAAAAAAAATTAAGAAGATATATAAAACAATCATTTACAAGGGGTTAATAAAAGAAACGAAAATGCAAGCTGTGGAAATATTAATAATCATTTCGTGTGATTTAATTAATCAAAGTGCGAATGAATATTGTACAAGTCAAGTTAAATTAATTAAGCACAAGATAAGATCAGTACTCAAATTAACATTAATTATTCCTTCAAATTTTTTATTATTCTAGCTAGAGACAACTTGATTAATTAATTAATTTGAGAATACCCTCAAGTTTTATTTTGGCCCTTTTGGACTCAAAGATGAGTTGAGATGATTTTAGATGTTAGAATATTATTATTGTTTTGAGATTTGAAAATATTGAATTGTTATTATAGTTTGTATGAAAATTTGAAAAAGTTGTAATAATGAGTTGAGATGAGTTGGGGTGAGTTTCCAATCCAAACCGAGGCGAAGATTTTTTATCCGAAATTAGAAGGATCCTTGCATTTTATAATGGGCATCGAGTCTGATCATTAACGTACAACCCCATGATCATGATCATGATCTATATATCTAAATATATATATATAAATATATAAATATATATATATATATATATATATATATATATTAACAACTTGGAACAGATCGAGAATCATGTGTTGAATCTGGCCGATGGCATTCAATTGTGCTTACCCAATTTCGAAGCGACACATTCTTTTACAAATTAATTCACGTACGTAGTGATCTTTTTGTTTTTGGGTACGTGAATTCATGGGCGCATGAGACGCACCTGTTTAAAACATTTATTGTTACGATCCATATATTGCATGCAGCTAGCTAGGTATCAATTAATCCATAATCCTAGCAATTGAAGTCCGGTCCATGACTATTATATATATATATATCAAACTAAGGCTCAATGCAGATCACTTATGCAGTACTATATATACCGAAGCTAGCTAACTTCATGCATCGTCTTTAATCCAAAATGGCGATCAAGCAACGTCTATATAACATGCAGAGAGTCAAAGTACTGAAGGGATTACTGTAGTGAGCAGTTCTGAGCACTACTTGCCCAGCATTAATGAAACGCGCTTATCAAGTACTGTAGAATTGGGCTATATATATTTTTTCTTCCAAACTGATAAAACTTCCATTACTCAAAGGATACATAGTACAAGAAGAAACATACAAACTGAAATTTAATTAAAAGCAGTAATCTAACTAATATATAGAGTAACTACATGGGTCATTCCTATTGTGAAAATTCAATAGATATTGTGGTATTTTGATTCTAGGTATATCTCCCAACACTGAATTTGAGGATGCCTATTGTATAATGGAATGCGCACATCAGTTTTGAGCCTGATGGATTTTAAATGCTTTCCAGCTTTCAAAGTTGTTAAGCATGAGTGTTCTTGAATATCTTATCAAGCCTTCTATGATCTAGTTTGAGTTTTGGCGTAGATTTAATTTTTAGGGCTGAAATCACCACCTGGGAGTCACCTTCAATAACAATGCTCTTCCATTCTTTCCCTATTACCAAACGGATTCCTACGAAGGCCGCTAGTGCCTCTCCACAATTTGAGTTGCAATTTCTTGTAAATTCAGTTACACATCCAACAATTTTTCCTGAATGATCCCTACACACTGTAGTTGTCGTACTACCTAACTGTCGAATTGCTACATCAAAAGAAATTGAGACTTGACCTTGGGAGGGGGATTCCACATGAGACTTTCAATATTGTTCTTCATTTCCCAAGCCCTGCTATGTTCTTGGTAAAGCCTAAGGACCTTTCCCACAAACTGATTTATAGGAATTGATTGAGATCCATGTGTAATCTGATTTCTATAGAACCAAAGACTACACATTGCTAGAATAGCAAAAATTTGGAAATTGTGGGATTCATGAGGATATGCAACTTAGCGACTGGTTCTAAAATAGCCAAGATCCAACTAGAGATATCTTGCCCTACAATGGTTTCAATGTCTAAAGGCCACAACTATTGCCTCCAGAGTATTCTTTAGTATGGACAAGTTAGAAAGAGATGGAAGACTGTTTCCTCAGAATAATGACAAATTGGACAAAGGATTTGGTCCTCACTAAATGAGATGCACTATTTTAACAAGGACCGAGTGGGAAGAATATTGATTAGCACCTTCTAGGTGAAGAGCTTAAGACAGTCCAAAATGTGTAGGGACCACAAATTCTTCCAAGTTTGAGAAGATTGATCATTGCCTTGACTATGGATTTGAAGAGTTAGACCAGCATAGGCAGACTTAATGGAGAAATTCCCACTTGAGTGATGGAGCTACTTTACACTGTCCCTCAGATTATGAAAATTATAATGGGCAAGGGGAATGTTTTCAATTTCTTTGGCCGTTTCCTCAAAGAAGAGGGCCTGAAGCAGAAATGTATTCCATCTTCTTGGCTCTTCGAGTATTAACTTAGAGACTCTTAGGGTAGGGTCTTTGTAAATATCTGGAGAAGATGTGGAGATAGAGAGGGGATCCAAGAGTCCTTCCATACAAGAGTACTTGCTCCATTATTAATCTGATGGCATAGGCTAGAGGCAAGAAACTCTCTTTGTTTTGCCAACCCTTTCCAAACCTTTGAGTTGACGCTTGGTTTGATTTAAGCATCTAACCAAGAGTTATTATTCAGATATTTGTTTGAAAGAACCATTTTCCAAAGGCTTGTGTCCTTGTTAAGAAGAGACCAACTTAGTTTGAATAGAAAAGCCTTGTCAAAATTTGAAGTGAGCCTTATGCCTAACCCTGCCATCGATTTAGGTTTACAAATGGAGTTCCAAGATTTAGGAGTGAAATTATGAGATTTTTTGGGCTCAAAACCCCACCAAAATCTCATAAAGGATTTGTCAATGCTACGGATGATGGTTTTTGGAATGAGGATACTGGACATCATGTAAGCTGGGATGGAACTAGCTACTGACCTAATTAAAGTAATTCTACCTGTTTGAGAAAGACGCTTGGCTTTCCAACCTACTAACTTGTTTTGAATCTTTTCCTTGATATCCTTAAAAAGATTTTTATTGCTCATATCCAGATTCAAATCAAGGCAAGGTACTTAAGTTTCTTTTAGGATAATTTGAAGTCCATTACTGACCTGATCTCTCTAATTGTGGAAGAAGGGGTTAGCTTACTGAACTGAATGGAGGATTTGCCTTTATTAATCTTTTGACCCGACCAAGCAGAATATTCATCAAGGCATTTCAAGAAGAAGTTTGCATTTCTAGACGAGGCATTATTGAAGAGGATGAGGTCATCAACAAAGAGAAGATGAGTTTGATAAGGGCCTTGTCTCCTCATCTTTATGCCCTTTATGTTTCCTAAACTTTCTTCCCTAGTGATTAAGCTTGAAAGAACCTCACTTCCTATAATGAAAAGGAAATGAGAAAAAGGATCTCCATGCCTTAATCTCCTAAAAGGCTGAAGATGCCCATAGGGTTTACCATTTATTAGCACAGAGAAAGAGACAGTTGTGATGCAATTTCTGATCCAGATTACCCAAGTAGGATGAAAGCCTAGACAATTTAGGACACTAAGAAGAAATTCCCATTCCATGAAATCAAAAGCTTTCTCCATGTCAATTTTAATCGCCATTAAACCTTTTTTTTCCTTGTTTTTTTTCATAAAGTAAAATATTTCTTGAGCAACATGGCGTTATCCTGAATGACTTTACCAGGAATAAAGACAGATTGATAAGGGGAAATAAATCTATTGAGGACCAGTTTAAGCCTGTTGGTTGGTATTTTTGCAATAATCTTATACACACATTAGAAAGTCTAATTGGCCTAAACTGATCATGAACAATATTAGGAGAATCAATCTTAGGAATTAAAGCAATGTGCAGATGATTAAGTTCTTGCAAAAAATGACTAGTTAGAAAAAAAATGCTTTATAGCATGAATGAGGTCCTCTCTGATTACCTCCTAGTAATGTTCCAGTAAAACCATCATGGCCATGAGATTTTGAAGAGGGAGTTTGCTTAATAGTAGCCATGATTTCTTCTTCCGAGGGGATTCTGCAAAGGTTTTCATTGTCAGAGGAAGAGATTTTTTTAGGAAACAATTGCTCGAGATTTTGGAGGGAAATCAGGATAGGAGGAATGATAAATTTGACTGAAATGATCAATAACCATGGTCTTGATGATGGATGGGTCATTGACCCACTAGTTAGAGAAGTTCTTGAGATATGAAATATCATTCCTCTTTCTTCTCATAGTGGCAGTCATATGGAAAAATTTAGTGTTAAGATTGGTAGTGGTTAGCCACTGCAATCTTGATTTTTGCCTCCAAAGGATTCCTCCCTTTTCAATTGTTCAGAGAGACACAATTCCAAGTTCTCCTTTAAAAGAAGAGAAGAATCTGAGTGATCCTCATATTGGATTTGAAATAGTCAAAAATTTAGGGCCTTGATAGAGGTTTGAATGTGACCAAAACTTTCTTTGTTCCAGATTCTAAGGGCTTTACTTACAACTTTTAATTTTTGAGAAAGAATATAAGAAGATGATTCTATAAATGATCTCTCCCAATTGCTTTTAATGACCGAGTGATAACCAGAGTCACGAGCTCAAAACTCCTCAAATTTGAAAGAGTTACAGGCTTTTTTTGAAGCTGAAGTAGTCAGAAGGAATGGTGCATGATCCGATATATAAATAGGCAAATGTAGAATCTTAGTATCAGAAAAGAGTAAAGTCTAGTTAGAGTTAGCTATTCTTCTATCAAGTTTCTCACGAATATGACTTTTCCTAAATTTTTTATTAGCCCATGTGAACTTCGAACCATCATACCCTAGATCTCCTAACCCATGTTGATCATAAAAAGGCTAAGACCAGTGGGGGTAGAGGAAGATGCAAAGGGCTTTCATCCTATCTTCTTTGTTTGACTAAGTATAGTATTAAAGTCCCTTAGACCTAAGATTGGACCTGGAAAGGCTGCTGCAATTGAGTTGACCAGTGTCCAAAAAACTTGTTTCTCATGTGGTTGTGCAGGACAATAAACCAACAACAGTAGCCATGGCACATGGATGGGATCTGAGTACACTAATAGAGCCATTACATTACTACCAACATGAACAAATTCAACATCCATACCTGGACGCCACTTACATAACAAACCTCCCCATTTTTTCAAGGGAGGGACATGAAAATACATAAAGAACCCTAATCTATTTACAATACCAACAGTATTATCATCACATATTAGAGTTTCTGAAAGGAAAATTAAATCAGGTTGATGATTGTTGATTTGTGCCCTCACACTACGAATTTCTAGAGGTCGGGCTATACCTCTACAATTCCAAGATAATAGTCTCATTTCTAGAGTGGTGGCAGATTAGGACCTGCCACCCCAGCCACTTCAGCAACAAAAACTTCTTTCTGAATAGGGTAGAGAAATTTGTTACCAGCCACTGCTTCGCTACCATCCACTGTCGAGCTCTGTGTAAGCTTCTCCACTTTGACTGACCTTCCAAGTCCCCTCCACTTTGCTGCCAAGGTTTGGTCTGCATCTTCAATGTCTCCAATCTCAATTGGGGATTAAGGCAAGAAATGACTGCACGCAGCACCATTGCTATTTTCTTCGGGGGATCTCCACATCAGAGTGTTCTAGGCCTCTTTTAGTAGCTCTAGCTTGATTTGCAACTAGGTTTTTCAGGACATTTGGGTTGAGGATATTTTTGAAAGGAGGGTTTGATTTGGCCAGATTTGTTGTTATTGGGACCGAGGTTAGAGGTGGTGAGATGTTATGAGGGAGTGAATCGGGGGTATGGGTTTGAGGGAGTGGGACTGTGGGTTGTGACTGGAGGATTGGATCAATATAGTTGGTTTGAATCAGTGGGCCTTTGGGAGGAGTCTGAAGGATTTGGCCAGTGGAATGGGTCTTAGGGGAAGAGTCTGTAATAAACCAAGGGCCTTTGTGGGATGGGTCTTAGGGGAAGAGTCTGTGGGCATTTTTGGGCTTAGTATTTCATTTAGGACAAGCCCTTGGTTTATTACAGATAACTCATTAGTGGGTCTCTGAGTTGGGATTGGTTGAACACTGAAAGTTGGGCCTCTGAGGAAGTCAAATTTTTTGAGAATTTGGTGATAAACTGATGGGTTCGAGATGTGATGCGTTTTGGGCTTATGAAGGGAGGATGGGATGGGCTCAACTTTGTTTGATTTCAGTAGGCTTCGGTGGGTTTTCTTTGTTGAGGGAAACAACCTGTAATGGGGGTTAGTTGTTGAAGTGGTCTATTGCTCCTTACAGAAGATCTCTAGGGTTAATTGCGGTGGAGGGCTCGAAATGAGTTTCATGTCAAGGGCAATTAGTGATGGGCTAGTGAAATTTATTGGGTTGGCAGAGTTTGTCTTGGCCCACTGTTCATATTCCCTACCACTCGACTTTGAATGTTCCAGCTGAAAGTCAGCTCCCATTACAGCTTTACCTCATGCATGGCTTCTCCACGCTTCCACATTTGAAATTCCAACGAATATATTAATAATGTTGCCACTATTTTCCAGCTTGGAGTAACAATTCACTTTGTCAACAAACATCTTCCCCTTGCCTTTGCTAAAGAAAGTTTTTTTTTGTGGAAGCTCTTGCTTGTGCCGTACTCACATTTGATTCCCTTATGCGTACTGGAGGAAGAATTGCTCGAGATGGCATTGCTCTACGAGTTGGCCTGGAAACATGTATGCCCTGCTCTTTGACTAGGTTTTTCCTTGGGTGTTGCATGATTTCTTTGGCAGCATCTGGTGGTTGCACATCTAGTAGTGGACCTGCTGCAACTGGTGGATTTAGCTCCAACAACTGTCTCAGGGTACGCCAGAAGTTTGAGTTCTTTGCTCTCATCCAAGGCCCATACTTGGATTGCTCTGGAACGATTGCATGTGAAGGGCATGCTTGTGCAATGTGACATAAGTAGCCGTATGCCTAGCAAAAGTCAGACAACCATTTGTACCTGATCAATATTTTTTTTCGCTATTCTCCCTGGACGATTCAAGTCGAACCCCTTTGGAAGCGGCTTCTCAATGTCGATCTCAACTTTCATACATAAATACCTCTCAAGGCCACCCCAAAAATTGAAGCTCTGTCAACTTCAATTAGATTTCCTAACACATTACCAATTGTCTCTGCATTTTGATTGGTGAGCATTTCTAGGGGAGTTCATGTATCTGGATCCAAAATACAGAGGTATTGAGGTTCACTTCCTGAATGCTTAGACTTGGTGGCCAGTTCTTTAGAACCATATGGAACCCTTTAATGTTCCACGATCTGTTATCCAAAACCCGTTCCTTATCTTGTTGTGATAGGAACATAAAAAGAAAATTGTTCGTTTCGATGTTGTCGATCATAAGACCCAACACAAAACTCCACACAGCCTTGATGGTAACATGGAAGGTATTTTTGTTACGAGGCTTAGATGAGATAAGCTTACCTATCAAAGTCAAGTTGGAGAAAAGGTTTGTTGTACCAAGCTCTGGTTCCAATTGGAGATCCTTCCATGAAAGCGCTTTTGCTTGGTTGATAAGCTGATCAATTTCCTCTTGATTCGCAAACATGCTGTTGAATTTTTGGTGAAGATGGTTGTAGGGACCGTGGGATACATGGGGTCTGGGCATATTTACCTTGTACTGTGATGGTGCTATGGTTGATTGGGGTTGCCTGGGGTTCAGGGGGGGGGGTAAGATGGTACTTGGGGAAAAGGTTTTCTACAAAAGGAAGTTTTAAGGAGGTATATGGATGATGGAAGGGATCCTATTTTGGAAATCAGGAATTGAGAACTACTATGAGGGGCCTAACTCACTGTTGAGGTGGAGAAGACTCATCTAGAAAGAGCCAAGATAGTTCTTGTAGAATTGGGCTATATTACAATTGATGTTTTGGTTCAGGATTAAACACTTAAGTGCTGTTTAGATAGTGAGTTGAGATGAAAATTGAAAAAATATTGTTAGAATATTATTTTTTAATATTAATATTATTTTGAGATTTGAAAAAGTTGAATTGTTTATTATATTGTATGTGAAAATTTGAAAAAATTATAATGATGAGATGAGATAAGATAAAACACTTCTTATTTCCAAACGGGGTTTTAACCAATCTTATATATCCAATAATTAAAGCATATGAGGAACCAAATAGTGTAAGTCATGTGTGATCTCCAGTATGGTACCTAGTTTGCTAGGGATTTTACAAATTACGAGAAATATTTTAGTCACAAATGAATTGCACAAAAGTAAACTCACAAAGTGACGTGACTTGATGTGATATGTCAAATTGTGAAGTTACTTTTATTGTAAGAAAACCGCTTTGGAGCGGTTAGGCTAGTCTTTTGGCTGTAACAACCCTTAATCACAATCTGCCACATCAACAATTTTAGCTAAAGCACAATAGACTTTATCACAGCAGATTTTCAGACCCCTTACACACCCGATAGAAACCAAAACCGCCAAATGAAGTCTTTTGATTGCAAAAAAACTCCTACCGACATCAAGGCTTATCAACCCACTCATTTTCAACAGCAATCCGTCCAGAGTTCCTGCCACCCATCTTTCCAAATGACCCCATTGAGGCTAAGCCCTTAAAGATGCTGCTTCCCTCACTTGAGTTCTGGGACTTCCTTGAACTTCTTGACTTTGGAAGAACTCATATCATTGATACTTTGCTTAGTGTCTTTGTAACTTTTTATCTTTGCAACCACCAGTCTGGCATTTGTGAGATTTGGATCGAAGGGCTACAGGTGTTCAATAGGAAGACGAGATCTGTGCTGAAGAGAGGGAGATCTTAGTGGAGCTCACTGACGAAGAGATTTGCACAGGAGAGGGCGAGATTTGATTGGAGCTCGCTAATCTACGCAGGAAGGGGAGATCTGTAGCATTTTGGTCAAAGAAGATATTTGAAATGGGGAGAAATGAGTGTGAGAGTGAATTTTTTCCTGTGGTGCGGTTTGATTGTAGTGTAAATGAAATGCTTATGTGGCATTAAATTATTGGAGGGCTGTTTTTTGGTGGAGTTCAGCCCGACTGGTTATAAGATTAACTCTGATCGTAAAATAGATCTAACAGATCACATGAAATCATGTCAATTTGTAAATTTATTTTTGTGTAATTCCTTTGTGTATATAGCAATTTTCTTTTACAAAGGCTAAACAGATCATGGAATTAATTATCACGATGATGATGATGCTTATGTTCCTTATAATAACCTGATCACAAAAAAACAATCTTTTGAATTTGCTCGAGGGCTTTAATTTATAGATATCTCTACAAATTTTTGTGGTTTTATTTAATGGGCTTTTCTAATTGGTAATCTTTTATTTAAGTTCTATATATATTAAGAAATGCTTAAGGAATGAGATGAGCTGATACTTTTGTGAATAGTAGTGAAATTGTTTGAGTTAAGTATTTATTGAGTTTTGGGAAATGAAAAAAAAATTGAATAAAAAAAATTATATAGTTAAAATATTTTAAGAATATGATTTTTAAATATGATTTTTATTTGAAAATTGAAAAAGTTGAATTATTATTATTTCTTATTTGAAAGTTTGAAAAAATTATAATGATTAGTTTGAAAGCGTTTATGTTTGAATGATATTTGAGAAAGAAATGAGATAAGATGAGATGACCTAGAATGAGATGAGATAGAAATTGTTTCCTAACATCCTCTTGATCTATGTAATTGGCGATCCCTTAAAGATACTTGCATGCATATATGCAGTTATTGAAAGAAACTTAAGGGTCGCAAAAGATTTGGATTAATTTATATATGCATGCAAGTATATATTAATGCGTATATATAATTTATATATACGCATTAATGTGATCCTATTTTTGCAATTGTTCTTTCTGTATGATAATTATATATATTATATTTCAATTTGCTCCATACATACGTAACGAAAATATTCCTGTTATATGTACGTACGCGCATTTGCTCCATATATAAAAGTGGCTATTGGTGTGGAACAGGAATCCGCAGTTAATTTTTGTTTGACACTTTATTTTTCATTTATACCCTATGAACATAGAAATGGTAGAATTTTATTTTTAATTATAAATAAAAATTAATATATATTTAAGTTTATAACTAATTAATAAATATTTAGAAAATATTATTTTAAGCAGGAAAAAAAAATTATTTACGAAACATTTTCCTTGTTGGTGCATGTTACTATCTAAGTAGGCAAATTAAAATGCATTCAATTTTTGGAAATTTCAAAATTCACTAACAAATTAAGAAGATATATAAAAACAATCATTTACATGAAGTGATTAATAAAAGTAAACGAAAATGCAAGTGAAAATATTAATGATAATTTCGTGTGATTTAATTAATCAAGCAGCGATTGATCAATATTGTATAAGTCAAGTTAAATTAATTAAGCACGTACAAGATAAGATCAGTACCCAAACAAACATTAATTCTTCCTTGAAGTTTTTTTATGAGTAATTCTACACAACCTCCCCAACCTCCACACACAACATTTTTTTAAATTTTAATATTTTTTTTAATATATTTTTTTAAGTTTATTCTTTTTAAACTAATTTAATTTTTTTATTCATTATTCATATATTAAATATTTAATAAAAAAAAAATGGTGTGTGGAGGTTGTGTGAATAGTAGGAGGTTGAATAAATTTTTTGTATATATTAAGTGAGCATTGATCTATTGGTTTCTACACACATAGATATATCTATTTTATTATAATAAGTGATTATCTAATTGTGAATAGTAATTTTTATTTTTTTTCCGTTAACTTTTCTTATTTTTTCATTAAGTCCGTTAAGTAATGTTTTACCAAAATGCACTTAAAATCCTTAACCATTTGACGTGTAACTCTCTTGTAGAATTTAATGAAAGATCATGTTTTACCAAAAGGTCATTAAGACCCTTGATCATTTGACGTATAATTCTCTTGTAAAATTTAATGAAAGATCATATTTTACCAAAATACCCTTAATATTCTCGCAGTTAGATACTTTGTTGAAATTTAGATTTTTTTTAATCTTGATTTTTTGTCTTTCTTTAACTTTATATTTTCTTTTTCCAGACAAATAAGCTATTGACTTTTTCACTTTTTTATTTTATTTAAATCATTATGTCAGATGCACCTCGGGGCTAATGCACCTGGGGCCGTTCTCTAGTATGTATATATATATATATATATATATATATATATATATATATATATATATATAAATATTAACAACTTGGAACAGATCATTGAGAATCATGTGTTGAATCTGGCCGATGGCATTCAATTGTGCTTACCCAATTTTGGAGTGACAAATTAATTCAGACCTTTTTGTTAATTTTTGGGTACGTGAATTCATGGGCGCATGAGACGCACCGTTTAAAACATTTATTGCCACGATCCATATACATGCAGCTAGCTAGGTATCAATCGATAATCCTAGCAATTGAAGTTCATGACTATTATATATAAATATATATATCACTTCAAGAAATCAAGCTTTTTCCAGTGATTTTAAGATCATCGCAAAAAAAAAAAAAAAATACCGCAAACAGTCGTTATTTGTTGCGATTTTCATTTCGCCATTGAATTCAAGCGCAATGTATTCAAAATGCTGATACTGAATTCACTATTCACTTATTTGCGGCGATTTTTCATTGTCGCATAAAAATATTGTTACTGTAGCGACATTTTATTTATGTTTAATATGGAAATCACCACAATAAATAGTTTTGCGGCGATTTAATGATTATTAGCTGCGAGTAAAAAGCGTTGAAGTAGACTTTTACAAAATTTGTACAAGGCTATTTCCGGTGAAGTTTTAGTTGCCATAAATAAGTAGTAATCGCAATTTTTTTACTTGTCGAAATGAGCAGATTGATGTTTTGCGGCGACTAAAGCAGATTTTGCGGTGAGTTAATATCGCTGTAAAAGGTATATAAATTAAACTCCTTGCGTTTTTCCCTTCTTCCTTTCCCTCCAACCGTCTCCCCCTCCCCCTTCTCTCTCCCCAGTCCCTCTTAACCTTGGACCCATGCCGTCGTGCATAACTCGTTGCCAACGGCCCCATCACGCCACCGCCACCTTACCTCGACGGCCACCTCATTCTCCCCCAGCCCCCCCATGGTAGAAATTTCCTGTATGCCCGAATCTGGCCTCACCTCTCTCTCTCTCTCTCTCTCTCTCTCTCTCTCTCTGATTTCTCTATATCGTTGCCCCTAGGGGCGCCGTTCGCCACCACTCACACCTCATTTCCATCGCCAATCCTCCATCGGAGCACCCTTCTCCTTCATGCCTAGCCCAGTAGCCCGAGGCCCTCCCTCTCTCCCTTGGTTTGTTCGGAACCCATGGCCACCAGCTCTCCCCAATGCAGTCGTGCTCCTCTCGAGCCACCACTCCACGCCAAGCAACCACCATGACCATCCCTATCAGCTTTCTCCTGAACAGATTTGATTTTTGGTTATATAGGTAATTTGATTTTTGGTTTGCATGGGTCTTTTTCTCTGATGCAATTGTTTACCAGGGTGTCTTTAAATTTTAATATTGTGCTTTGGTTATAGGCTGTGCATGGTGGTGGGAAAATAGATTTGAAAGGCCTCATTTAGGATTGAATGGAAATCTTGCCGGTATCTTACCGTTAGTACCCTGTTAAAGTGCATGAATTTACTTAGTTTTAGGGTTCATAACTTCATAATCAGTATCTTATTTGAACTGGGTTTGCATCTCCTTTTTTATGTTACTTATGAACTGGGTTTGCACAACCTTAATCCCAAGTGTTGAATCTGAAAACTACTCCGTTCATTCCCTTTGAACAAGTTTGTTTGCCTTTTAAATTATGGAGCCTCATTAAAAGATAATAAGAGCTTCCATTCATGGTATATGCCATAAGTGTGTTGTGTCATCTATTATAGATTATGAAATTATTATTTGTCATCCTTAGGGATAGTCTATTGCATTTAAGTAATTGTGAAATGTAATGGAATAAACTTTTGCATGAGAATGAAGGGGTATTCTGGGTTTGCATCTATCTGTTTTGGGACGTGGTAGTTATTAGCTTCTGTTTACGCTTTAACATGGATCCATGGTTCCATATTGCAGGTAAATGACCATTGTGGAAGTAATTTGACCATCTTTCTAAATAACCATATTTAAAGAAGTGCTTATGATTTTTGTATTATGCTTTATCTTTCACAATCCTGGTTCTAGTTCTATGAATTCACCAACACATGGGGACTACTTTCATATTATGCTTGTAGAAGTGTCTTTACACTACAACAAAAATAACATTTTGGGACGATTTTATTTTGGGACGGAATAAAAATCGTCCCAAAAAGTGAGATTTAGGGATGAATTTTAGTTTTCGTCCCAAAAAAAGTTTTCCGTTCGAACTCATAATAAAATCGTTCGAACGTTATATTTAGGGACGAAAAATTGCGTCCCTAAAAATGGAAACGTTCGAACAGTGACGATTCAGCGTTCGAACGTATATATTATCGATCGAACGTAACTTTTGACCATTCGAACGGTGAGCATTTTAAAAAAAAAAAGAGAATTATATTTATATTAACTAGTAATTATAATAAATTTATTGATTAAATAATATGAATAATATAAATCAATGATTAGTTCAGGAAATATAAAATAAGACTATTTCATAAATAAATAGTAAATTTACAAAATATTAAATATTGTCCATTCTAAAAATAAAAGAAAAAATAAATAAAATATAGAAAATACTAAGATCCCAACTCTTTGCACATATCCTCGACTGCATCTAAACGTTCCTCTATTTGTGTCAGTCGAGTACTAATGGTGATCTGAGTCGCAGACATGGCATCAACCCTCGTACGTAACTCAGAGATGTTACCAATAATCTCAGTACAAAAATTAGACATAGCAGAACGGACCTCAGTACGCACTGCATCGATCAGCGCTGATGTCTGTCTGCTGATCGCTGCACGCACGATCTCAGCCATGTCCTCACGTGTAGCGCTATGTACTGATGCCTCGACCTGTGGTCCATGATCTCCTGGCTGTGCATCTCTCTGAGGATCAACTGGGTCTGGATGCTGCCCACGAAGACGCAGTCTCGAGTGTCCTGTACTGCGTGAGAGGGTAGTGCTGTTGATCGGTCCCATCGGCTGCCGTTTACGCTCGGCAATATCAGGCACAACACCAGTAAATAATAGATATCGGGTGATCAGGATCCCGAATGGTAGTATATCTGTAGAAATGTACCGGGACTCTGATCGAATCCTATCAAATATATATCCCACCAAATCAATAGGAATGCCACGAGCGACCCATATCATAAATTTTGTCCACTCAATGCCAACCTCTGTTTTGTGCTGCCGAGGGTCGATGTTGTTGGCGATTATCAAATTCAGGATCTTGAAGAACGAGGATAGATCTGCCTGCTTGATGCTCTTCGTCCCGTCATACAGGGGAGCATCTGGACCAACAACCAAATCCCTCACCTCATGATCAGCAATGATATCGACCTCATCTGTATAATGGAACGATGCATCCTCCTCAGCTGTCTCATGCTCAACTGAAAGATCAGACTCTCTAGGCACCATGTTCGGATATGCATCTGGCAGCCTAGGAATATGAAGATACTCAGATAGTCGGTCCCGTGAAAATACAATCGGAACTCCTCGGACAGACATGCTATATGCCCCTCCATCATCTGGGTTGGCACTACCGAGCTCTCTATAGAACTCAGAAACAATGTCGATATAAGCGATAGTCTCAAATGAGTCATCTGGACTATCTAAGATTGGTCCCCAACCACGATCTCTGAAAACTGACGGCAGGGAATGACCCTCCCAGACAAGACTCTCAAAGTCAGAAAGTTTCACCTGTCACTCAAGTGAAACAGTCCTCTCCCTAGCAGGAGTACTGCTAGTCTCTGCCTGACTACGTCGCTTACGTCCCGTCCTAGAAGAAGACATAATAATGAACCTGAAATTTACAATTAATTATTAACTCATCAATACAATATTAATAATAAAAATATTTAATAAAATGTGATTAAATGCTATATTAATTTAATTATAAAATAAGACATATTCTTGCTAAGAAATAATGGAATAACAATGGTGAATAAAAATACACATAATTTATACCGTGTGAACGTGTGAAATGCATGTTTGGCCAATACCTTAGCATGTTTGGCCAAATTAAGTGTAATTAATTTGTTTGGCAAGTACAGTTCGAACGAACAAAACCACATTCGAACGGTATAGGCCATTACCGTTCGAACGTGGAAAAATACGTTCGAACGTGATAAATGTAATTCCTGTTTGGCTGAAACCGTTCGAACTCTTTAACCACGTTCGAACGGATTAACCTTTTTGGCTAGTACCGTTCGAACTACCAAAAAAGTTCAAACGGGCTAAATGTAATTCACGTTTGGCTAAAACTGTTCGAACTTTTAATAAATGTTCGAACGGATTATCCTGTTTGGATATAACCGTTCGAACTAAAACAAAAACATTCGAACGAGTTAAATGGAATTGCTATTTGGCTAGTACCGTTCGAACGACCATACAAGTAGTTCGAACGGTACTGAGTCGACTCAGCCATTGAAATCCATGGAATCCTTCGATTCTTTGGATTTCTCAACAAACAAAACAAAACTAAACAAAATAAACCTTCCTAGTATAGATTTAAACAAATCTACGGTGAGTATTGATGGATAAATTGATTTATCCTAATTTAAACAAATAATCCATAAAAACTTAAATTTAAACGGTAAAATAGTTAAAAAATCAACATACCGGTGAACGGGGGTTGGAGGCTTCGAGTGGGCACTATTCACGACGGCAACGACGTCGTTAAATGGCGGAGATGGAGGTTTTTAGGGACGGTTTTAATTTTTAATTCGATTGTTTCGGTTGAAATGACCGACGGGGAGAAGTTATATATACAGTATCGTTCGAACGGTTAGTTTATCCGTTCGAACTTATTGTTTATGGGTTCGAACGTTTTTGTTTAAGAGTTTGAACGTTTTTCGTCATATATTATATATATTTTTATATTTTAGAATTTATCTTATTATAGATTTATTGTAATATATATTATTATATATAACACTAGTGATTGATGTATATATATTTATATATATATATGATGTCCATAATTAATAAATATAAATAGTACTATATATTCATGTATTACTATAAATAGTACTAACATTATAATAAAGTACTAATATAGTATTACTTTAATGTATTACTAATATGTATCATATATATTATAATATATATACTAATATGTGTCATATATATATTGTAATATATATACTATAATTAATAAATTTAATTAGTACTATATATTCATATAAGTAACTATATTAGTATGTTAGTAATCTAATTAAATGACACTAGTGATTGCTAAATATAGTAATTATTGAATATGATTGAATATGATATTACTGTGTTCGTAAACTATATTATATTCTAATATGTCTATATATATTAATGTTATTATTTTATGTAATAGTATAATGTTGATGATTAATATTCATAAAAATTTAGCAATGGTTCGAACTGTAAATAATTAGGGTTCGAATGGTTTGATATGAATCATTCCACGTTCGAACGTTATGTCTATTACGTTCGAACGGGAAACTTTAGGAGGGAACTTTCCCGCTAATGGGTTATACGTTCGAACGGTTATTAAATAAAGTTCGAACGGTGAACTTTAGGAGGGAATTTTTCCCGCTTCATGGTTTCCAGTTCGAACGGTTAGTAAGTAACCGTTCGAACGGGAAACTTTATTCAAATGTTGATTACAGATCTCAGAAATTAGAATCTCCCCCTTCTCCCACTCTCATTCCCTCACAAATAAAGTTGCGTCATTCTCTCTCAATCTAGTCTCAACACATTATCGGTATGTTTTTTTTAATATTTTTACTTTCCCAGACATCCTTACTTTATTGAAAATTTGTTAAAATTCTTTGATATTGTTGTTGGAATTCTTTGATATTGTTGTGTTGTTATTGTGTTGTTACTACTATATTGGAATTCTTTGATATTATTGTATTGTTACTATGTTGTTACTACTATATTGGAATTTTTTTAAAAAATTATTCATCTATTTTCTGTAGTTCATCTGTTCTCCGTAGTCGAAGGAGATTGGAAATCTGGAACGAACACGTTCGAACGTTTCAGACGTTTCGTTCGAACGTATATTACGTTCGAACGGTTATTAAATAAAGTTCGAACGGGAAACTTTAGAGGAAATTTTTCCCGCTTCATGGTTTCTAGTTCGAACGGTTAGTAAGTAACCGTTCGAACGGGAAACTTTATTCAAATGTTGATTACAGATCTCAGAAATTAGAATCTCCCCCTTCTCCCACTTTCACTCCCTCGCAAACAAAGTTGCGTCATTCTCTCTCAATCTAGTCTCAACTCATTATCGGTATGGTTTTTTTAATATTTTTACTTTCCCAGACATCCTTACTTTGCTGAAAATTTGTTAAAATTCTTTGATATTGTTATTGGAATTCTTTGATATTATTATGTTGTTACTGTGTTGTTACTACTATATTGGAATTCTTTGATATTGTTGTATTGTTACTATGTTGTTACTACTATATTAGAATTCTTTTGAAAAATTATTCATCTATTTTTTGTAGTTCATCTGTTCTCCGTAGTTGAAGGAGATTGAAAATCTGGAAGGAACACGTTCGAACGTTTCAGACGTTTCGTTCGAACGCATATTACGTTCGAATGGTTTTATTTTACGTTCGAACGTAATAATACATTTTTTAATACACAAACAACCCAAACCAAAACACAATACACAAACAAACCAAAATACAATCAAACTAAGAAAAATATTAACTGCAAAAGATAGGCCGTCCACCCTAGTAATCTGAGAAAAATTTTAGACGCTTGGTCGGCTAAGGTCATATTTTGGTTAGATTTTGGAGTGTTCGGTGAAGAGTCAAGAGGTTAATGACTTCTTGTTGATATTCTTATAATCAAAATCACATGGAGCTCTCTTTTATTTCCTTTTTCCGATTTGAAACTTATCATTGAAATTGAAGACCCTCATTCCATGCAAGTAACTCAATCCAATCCCAACTATACTTAAATTAAAACTATTATTTCTATTACTTTTTGTGGAGTTGCTTCGTAGTAGGGATTTTAAACCTTACGTTCGAACGGGTTATGTTTTACGTTTGAACGGCAGAATACATAATTAATACACAAACCAACCGCAACTAACAAATCATAGGAATGCATAGAAACCATAGGAATGCATAGAAATATATAAAGTCATAGGAATATAATACAAACCATAGAAATATATAAAGTCATAGGAATGCATTATTTAGAAATAAATCCAACCGCAACTAACTCTTTAAATAAAGCATTAATTCTTGCATTTTCCTCAGGCTTGAGTAGTGAACTTCCAAAATTTGGTAGTGAACTTTTCGTCATCTCATTGATATCCCTTGCAGGAAACTGACTTTAGACATCATGAGTTGGATTTGTATTGACAGAAGGATATGATAGACAACTTGGTTCTGTCTCCTTCATTGAAATTGCTAGTTGAGTTTGTAGATTTACAACCTGTAGAAAACAAAGTAGAATGTCATTTGTCGTATTAGGAGACAGAGCATATTAGAATTTTAATGGTTCTGTTTGCATAAGAGAACCTGCTGTTGAAGAGCAAAAATAACTGAAAAAATGTCATTGATAGGATCTTCAAGTCTAGCTTGCGCTTCATATATAAGTGTGGTAGACGCTTCATAACGCTTATTGACCGGGATGCGAGCAAGAATCCTCGCTGCATTACCTGCTCTGAAAATCTTATGAACGGCGCCAAATTGGATATATCCGAGTGGACCACTGAAATAAGGAAAAAAATACATAAATCACGCATTTCCTTCTAAGAAATTTGCATGCTTCACAAGGAGACTGAGAAACCTTGGGCATCTTGTACAATTGGGAGTGATTGGTGCTCAGATAGCATTTAGGGTTTAATGTATATAAACGGATGCCTCAAATTATTGGTGGAAAACACACCATAAAATCCGGGTAGAAATTTTGCCTCGAGCCCACCAAAAGTATTGATGGATAAAAGATACCATCCGTTCGAGACAAATGTTTGTTGAACGGATAACATCGATGAAGACATCCGTTAATTCTGGATCGTATGGAATATAGACGGATTTGAGGTTTAATGTATATAGACAGATGCCTCAAATTATTGGTGGAAAACACACCATAAAACCCGAGCATAAATTTTGCCTCGAGCCCACCAAAAGAATTGATGGATAAAATATACCATCCGTTCAAGACAAATGTTTGTTAAACGGACAACATTGATGAAGACATCCGTAAATTCTGGATCACATTTCTCACAAACACCACTGAGCTCTCAACTCACATTTCTCTTCAACGGACATTTCTCTTCAACTCACATTTCTCACAAACACCACTGATTGCTCTCAACTCACATTTCTCTTCAACTCACATTTCTCACAAATACCACCGAGCTCTCAACTCACATTTCTCTTCAACTCACATTTTCTCACAAACACCACCGAGCTCTCAACTCACATTTCTCTCAACTCACATTTCTCTCAACTCACATTTCTCTTCAACTCAAATGGCTGGCCATCATCCTTCTAATATTTTACCTGATTTGAATCGAGCACCATATTTTCCACAAACATTAATCTTCACTCCGGATGCTATCAATGCCATGATAGCGACAGATAACTATTTCTTATACAAGAGCGATGCGGAGGTCGTGGATGGAGCGAAAGTAATGACATCTCAATATGCAGCTATTGTTACTACCATGAGCCGAAAGTTACTCCTCAGGGTAAGTGAGATAGAGATGCTTAAAAAACAAGTAAGTGAATTGGAGAGTAAGCTTGCAAATAAACGGAAAAAAAAACAAATATTAAAAAGAGAAAATAAGAAGTTAAAGATGTCCATGGATTTGTATGCGAAAAATTTGGAACCAAAAGTAGCAGTGCTGGAGAGTATGCGAAAACAAATAGATGAACCATCAGTAGCAGAGCTGGAGAGTATGCGAAAACAAATAGATGAACCAAAAGTAGCAAAGCTGGAGAAGGAATATGCAGGGAATGTCCTCAACCCTGAGGAAAATGTGATCAGCCCTCCTCAAAATGCAGGGAATGTCCTCAACTCGGATCCGGAAAGTGCCTCAAATGCATAAAACCCTGATGAATGGACCACCCTAGATTTGCTTGATTTATGTTTTGATATATGTATGGACCACCCTGAATTTGCTTGATTTACGTTTTGATATATGTATGGACTGTATGTTTATTTTATGTATGGACCACCCTAGATTTGCTTGATTTATGTTTATTTTATGTATGGACCATACTGTTTGTTGATGCACGTGATTTTTTGCAATAGGATATTAGCCATGGATAAGAGTTGGATGCGAGTTAGAGATCGGTTGGGTGAGGATTATAATGTATACGCCCAAAGAGTTAAGAAATTTTTGGAGTTTGCATCATGTACAATTGGGAGTGATGGTCGTATTAGATGTCTATGCCGAAATTGTAAGAATTTACGTTCTCATAAGATAGAGTTGGTGAAAGAGCATTTGTTTGTTAAAGGTATTGACCAAGGTTATACTGATTGGGTCTTACATGGAGAACCGTTTCCAACATCATTCGAAAACATCGATGAAGATGTACATGTAGAGATGTACATCAATATGTTGCTGGAGCTGTTTGGAGAGGCACTTCCATCAGACAATATTTTACCTCGCAACTTCTACGAAGCAAAACAGTTGAAAAAAGGACTCGGATTTGATTACAATCTAATACATGCATGTAATAATGATTGTGTATTATTTTGGCGAGAGAATGAGCAGTTGAACTCATGTCCTATTTGCCATGAATCAAGATGGACAACTGAGAAGCAGAATGTGCCGCGGAAGGTTGTACGTCACTTTCCATTGATACCTAGATTACAACGATTATTTATGTCACGTTCAACGACTGTGGATATGACATGGCACTCATCATCTAGAGTCAAGAATGATAATGTCATGTCACATCCTGTAGACTCTCAAGTTTGGAAGGAATTTGACTTGGAACACCCATGGTTTGCTGAATAACCTCGTAATGTTCGACTTGGGTTAGCAACAGATGGATTTAATCCATTTGGAAACATGAGTACTAGTCATAGTACTTGGCCAGTTGTACTTATGTCGTACAATCTACCACCGTGGAAGTGTATGAAAGATCCATATTTCATGATGAGTTTACTCATTCCAGGTCCAAGATCACCTGAAAATGATATAGACATACACCTGCAGCCATTGGTAGCAGAATTGAAAGATTTGTGGGAGAATGGAGTATTAACATTTGATTCATCAACAGGCAAGTGATTTAAGATGCATGCTGCGGTGTTATGGACAATAAATGATTTTCGTGCTTATGGAAACTTATCAGGTTGGAGCACTAAGGGGAAATTGGCATGTTCGACTTGTAACAAATATACCCAATCTGAATGGCTTACGTATGGGAAGAAATTATGCTTCATGGGTCATCGTCGATTTTTACCTGGTGACCATAAATGGCGTAGAAATGGTAGGATGTTTAATGGTTCTGTTGAATGGGGGCACCCTCCACCATTCTTGTCTGGCGACGATATTATTGCACAGTTTGCGAATGTCGGAAGTAATGATTTTGGTAAAAACAACGGAAGAGAAAACGAAGTGCATTAGAGTTGAATTGGACAAAGAAGAATATATTTTTTGAACTACCCTACTGGTCAACGTTAAAATTACGGCATAGTCTCGATGTTATGCATATTGAAAAAAATATATGCGAGTCCGTGTTAGGAACGTTGATGTCAATTGAAGGTAAAACGAAAGATAATATAAACTCACGGAAAGATCTAAAACGGTTGGGAATTAGACCGCAAATGCACTTGCAACAAAATGGCTTGTCTGTTTACATGCCAATTGGATGGTATACATTGTCAAGGAATGAAAGGGCTACATTTTGTGAGTGGTTGCAGAAAATTAAATTACCAGATGGATATGCCTCGAATTTAACAAGGTGTGTGCGAACGAATGATTGGAATTACTGGACTAAAAAGTCATGATTGTCATGTATTTTTACAATGTATATTGCCTGTTGGAATCCGTGGATTTTTGACTAGAGATGTGCGGGTTGCATTAATTGAGTTGGGTGCCTTTTTTAAAAATTTATGTGCGAGAACGTTGAACCTAGAAGTTTTGGATCGTATGGAACGAGAAATTGCACTAATATTGTGTAAGTTGGAGAGTATTTACCCACCTTCATTTTTTGACATCATGGTTCACTTAGCCATTCATTTGCCACGTGAAGCTCGACTTGCAGGACCAGTCCAATATAGGTGGATGTATCCTATTGAACGATTTCTTGGAAAGTTGAAACGCACAGTGGGTAATAAGGCCCGTCCAGAAGGATCAATTGCAGAAACATATATTGATGATGAGTGGCATACATTCTGTTCCAAATACTTCCATGGGGTTGACACAAGATTTGATCGGCCAGAAAGAAATTTTGATGTTGACCAAGCAAGACAACGGAATGGATTTTCTGTATTTTTCCAACAGGTACGTCCACTTGGTGCTCAAGGTGGTTATGATTTGTGTGAACGAGAATTTGAGAAAGCTCAATGGTACGTGCTAAATAATTGCCCAGAGATAGAGAGCCACTTGAAGTAAGTTTAAATTAATTGTTAATTCATTGAATTTACTTATTAAACATTTATATAAACATACATATTATTGATAATTTTTAATTTTAGTGATCATATTAACATGCTCAAAGAATTGGGAGTAAATGCTATAGACCTGAGACATGAACAGGAGTTCCTGAAATGGTTCGAACAACGGGTAATGACATTAATACAGATGTAATTTTATTAGTTATTAAAATATTACTATTGTTAACGGTTGAATGTTTATACTTTATTTAATATGTAGGTTGTACAAATGCATGCAAGTAATCAGAACAATATATCAGACGAACTATATGCACTGGCGTGTGGTCCCTCAAGACGTGCTGCTCGATATTCTGCATGTATTTCTCGAGGAAGTAGGTATCACACAATTGATCGAGAACTTTATAGGAAAACACAAAATAGTGGTGTCCTTGTCGAAGAGAGTCATGATGGAGACAATATTGATTTCTATGGAGTTATCGTAGATATAATCGGATTGAGATATGTGGAGGAGCTTGTGGTTTATATGTTTAAGTGTGATTGGTGGGATTTAAGCAATCCTCAAAAAGGAAAATGCCAGGATGAATATTTTCTGAGTATTAATACATCAAAAAAATGGTATGAAGATGATCCTTTTATTTTGGCTTCCCAAGCATCTCAAGTATTCTATTTAGACGATCCACAGTTAGGAAATCAATGGCAAGTAGTACAAAAATTTTCTCCTAGAAATATTTATGACGTTATCCCTGAGGCGAAGGGACAAGATGAAGAAGACGATGATACCTCTACTCAAGAAGCATACCAAGAGAGTCAACCTGCCTTTAACTTATTTGTAGATTTGAGCCAGTATGAGATGATCCCATTACATAGGGAAGATATTGAGGCTGATATAGTTGAGACGACAGTTGATCAAAGTGTTGAGTCATCTGAAGTATCTATAGATGATGAGACTGAATCTATAGATGAAACTGATACAGATGATTGACCAGTTTGTGTTCACATTATACAGTATCTCGCAATTATGCCACCAAAGAGGAAGGAAGTTCCCATCCCATCTCCACCTGTTTCTAGCTCTCCGTCTGACTTGCCATTAGAGACTGACTCTACGGAACAAGGTAAATAGCTACTACTCATTTTTTCAATTAAGATATATGCTAATTGATACGGGGTAAATAACTAATATTATTTTATAGAGATAACAGTACAATTTCATCGTGGACGAGGCATTACTAGAGGTGTGACATTGGAGAAATATCGTAAAGTAGGTAAGATTAAGGTTAACATTCTTGATGAACATATCGGAGGCCAGGGACAGCAGGCAGCTTGGCTTGCATCACATGTGGGTGCTCTTACACGGACTTATGCACCTTTGACTACGAGTTCATGGCATAAAATCCCCAAAGAAGCGAAAGAGGTTATAAAAAAGCGTTGTTTGGTACGTAATATTTAAATAATAAATTTATATGGATATTATTTAATATTCTAAATGATAATGTCTTTGTATATATACTCTTTTAAGGATGACTTTGAACTAAATTATAGTCGGAGAGAGGAGTTTAAGACTGTTGAAGAGTTGATGTGTAATGCATTCCGCAAGTATAAGGCGAGGTGTCATGAGCATTACAAGAAGTACGAGAACAAGGAAGAAGCACATGAGCATTCTTTTCAGGATGTCCGACCTGAAGAATGGAAAAAACTTTGTGACATGTTTGATGATCCATCATATAAGGTAAAGTAAATTAATTATTTATGTATCATATTTATAATTTTCACTTACTAACTTTTACAATTTCTATGCAGGAACGAAGTTCTATAAACAAAATGAATAGATCAAAGTTGAAGATTCATCATCGCGCAGGCTCAAGATCTTTCCATCGCCTCTCTAAGAAATTGGTAATGTATTTTTTTTCTTTTTTTATTCTATATAGTTTGTTTTTAATATTAACTTTATATCTTAACAATTTCTCTTGTAGGAAGCGTCAGACACCAATTATGATCTAACAAAATTATATGCTGCATCACATATTAATAGTAATGGAGAGTGGACTCATCCCGATGCTCGTGAAAATTATGTAAGTATTATAATTTTTTTTAATTAAACATATTTAAATTATTGTGTCAATATTAAACGTATGTGTTTTGTGAAGGATAAAATGCTTGCCATACGTGCTGAAACTGCTTCAGATCATAATTCATCAACAAATGATGTTGAAATTTTTACACAAGTTCTAGGGCAACGTTCAGGATATTTGAGGGGTTTGGGTCGCTGTATAAAACCTTCAAACTCTTCATCAATGTCAAGCACTACTGCTATTGCGTTAGAAAATGCAAATTCTACGATTCAAGAATTGCTTACAAAACAGCATGAGTTAGAGGCTCAATTGACAAAACAAGCAGAGATGGAGATTACAAAACAACATGAGTTAGAGGCTCAATTGACAAAGCAAGCAGAGATGGAGATGCGCATGAAACAACAAGAAGATGAACAAAGAGAGATGAAGCTTCAAATGCAGATACTTATGCAACAATTCAGGTCTCCAAGCAATTAATTTTCATTAGAAGTGGTTTGCATATTGAACAATTATATATCATGTACTGAGAATTTTATTAGTATTATTAGTATTTTATTGAACAATTTGTATTGTATTTTTAAAATATAAATATCTATTTGGTTCTAAATTAGTATTGATTGTCCATAAAAATAATAACCGTTCGAACACTCATAAACCGTTCGAATGTATTCAAATCGGACATAACCGTTCGAACATCATACATTATCGTTCGAACTGAAAAAGTTGCTTGCCGTTCGAACAGAAAATTCACTATCTGCGTTCGATCTTCAATTTCTCCGTTCGAACGTTTCTTCATGAATTACCCGTTCGAACGTTATTTACTCCGACCGTTCGAACAGTCACATATGTTCGAACGTTATTTTATATGTTCGAACGGTATTCCAAGACGAATTTAATTCGTCCCAAAAAAATATCCGTTCGAATGATTTCGAACGGTCACAGTTAATTTCATCCCAAAAGATATTTTTTGGGACGAATTTGTGATTTTCATCCCAAAATATCTTTTGGGACAGTTTTATAGGGACGACCTTGCGACACTTCTTTTTCGTTCCAAAAAATATTTTGGGACGAAATGCCAATATTTTGGGATGAAATTTTTCATTCCAAAAAATTTAATTTGTTGTAGTGTTATGTCATAGATCAATGTTGATTATAGTAGGAAAACACTCATAGGTATGTTGGCAGTATAATGCTTTATTTTCTACGCTGGACACACAAGGATCACTTTTCTGCATTAGTCTACGAACAATCATGTAGTCAATGTAATGTCTTTCATAAAAAAATTAGTATACTAATAGTTACTTTAGTTTCTTGGATTGGGGATGGATTGAATGCACGAAGTGTGCAAGGAAAAGTGTCCTTTGGGTATAGATATTTTTTTCTTCCTTTATGATTCTTTTCTTTTTTTGATCATTAGCTTTTTGTCTGCTGCTACGTCTTTTTTCACATAATTTTGTAAACCAGATTTGTATTCACTTAATGTCAGGCTAAGAAGTAGAATCAATGTGAACCTAAGGGTGTAACCGGTCCGGTTCAGTCTGGTTTTGGATAAAATTTAAGATCGAATCGGTATATATCGATTTTGCATTTTTCAAAATCGATTACGCATCGGTTACCGTCCTAAACCGGTATATCTGGTTTTATTGGCTTTCGGTCTGGTTTTCTGGTTTTTTAAAATGTAAATTTGTCATTAAAAATCTACTAATAAAAAACTAATTAAAAAAATCTGTTTTATACTTTTATTCCAAAATCTTTTAGTAATACTATTACAAAAATCTGCTTTATTAAAAAAAATCTGTTTTACTAAAAAAATCTGGTTTACTAAAATTTGCTTTACTAAAAAGTAAAAACTGCTTTTCAAAAATATGCTACAAGCCTATAAATATAACTACTGCAAAAACTGGAAAAAAAAAGATCTGCAATAAAAAGAAAAATCTGTTATGGAATAAAGTTAGTCCAAAAATCTAAATTATAAGTCCAAAAGTTCAAAAAATTACAAATCCAAATACCAAAAGTCTAAATTTCAAGTCCAAAAGTCCAACAAATTAAAAGTCCAAATTACAAGAACCTCCAATAAAAAAAATTTACAACTAGAACAAATAGCTCTGCACTAAGCCACAAACTCCAATAGTCCATTCAACAAACCTTGCAATTGTATGAAAATAAATCAAGCAGTTAATTCCAATAAAGAGTTAGTAATTACATTAAATAAATAAATAAAAACTTAAGGAAAGATGTTATACAAGTTGATCTACTTTAAATTTAATCATCTCCAACCAAAGAATTAGGTCTTGAAGAACTCCCTAAGTCTTCCATGAGCTCTCTATACAAAAGGGGAACAAAAAAGCATAACAATTAAAAAAAATAACTAATATGATATACACTTTAGAGGCAGTTAAAGAAAAGATTAATGATGTTACATACCTGTATCAAATATATTAAACTCCTTAACATCATCCATTAAAGTGCAAATGTTAATCGGGATAGAAGAATGAAACCAATTTTGTGTACAAATAAGGGCTTTTACCATAAGTGGAGATAAACTACTACAGAAAGGATCAAGTACTCGACCTGCTGTGCTAAAAGCCGACTCAGAGGCCATTGTAGATATTGAAACTGCAAGAACATCCCGTGCAACTCTTGAAAGCATTCGGTATCTAATGAAATTAACCTTTCACCAAGTCAACAAGACGAATGTTGCATCATCTTCTTTATATTTTTCAGATAAATATCTCTCCGGTTCAGATTTACTCTCCAGAGAGTTCTCTGACTTCAAATGCTGCTTAATTTGTGCATGGATAAATGATTTGAAATCACCTTGACCTACCCCAACAGTTGAACTTTTAGTGCTAGCCCCTCCCTCGCTTGATTGGCACATAGTTTTATCTTGTGTCCCAACGTCACTTTCTTCACTTTCACAATACCTATCGTATAAACGAGTCACGACATCTTTAACCCAATCCACCAACATAAGAACTTTCAAACGATTATTATCACATATTGTTCAAAAAATAAATGCGAGACAACATATTTTATATTGAGGATCAAGAACCAACTCAACATACAACAAAATATTCATTTTTTAAGATTTCCCCAATACTTCTCACATTTAGATTTCATACTAAATGCCATTATCCTTAAATTATGAGGCCCTTCCACACACTCCAAATTAATTGCATTTTGAATTGTCGCTAGCTCAAATACAAAACAGTTGCAAGTGACATAATTGGTCCCTAAGAAACGCAAGGTTGCATCGTAAAAAAGTTTTAGAGATTTTATAAATAACTTACTCTTATCCTAATCATTCATGGTTGGAGACCCTAACGTGGATGCCCCTCCTTTACCCAACTCATTAACACCATCATCATCCTCCCTATCATCCTCTCCAACGCTCTTAATATATCCCGAATCTTCATCTTTTAGCCGTTGAAAAACTTTTTGAAACTTTTCAGCCCTATCCAACATCATATAAGTGAAGTTCCAACGAGTTACTACATCTAGGCATACACTACTTTTACAAGCAATATCCTCACCATCACAACATTGCTTAAATGTGTTCCACCTTTGTGGAGATGATTTCACATACTTCACAGCCCCTCTAATTCATGCAATTGATAGATATACTCTTTCAACCCATCCCGAACAATCAAGTTCAAGATATGAGCACAACATCTCATATGCAAGAACTCATGTTCCAAAATCATACATTTTCTATTCCTTATCTTTCTTTTGATATATGAAACTGTCCCATTATTTGAACTTGCATTATAGAGTATAATTGTAAATATTTTAGGCCTCCCCCATTCAAGCAAACACATTTCAATTTTTTTACCTAGTGTCTCATCTTTATGGTTTTCCACCTTACAAAAATTGATAATTCTCTTGTGCATTTTTCAATCTTCATTAATAAAATGTGCTGTGAGTGTCATGTAGCTAAAATTTTGCACAAATGTCCATATATCCGTGGTTAAACAAATACGCTTCCCCTTAAGAGAAATTTTCAACTTGTCTTTCTCTCTCAAATAAAGATTAAAAATATTTTTTGCAACCGTTACACGTGATGGAATCCCATTCCATCTAGGTTGCACAACAAACATAAATTTCTTAAACTCCTCCCCTTCCACATGTTTAAATCAACAACCAACATTTCTACTAAGCCTTTTCTACAAGTCTCAAGGCTAAAGGCAATAGGTACAAGCCCCTCACTGCTTGATCCAGACTAAAAACCCAATACAAGTTGGTTTTTATCCACTTTCCTAAGTAGAAACTTCTTACATATTTTTTCTAAGTACCCCAACATTGATTTTGTACTGTTTATATTAGAATCAGAAGCGTAAGTTATCCCATAAAGGTTATATGCAGCCTTAGGTTTCGACTTATCCTCAGTATTAATCGGTGTAAAATAATCTCAAATTATAGATCTTTTCCTACCACTCCTAGGAGTAGTAGATGTGTTACTTACATTAGAGTTGGGACAAAGTGGATCGTTAGTAGCTGTTGATTCCATGGTCTTTTTCATTGAATCTTACATCGCCTGGTGTTTCTATTTCATTTGAATCATCCATCTGTATTAACAAAAATAAAATTAATAAAAGCTGCTATAATTAATAAAAATAATGTTTACTGCACTACAATTATAGATTACACAGACACAATCACAAAAATCTAAATAAAACATTTGGATGATCTACATGCCGTAGCACACCTCTGATAAATCTGATTATGAAGTTCTATGTTAGGTTCCTATTGTGATGTTGATGTGATGATTGAATGTAAATGGGGAATGAAGTATTTATGACTGGAATGTTGCAGGAAATGGAATGGAAATGAATACAAATTGTTTGAAGAAATACCTCATAGGGCCATACATATATTAATAATGGGAAATAGTTGGAAGCAAATCCCAACCTCCAGATGATCAAGTTCTTACAAGCAAATCCATAATCATCCTTCCTATCTGAGTTCTACTTCTTATATATGGGATAACAATTCCCTTCCATATTAAAATAACAGAAAGCATTAAAAATAGAAATAACATTCTACTCTTTTTTTTTTCCTTCCCCCTTACTCTATCCTTGAACCTAGGCTAAGTTGGCAAAAATTACTTTTGTAGTTCTCTGATCAGAAAGAAAATCTATGGGTTTGATTAGGTCTTAGTTCTCTGTCACATGGCCGAATGAATATCTAAATCTAACAAGTAATGAAATGAAAAAAAAAATGGAGAAACATTATCGTGAGGTGAGGTCGAAGGTCTATGCAGCGAGGAAGAGAGGCGAGGCAGAGATGAGAGTGGGGTAGAGAGGCGAGGCAGAGAGTGAGGCAGTCTATGGAGAGGCGAGGAAGAGATGAGAGATTGAGTGAGGTTCGATTTTAGGGTCTATTGGCATTGCCGCATTATTGCCTTCTGCAAGTCTAAACGGCACCATTTCTTGTTGGTATAGAGGAAACAACATTGTTTCCTGTTGGTTTCTTCTATGTAGATGGTTTTTTTTTTTTAATGATAATTATAATTTATATATAATTGTAATACATTTAATACATAGTTATAGACTATATTGATTTAGTTATAGTGATTATTAGACTATATAATAGTACTAATATTAGACTATTAGTATTAGTTATATATTAGTATAGCTATATAATATATTAGACTATATAATAGTATTAATATTAGACAATTAGTATTAGTTATATATTAGTATTAGTTATAGTGATTTAGTATAACTATATTAGTATAAGTATAACTATAGTCTATATTAGACTATTAGTATTAGTTATATATTAGTATAGCTATATAATATATTAGACTATATAATAGTATTAATATTAGACAATTAGTATTAGCTATATATTAGTATTAGTTATAGTGATTTAGTATAAATATATTAGTATAACTATAGTTTATATTAGACTATTAGTATTAGTATATATTAATATAGCTATATAATATATTAGACTATATAATAGTATTAATATTAGATTATTAGTATTAGCTATATATTAGTATTAGTTATAGTGATTTAGTATAACTATATTAATATAAGTATAACTATATTCTATATTAGACTATTAGTATTAGTTATATGTTAGTATTAGTTATAGTGATTTAGTATAACTATATTAGTATAAGTATAACTATAGTCTATATTAGTATAACTACTAATGTCCTATGTACTCATCAAAATTTAGTAATAATATTTGAGTGATTTTCTTTCTTTTTATATATTATAAATAAAACTTATATATATAAAATATTTTGTATAATATTATTTTGTATAAAACTTATATATATATATAAAATTTTATTATTTATTTATTTTTTTCTTCAACCGGGCTGGTCCGGTCTGGTCCCAGAAACCATGAAACTGGAACCGGACCGGGTTCAGCTGGTTTGTGCAAGTAAAGAACCGGTTCGAGATTGGAAAACCGGCCCAACCGGTCTAGTTCGGACCAGTTTTTCGATCCAAACTTATACCCCTTTGTGAACCTCACTTGCATACATTATTTTCTACTTGTAGCCACATATTATCATTACTCGTTAATTGCCCTTATTCATAAAAATAAAAAATAACAAAGAGACTAATGTTATCTAATTTCGTTGTATCCACTCTTATAAGTTCCTTCACCAAAAAAACTATTTAACCAACATGCCTAAAAGTTTATGTATTACCCTAGGATTATTTCACAATAATTAGTCCAAAAACATAGATTTATGCTTGGAATCTATTTTATAATTTTACATTAACAAACTTGATCATATCAATGTGATAATGAGTTTTATGTTAGGTCCAAAATCTTATATATTGTCACAAACATCTTTGGCTCTAAAAGGGCAACCATCTCTTCTTTTGCATTCCCATATCCGTCCAACCTTGATTTGCTACCTCTCAACTTTCAATCTAATTTTTAAGTTTCTTGTCTTTTTGTCTAACTCACTTCTCTTTTTATTTGTGAGTTTCGGGAATATCCCCATTCATAGGTCCAAGATCCACATTTTAATGTAAATTCTTTCAAGTGAAGCTTCTATCCAGAGATTGACTGCAAGCTTATTATACTCTTTGAAAATTCTTACTTCTACCAGATATATGCAAGTTGCTTTCCATTGGTCTCTTCATGAGTTGTACAAACATAAGTGCCTTGCTCTAACCGTTTCTCATGAGCTGTACAAACGTAATTCTGGCATAAGTTCCTTAGCCAACATTGCTTCTCCATTAATATTTGGTCCTCTAATAGGTATATGGAAGATTGAATTGGAAAAAATAATGTTCTTATGCATAAGAATAATTCAAATTGACAATTTCTCCTGCCATGGCATCCAACATTGTTCCTATCTGAAGAAGCATTGTTTCCTTTCTTTGGTTTCAGTATTATGTGCATTGGGTTTGCCACGGTAAGAGCCTTTTACTTTATGATAAAGTTGATGGAATAAGGTTATAGTACTTGCATAGGAAATCACAATAGAAATATTGGTTATATTCCAACAGAATAGAACGATGGTCTATGCTATTTAAATTGTATGCATGAAAAACTGGTTTACCGATGGAAAAAAAAATTTGCATATGGAAAATATCATGCATGTCAGTGATACCAAACTCCACAAGATTGTTTTGTTTGTTTTTTGATTGAGTTTGGTTTGCGGTGTTTACTCTCTTTAAATGAGAGAGTTGCCATGATAATTTCTGCAAAGGTAAAGAAGCTTTCCAGCTTAGGAGTCTACTGGAAGTTGATACCAAATGATTAAGTTAATTTAAATTTAGGTGATGTGTATTAATATGATATATATGAGGTGCCTGCATTCTATCACCTGGTAGGTTGAAGTTAGAGCAACACTAGTTTTGATTAAAAATTCTTGTCATTCATAGTCACACTCAGGGAAGCCAAATCGACATTCGGTTTGTTCTAACAAACCTTATTTTTATGCGATCCTCTCATCATTGCCATTTTCAATCTTATTTTCGCATGTGAGCTTTTGTCATGTTCTCTTCCAGTTGAATGTTATTGGCCAATCCCTTGGTTTTCTTGGATCTTGTTTATATGCCTATTCATGTATCGCATTCCCTGCTTTTATTAATGGTGTACATGTTGCTGCCTTAATATCACCTTCTAAAGTTGTTGAATACTTTGTTTTGCAGACTTCGAAGCTCACAATGGCTTCAATTCAAATCTCATCATATTGCTACTGGAGCTATCTTCCTTGCTGCTAAGTTTCTGAATTTAGATCTTACTTCTTATCAAAATATCTGGCAAGAGTTCCAAACAACACCAGAAATTATTCAAGGTATTGTAATCTTGTGGTGATTTACTTCCTGAACTTATGCTCAATGTATTTTGTTATGCATAATTAGGTGAGCCCTTGCAACCTTTGAAACTAAAACTTAAATTATCATCATTGCATTTCAAGAACTTCACTTCTTGAGTGTGTGCCACGCTCTACAAGACTACAATTCTCTGATGGATGCCAAAGTTCATCGTCATCATTAATATATGACAGCAAAAATATATAAGATGGATAAAATCTTCAAGAAGCATAAGTCTTTATGTTCTAAAATTGAATAATAATTATGTGCTTAAGCTCTTGCCAAGAATGGTGTTGGATGCTAATTAATGCTTGATTACTTGATGCAGAGGTATCGCAGCAATTGATGGAGCTTTTTTGAGATGGCTAGCCGAATACTAAGTTGGGACACAAAATTGGGTCAATTCTATCGTGATGGTACTCTCGAGGTTTTGTGGGTAAATATTATTGTAAGTTGGGATATATGAGTTATGAAATGATGAAACAATCATCTGCATAGTTTAGGCTTTAGTGCAAGAAGATTGATAGGAAATATATCACCAATATGCAAATTAGAGGAGATGAACCATGTGTTTGAGTGCTATTTTGCATGAATGAGTTATACACTTTACAGTTTACACACACCATTTTATAGCATTTATTTTGTTCAAATACAAGATTTTTTTTTTTTTTTTTTTGTAGAAGAGTAAATCTTGTAGTGCAAATGCATGCATATGGACCACCTAGGTGGCTTGCTTTTGGAGGCAGATTTGAAGGCTACAATATGAATGTATCATGTATCCTATTTAATGCATTTTTTTTTTGGTTAAGGGCCATTTCCGATGATTTTTACTTGCCAAAAATCTTTTTTTAAAACTGTAACACTATTTCTGGTGATACAAAATAGCCGAAAATAATTACTTGCGGTGATCTATATCGCCACAAATACTTATTTCCAGCAATGCACATCGCCGCAAAAAGTTATTTCCAGCTAAACATACCGTCACAAAAAATCCTTGCGACGATACTTAACCATGGTTTAACAGACTTTTGTGGCTAATTATGAGATTTTTTCGGCGAAAAATAATCGTCAAAAATAATGTTTTGCAATGATGATTTCAGCAAATGGAGGGATTTTTTTTGGCGATTGTATTCACTATTTGCAGCGATTTAATTTCACCGAAAACATGTTTATTTCCAGCGATTATTGTAAATTGCTAGTAAAAAGATATGGCCACCGATTTTTGGCAACTAACGTATAGCAATTATAAATTTGTTAAAAATAACTTTTTGCAGCGTTTTTTGAGATTTTAGCGACGAATTTGTAACGCTAGAAAAGACTGAATTCTTTGTAGTGTATATTTCAAATTAAGGCTCAATGCAGATCAGTAGTACTTCTGCAATTATATATGCTAGCTAGCTAACTTCATCATGCATCGTCTTTAATTCATCTTATATGATTTCCATTTCACTTCAATCCAAAATTAATGGTGAGCCACTATATAACATGCAAAGAGTTAGGTTGCATTCAAGTAGTGAGGTATTCTTAAATATTCTGTGAATAGTAGTGAAAAAATAATGAAAAAGTAATGATAGAATATTGAATAGTAATAAAAGTTAAGTGAAATAATAATAAAATAATAAATAGTAGTGCGATATTTTCAGAAAATATCTGAAAATACTTGAGTATCCAAACTAGGCCTTAAAGTGAAGGGAGTATTGTAGTGGGCAGTTCTGAGCAATACTTCATGCCCAGCATTATTGAAAGGCGCTTATCAAGTACTGTAGAATTGTGCTATGCTACAATTGATATTGTTTTGGTCCTGGATTAAAGACTTATGTGTCGTTTGGATAGTGAGCTGATATGAAAATTAAAAGTTGAATAAAATATTGTTAGAATATTATTTTTTAATATTATTATTGTTTTAGGATTTGAGAAAGTTGAATTGTTTATTATATTTTGTGTAGAAGTTTGAGAAAATTGTAATGATGAGATGAAATGAAACACTTATTATATCCAAACGAGGGGTTAACAATCTAAAATATCCAATAATCCTAACATATGAGGAACCAAAAAGTGCAAGTCTTGTGTGGTCTCCAGTACGGTAACTAGTTTGCTAGGGTTTTTACAACTTAAGAGAAATATTTTAGTCACAAATGAATTATACAAAAGTAAACTAAAAAAATGACATGACTTGATGTGATATGTTAAATTGTAAAGTTACTTTTATCGTAAAATAGATTTAACAAATCACATGAAATCACGCGAATTTGTAAATTTACTTTTGTGTTTTTTGTATATGTAGCACTTTTCTTTTACAAAAGTTGAACAGATCATGGAGTATTATGCCATTAATTATCACAATGATGATTATGCTTATGTTACTTATCTCAATTTTTGGCTCTGGTTTGTTTTACATCAACCCCCATATTTTTTTTTATAAGAACTTTCTTAGTAGAAATCTAGGCAACGCCAAGGTACACAGGCCGTACACAAAAGAATCAACTCCAAACCTAGTGATGACATAGAAGATGATATTGGAAGATTGGCAGCCATTTTGTTTGGACCAATAGCAGAAGAATCCATGGGTTGTACAGCAATTAAGGTCATGAATCATACTGGCGAGGTAATCAAATTATTTAATAGAAGGTTTTATGGTACTACATTTTTAATAAAAAGCATTAAAAAATATTCCTTCTTCTATTAAGGTTTATTTCTATATATGTATATAAAATTCTTACATAAAATTTAAAACATTATAATTTATAAAAACCTCTTTAAAGCCATGGCATAAAATCTAACATCCTTAGAACTAGGAAATAAATACATCTAAATTGATGCATTTGTTTTATACAGTATTATTTTCTGTCAACATTTCCTAAATTTCTAAATTTATTTTATGTAGAAACATTTACTGTATCTATAAAGTGTTTCAACACAAGTTTCAGAAAAAGAATGGATCATACACCTTGGTGCATAAATAGATCAATTCCAAAAATAGCGACATAAAAAATTTAACATGTTGTCTAATCGTCTAGTGATTGAAACAACAACATGAGTTCCAGATGTATATATCTCCTTCAAACTATAGAAACAATGTTTTGTTAATTTTAAAAAATTTCTGTGTTGTATATATTGTTCTTCAAAACCTATCTTTGAAGAGCCTCTGTGATACTTTTTAGATGTGTTAGATATATGCTGTATATATTGCTCTTCAAAATCAGCATTTGAAGAACTTTTGTAGTATATTTTTCTATAAATGTCGTTATGAGATGATAATGTTGTCGGTCAATTCTGTCTTTACTGATTCCAAGGTAGCAAAGGTGGGAGCCTTAATTCGTATGCAACTCATACGAAGTGAGAAACCTGACTCCACAAATTTAGATTCTAATATATCACTCATGTTGCAGCAGTAAACAATTTTCCGCAATGAACGAAAGCCTAACAAACATTTCTATTAGCTTCATAAAACATATTTTTCATAAAGCATTATTTATTCTTCCAACCGGGTGTTACGTGCATACGTGCCTTTACATGGCACCCTTACTAGTGTGTATATATATATACATGCCTCGGTCAGTACTACTCAATATTCTTGAACTTTATATTATTCTAGGAATAGCTAGGATTAATAAAGATGATCATGATCAAGACCTGGCCATTACTTTGAGAATAGCTCTAATTATAATTAGTTTGTCTATGCCATTGAATAAAAAAATGATCAAGTTTCATCTTTTTGGATAAAATAAATGCTCTCTATTTGTTGGGCACCGGACCCTCATGAAGTACAAGGCCAAACTACCTCTCTACTTGATGAACACTTCGATCATTTGGGTTAAGACCAAAATATGATTGGATGTGGATGCCCATCTCAATTATGATCACTCAATTCTTAAGTGACACATACTCTACAAATTCATGCTTCTAGCTTCTAGCTAGAGTACTGACTCCTTTTGAAAGACAAAATCATATATTTGGAATTCACTTGGCCAAACAACAACATCAGAGACTATATCTAACTTCTTCTTCTTCCTCCTTTTAAAAAAGAGAAATAGTACTAATGCTTTGGTTTATGAAATAGGCCGATTATTGGATATTAATTTGGATGTAAATGATGGCCATCAATTATATATGAAGTGTAGACTCTTCTCTCTCTCTGTGATCTGAAGTTTGGCATATAAATACTTGAATATTGACATGATGTTTAAACAGTACCCTCATCCAATAAATGGTTAGTTTCTATACTACTTGTACAAGACGTGTCCCACCTCCCGTCTACAACCGCTAACCTGAGTAAGGATCAAAGTGTGGTCGGCGTTGTATGCTTGGGAAAACTCTGATGCTTAAGTCAGTAAGAGTTTTCACATGATCTCAACAAGTAAAAATCAAAGTAAAAGTTCCCCTTGCTCTCGAGGGTTACCTGGTATATATTGGATTTGATATAGTGTTTATCTGGTACCGAGTTTATCGGTTGAACTGGTCACGTATCTGCATGAGATCCAACTGAACAGATTGTGTATTTGCATGGTTATCCTCATCTCCTCGTGCCTCGACGCACATGGGTATATGATTTTATTAGGCCCTGGACTCTCTGACTTTTTGTCCTTGCATATTGGGCTTCTTTTATTCATAATGGGCCTCATACAAAAGTAGACCCTCCAGCTACCCCGCTAATTCTTTTTGCCTTATGGCATAGGGAATTAATAATTATGGGCTCTCTACTGTGGGCTCACGAGGGTTTTTGGCGTTTAGGATGTTATGAAGTTGTTTTTGTAGGGCCGGTCTATTTATATATCGTTGGGTTCCCGCTGACCCTTCACATTCTTTCCCTAGTAACATTTTACTTTCCCTCCTTTATTACAGTTACCTCTTCGATTTTTGCTGACGTGGCGAAACGAGAAGGAGTTTTCGTGTGGCGGTTCACCTTTTTACTCCTAGTGTCAGATTATGTTGCTTCTGACTATTGACATTCCGTATCCTTTTCCTTTAAGTATCCCTTCCTTCTTTCTTCATTCTTTCTTCATTCTTTCTTCGCTCGTTCTCTACTCTGCGCTTCTTTTCTGGTTCTTGCTACTGCCCATCTTGCTTCTTTCATTTTCTTGCATTTTCTTCCTTTTTCTCTTAATGGCTGAACAAGGTGATACCTTTGACCCACCTTTCTTCGTCTCGAAGGGCACCATTTTTGAGTGCTCCTGGTGGCACTTTATTATTCAAACGAAGCACCTTCCTACTCTTCGGGAAGAACTTGACATCCCTGAAGGGGCAGTGATTGAGGCTCCCCAGACGGGGTGCTGTGATAACGAGGGTTTCGCAGGCAAAACTGCTCTAACCACTGCCATGTTCAACCATGGATTGAGGCTCCCCTTTTGTTGTCCTCTTCGTGATATCCTGGATTTGCTTGAGTTGGCTCCCACCCAACTCCATCCTCACACTTTGAGGACTTATCTCTATGCCTGCATTGTTTTTCGCATGGTTTTAGAGCCTCTTGGGGATTTCTACCCTGACCTGACCGCTCGGGAGTTTCTGTCTTTTTATTACTTGCGGCCGGGTAGAGGTAATACTATTAACTTCTGCAAGAGGGACAGGGGGCCATCTCTGGCTCATTTCGAGCCTCATCATTCCAATGCCAAAATTTGGAACACCAAATTTTTCTTTATTTTTGGCACGAACTTGGACTTTCCCGCCGATGAAGCCCATATTCAAGATTTTCCTGTCAGGGCAATTTGGCACCCCGTTCCTGATGAGAAAACTGTTTGGTCCACCATGCCACCCCTATCACGTCAGGAGCTATCCCGGATCGATATCGTTCGTACCTGGGCTGAAGCCCATTTTGATGATGTGAAAACTGACCTCCTGCTGACCCCCGAGAATATTGACCCTTTTTTTATGTCCCCCAGTCGTGCCTATGTTCAGGGACGCCAATTTATGGTTTCAGACTTGATTCTTGCCACTATGACGAAACCTTCTGAGAAGACCAAGAAGAAAGGTGGCAGGGAGAGAAAGGAGGTCAGGAGCAAGAAGAAAAACAATGAAGCGAGCCAAAAGAAAAGAGCTCGTACTGAGGGTTCCCCTCACTCGTCTCCGCCTCGAAAGAAAAACATGGTGGCTTTAGAGGGCACCAGGGCCCAGGCGTTTATTCCCTTGGAGACTATGGCCCCAACAGAGGGCGCCCAGGGGTGCACACCTCTTCGGCAGCAGGATGAAACTGTTGTCCCTTTAGGGGGCGACCAAGCTCAACAGTCCACCCCGCCAGTTACCGCTGCCCTTCCTCCACCCTACGACTCTTCTGCAAAGTCGCTGTCCTTCAGTCTGCTAGATGCTGAAAGTTTGGCCAGTATGACCCTTTTTTATCTAGCCGCCACTTTCCAAATTGAGCCTTCCCTGCTGGCTCACCCACTGGGTGCCTCCCCGACCTTTGAATTCCCTGTCGTGGAGGGTCGTGTCAGGGGGCGAGTTAGACGCCGAAGTGGCGGCTGCTTTAAATTTGGATTGCGCCACTGACTTGGGAGCCCGTGAAGATCCAAGCACACGTGAGACAGAACAGGTTAGTGCCTTTGAGCCCACGCCCTCCCGCCATGAGACTGTCCATATTGAGACAAGAGGCACACAGACTCCCTCAGAGACTCCGCCCGCCACCATCTCTGGGGGAAGTACCCCTGTGCCGGCTGGGAGCGGCGAGGGACCTTCTATCCCTTCCTACTGCTCACTATCTCTTGGGGAGGGGATAGGTTCTTTTGTTGAGGAGGAAGTGGGCAGCCTTCTACAGGGAGAGGCTAGCTTGATCGAGGGCGTCCCAACTCGCACTGAGTCTCCACCTCCCATTATGCGCCTTGAGGGTCTGCCGGAAAAGGGGGCAGACTCAAACTTGACGCCTGCCTTGGCTCCCCTGCCCGGGCCCGAGGGTGATGCTAATGGTGACGCCTCCTCCTCCTCTGTGAATGTTCAAACTAAGGCTGTTGCCCAGATGGCCGACCACATGAAGGACTAGTTTTCCAAGGTTCGACGTGGTGGCTTTTCTACTTATTTTCTTCCTTTCTTTTCCTTGTATATTCTTGTAATTTTTACTCAGATGGTCTTAGTTTCCTTTGTAGAGTATTAATGACCTGGCGGCTTGGATCGTGGTGGATCGTGAAGTCCTTGAATAGCGGAGGATGTGTCAGGCTGCCGAGGGATGGCAGGCAGAGTGGGCTGCCTTGGTCGAGAAGGTGAAAGAACTTGAAATAATGCTTGAGCAGTCGGAGGGTTACTCTCACTCGCTTCAGGGAGACTTAGAAATTTGCGAGGAGGAGGTTCTCCAACTTCGTGAATCTACCCGCCTTGCTCAAGTGGCAAAAGACAGAAATGACCACGCCTTGCGACTCCTTCAGTCTGAGAGGGATTTGGTGAGAACATAGCTTTCTGAAGCTAAGCAAAGTTTCGAGGCTGAGGTATCTTCCCTCAAATCTGAGCTCCTTTCCCACAAATGGCGCCAAATGTACAAGACGTGTCCCACCTCCCGTCTGCAACCGCTAACCTGCACAAGGATCAAAGTGTGGTCGGTGTTGTATGCCTGGGAAAACTCCGATGCTTAAGTCAGTAAGAGTTTTCAGATGATCTCAACAAATAAAAACCAAAGTAAAAGTTCCCCTTGCTCTCAAGGGTTACCTGGTGAGGCTTCATAATACCCGGCTCCCTCTTTATTTTTCTTTTTAGTTTTCCTGCTAATGTACCTTTTCATTTTTTCTATTGGCAATGAACTTTTTTGTTTGGTCTTGAGGCGTGTAATTGTTGGGTTGCTTATCCTTTATTTTCTGGCTTGTTTGAATATCGTGCGTTTGGGTGGCGTGGTCCAATGACTTCCGTGCCCTTTTTTGCACGGCACCACAAGTTGCTAAAGCTTGCTTTTGGTGTTTAGAGTTGGTGTGGTCTAATGTTTTACATGGCACCGCAAGCTGCTAAAGCTTGCTTTTGGTGTTTAGGGTCGGCGTGGTCTGATGACTTCCACGCCCTTTTTTACATGGCACCACAAGCTGCTAAAACTTACTTTTGGTGTTTAGGGTTGGTGTGGTTTGATGACCTCCACGCCCTTTTTTACATGGCACCACAAGCTGCTAGGACTTGCTGTTGGTGTTTAGGGTCGGCGTGGTCTGATGACCTCCGTGCCCTTTTTTACATGGCACCACAAGCTGCTAGGGCTTACTGTTGGTGTTTAGGGTCGACGTGGTTTGATGACCTCCGTGCCCTTTTTTACATGGCACCGCAAGCTGCTAAGGCTTACTGTTGGTGTTTAGGGTCGGTGTGGTCTGATGACCTTCGCGCCATTTTTTTACATGGCACCACAAGCTGCTAAAACTTGCTTTTGGTGTTTAGGGTCGGCATGGTCTAATGACCTCCGCGCCCTTTTTTTTACATGGCACCACAAGCTGTTAAGACTTGCTTTTGGTGTTTAGGGTCGGCGTGGTCTGATGACTTCCGCACCCTTTTTTTACATGACACCACAAGCTGCTAAAGCTTGCTATTGGTGTTTAGGGTCGGCGTGGTCTGATGACCTCCGCGCCCTTTTTTTTACACGGCACCATAAGCTGCTAAGGCTTGCTGTTGATGTTTAGGGTCGGCGTGGTCTGATGACCTCTGCGTCCTTTTTTACATGGCGCCACAAGCTGCTAAGGCTTGCTGTTGGTGTTTAGGGTTGATGCGGTCTGATGACCTCAGCACCATTTTTTAGTTTTCTTTGTAAAGAGTAACGTCACAAATTATGAGAAGTAACAAGTCAGTATGGATGCTACTGCATTTGTGAACATGAAATGTAATAATCTGAATGTGGACAAAAAGTCTTACATAGATAAAAAAAGATGAGGCAAATGAACATATCGTTATCTCTACTGATAGAATTTCTTCAAGTATTTTGCGTTCCATGGATGGGGTAACTCCCTGCCTTGGCCGTCCTTCAGTCGGTATGATCCCTGCCTGTTGTTGGCTACTACCAAATAGGGTCCTTCCCATTGGGGTCCCATTTTCCCTTCTTTGGGCGGTTACCCCCTTTCTCCTCAGAACCAGGTCTCCCACTTTGAAAGTTTTGGGCCTTACCCTCTCTCCTCTGGCTTCTGCCATTTCCCTTTCTTCCTCAACCAAGTCGAGATATTCTTCTATTTTCTTATCATTTTGGGCGTTTGAGAAATGACTTGTTCTGTAAGTCGGGAGCCCTACTTCGACTGGAGCTACTGCCTCACATCCATACGCCAATGTGAATGGAGTTTCTCTTGTCGGGGTCTTTGCTGATGTTCTGTATGCCCAGAGAACCCCGGGTAGCTCTTTGGCCTATTCCCCCTTTTTCTCCGTGACCTTTTTCTTCAAGATTGAGAGTAACGCTTTATTTGTTGCTTTCGCTTGACCGTTTGCTTGGGGGTGACCTGGCGAGGAGTACTTTACTTTAATCTTTAGCTCCGCGCACCATTCTCTGAAATGGTTAGAGTCAAATTGGCACCCGTTGTCCGTTACAATGCTTTGGGGGATCCCGAACCTGCAGACAACGTTTTTCCATAGGAACTTTGTCATGGTCTTGGTTGTTATAAAGGTTAAGGGTTCTGCCTCCGCCCACTTTGTAAAGTAATCCAAGGCTACGATTATGAATTTTACCCCACCTCATCCTGGCGGGAAGGGTCCAACCAGGTCTACACGCCACTAGGTGAAAGACCAAGGCGAGGTCATGGATGTCAACCCTTCTGATGGGGCACGCTGTACGGGCGTGTACGCCTAGCACTTGACACTCCTTTTTCTGAATTCTTGAGCATCCCTTAATGCGTTGGGCCAGTAGTACCCCGCTCTTACCGCCTTTCTTGCCAAAGTTTTTCCACCCGAATAGTTTCCACATATCCCTTCATGTATTTTTGTCAAAACATATTAGGCTTTTTGCGCGGAAATACATCGCAGTAGTGGGGTATAGAAGCCCCTTTTATAGAGGACTTTGTCAACGAGTAGGAACCTTGCCGCCCTTCTCCTCAATCTTCTCGCCTCCTCATTCTCTTCTGATAACTTTCCCTCATTCAGATACTTAACCACTTCGTTCGCCCATTCAGAGATGCTAGCGCCCAGAATGCCTACTTCTGCTCCAATAGTTGGGACTTCGATAATTTTTCACTCTACTTCCCATGGGAGTGATGCTTCTTCCATACCCGATGCTGTCCGAGCCAATCTATCCGCCACCTCGTTGTTCGCTCTTGGAATTTGAGTTATGCTAAAATATGAGAGTAGATCGCGAGTTTCCCAAACACGCTCTAGATATTTCTTCAATTTTTCCTCTTTCGTTGCGTACAGTCCTAGAACTTGGTTTACAATTATCTGCAAATCTGATTTTGCCTCTACCTCAGTCGACCCCATTTTGACAGCTATGGACAGTCCTACAACGAGTGCTTCATATTCTGCTTCGTTGTTCGTCACTTTAAAAACCAGTATTGCCATGCAGTACTGCTTTTTGCCGTTGGGATCTATTAAATATATTCCCAGGCCTCCGCCCACCTTACATGACGAGCCATCAACGAAAAGTTGCCAGGCTTTTCCCATTGGGGTTGCCGCGTCTTCCTGAGGGAAACCTGAGAATTTTGCTATGAAGTCTGTTAGCGCTTGTCCTTTAACCGCCCTTCTTGGTTGGTATTCTAAGTCAAATTCGCTTAATTCTATCGACCATCCAATCAACCTTCCAGAGCTATCCGGCTTCTTCAAAGTTTTTGCTAAAGGGGCCTCCGTGAGTACTCTTACTGTGTGGGCTTGGAAATACGGGCGGAGTTTTTTGGCCGCCGTCACTAGAGTGGAAGCTAGCATCTCAATTTTCGAGTATCTTACCTCAGCTCCTTTGAGAGCTCGACTGGCGTAGTACACAGGATACTGGACTGTTCCTTCCTTTTTTATTAGGACTGTTGATACGAAGTTTAGGGAAACTGCCAAGTAAGCGTAGAGCACATCCCCTTTTTGTGGTTGTCTTAGGAGTGGCGGGCTGGCCAGGTACTGTTTTAGCTTTCCGAATGCTTCATCGCATTCTTCATTCCACGGGTGCACCTTGCGTAGTACGTGGAAAAAAGTGAGGCATTTGTTTGTTGAACGGGTAATGAATCTTCCTAAGGCGGCTACTCTACCCTCCAACTGCTGAGTTTCGTTCAGGTTTTTCGGCAGCTTCTTGTTGAGTATGGCAACTATCTTTTCCGAAGAGGCTTCAATTCCTCTTTCAGATACAATGTAACCCAAAAAATTTACCGACTTTACTCCGAAAGCGCACTTTGCAGGGTTCAACCTCATTTTGTAATGGCGTAGGATTCTGAATGCCACCCTCAGGTCGTGGAGATGCTGGGCGAATTCCTTACTTTTGATTAAGAGGTCGTCCACATAAAATTCTATGGATTTTTCGATCTGCTCCTTAAACATCCTATTCACTAGCCTTTGATATGTTGCTCCAGTGTTCTTCAACCCAAACGGCATGACCTGGTAGCAGTACCACCCTCGATCAGTAATAAATGAAGTTTTTTCCTCGTCTGTTGGGTGCATGCGTATTTGGTTGTACCCTGAGTAAGCATCCATAAAACTCAACGCACGGTGCCTTGCTGTTGCATCCACGATTACGTCGATGCGTGGTAAGGGGAAGTTGTCCTTTGGGCAAGCTTTATTTAGATCAGTGAAATCTACACACATTCTTCACTTCCCATTCGCATTCTTCACCATTACTACATTGGATAACCATTCTGGATAGTGAGCTTCTTTGATGAAACCGGCGGCAAGCAACTTCTCTACCACTTCTTTAATGGTAGCATACTTCTCTGCACTAAATGATCTTTTTTTCTGACGTATTGCTTTATGGGAGGGATCCATGCCCAAGCGGTGTTCAATGACCTCGTTGTCTATGCCCGGCATTTCCTCATGGCTCCATGCGAAGATGTCCACATTCTCGATCAATAATTGTCTCAGTGCTATCCTGTCTGCCGGTGGCATATGAGTCCCGATACGTGTAGTGGATCTAGGGTAGTTTGTGTTTAATGTTATAAGCTCTATCGGCTCGTTAACCTCAGCATGTTGCGGATCCTTCTCGCCCCTCACTTCCATATCTTCTAGTAAGGTTACCATTGGTGTGGGAGGAGGAGGGGTTGGCACCTCGTCTTGCTCGGTTGTAATACAAACTTCACCGTGGCACTTCTTTAGTTCCTGTACATAGCATTCTCTTGCCAAGGCTTGTTCGCCTTGCGATTCTCTTATCCCATCATCAGTTGGGAACTTCATCTTGAGATGGTATGTGGACGTGACCGCCTTGAGCTGATTAAGCGTCGGCCTTCCCAATATAGCGTTGTAGGAAGATGGAGATTTTACTATCAAGAAGTCGGTCATGGTTGTTGCTGTTGTCGCCCCTGATCCAGTAGTCACCGGGAGGGTGATGGCTCTTACGGGTTGGATTGTATCCCCAGAGAAACCCTTCAGTGGTGTTGGAGAAGGTCTCAGTCTACTGGTGTCAATACCCATTTTCACGAATGCTTCCCAGAATAGTATATCTGTTGAGCTCCCATTATCGATTAGTACCCACCTGGTTGTGTAATTGGCTATCACAAGTGTGACTACTAGGGCATCATCATGCGGGTATAACACTCCTTCATAGTCCGCCTGCCCTAAAGAGATCATCTTTCTGTCGTCGTCAAACTTTTGTTGTTTGGGAGCCCTGTCTGCCATATAAATCTCCTCATACCTGGCCTTTCGTGCATGCACCTTCCTACTGGAAGTTGACATACCGCCTCCTACAAACCCTCCTGCTATGGTCCGAATTTCTCCTAAGGGCGGCGCGCCCCTCTTGCCTTTTATGGGCGCCCTGCTCCCATCATCCTGGTGGTTACACGCCCGGCGTCGTTGCTCAGAACTTCTACTGCTTCTGGCTACTTGCCTAGTTTCTTGGCATCTTTTTGGCTTTGAACGTTCTGCAACCATCCGCTCTAATTCCCATGTTCCTGCTAACTCCGCCACTCTTTTCTTCATGGTCGTACAATCCTCCGTCCAGTGAGACGCCGTTTGGTAGCATTTGCAGTAACGACCACCGCTTGTTTTGGACGGACGCCTTTCCTCTTTTCCCTTCTTATCTTCAAGAACATTTAAATTATTATGTATAAGCCCAGGATTGTAATCTGTCCTCTTCTCCTGTCTTTTTTCTTGACGACTGCTGCTAGCTTTCTGGTCAATCTGCCCGCTTTTTAGTTCTGATCTACTGCTCGCCTTCCATGGGTTCACCAGGGCTTGCAGGGTATTTTCAGCATTGACAAAGTCATCTGCTTTGTCCATGAATTCTCTGAGAGTAGATGGAGTCTTCCTAGCTAGTTCTTCCATAAAGGGGCTCCGGGGCCATATCCCGCCTAGGAGGGCAGCAAGGGTGATCTTTTCATCTTGATAGTCAGTTGTCAGACGCTCCTTGTTGAAACGGGTCAGGTAGGTCTTCAAGTGTTCATCTTCTCCCTGCTTAACTGTTAGCAGGTAGGCGGCCGGGTGTCGGCGCCTTCTACTGGGCATATATTATATCAAGAACTGCTTAGCCAGTTCTTCGAAACTGTCTATCGACCGTGGCTTGAGGGCCCCGAACCATCCTCTAGCCGTCCCTTTTATGGTCAAAGGGAAAACCAGACATGCTATTTCTCCTAGAAAATTGTGTAGCGTAATATGGGCTTTGAAGTTCTCCAAATGGTTGACCGGGTCCTTGGATCCATCGTACATATCCATCTCGGGCACTTTGAATTTAGGGGGGAGGGGCATGGCCATAATTCGCTTGCTATAGGGGAGATCCGTTTGATTGAGTAAGCATTCCACTGAAGAAGATCCCTCTATCTTTTTTGCTATTTCGTCATATTTTTCCGCCAGTTCCTTTGGTTCATCATGCATCTTTTCTTTTTCCGTTCGCCCCAAATTTGACTTCATATTAGACTGCTCCTCCTCACCTTGCCCTCTATGGGCGGTTACAACGGTATTATTGGACTCGACATTCTTTCGCCGCAGGTCCTCGTTTTCCTTCTTCAGGGCTTCCATTACTTCAAGTGTTTGCTTCAACTTTTCCTTAGTCGCTGCCAGCAGTGCTTCCACAGATGTTTCCATTGCTTGACTTGCTACAGATCGGGTTACAGTTGGCATGTGAAAATCACGCAAGAAAACTATAGATCCCACAGACGGCGCCAAATGTACAGGACGTGTCCCATCTCCCGTCTGCAGCCGCTAACCTGCTCAAGGATCAAAGTGTGGACGGTGTTGTATGCCTGGGAAAACTCCAATGCTTAAGTCAATAAGAGTTTTCAGATGATCTCAACAAGTAAAAACCAAAGTAAAAGTTTTCCTTACTCTCGAGGGTTACCTGGTATATATAGGATTTGATATAGTGTTTATCTGGTATCGAGTTTATCAGTTGAACTGGTCACGTATCTGCATGAGATCCCAATTGAACAGATTGTGTATCTGCATGGTTATCCTCATCTCCTCGTGCCTCGACGCACGTGGGTATATGATTTTATTGGACCCTGGACTCTCTGGCTTTTTGGCCTTGCATATTGAGCTTCTTTTATTCATAATGGGCCTTATATAAGAGTAGACCCTCTACTACTTTTTCTCAATATATATTAAGCTTCAAGAGAGGATAATATTGAGATCATGTGAAATTAAGGAAGAATGATATGCGGGTAGCTGGAGTTGATGCGGCGGCTGCGGACACGGCAGCACTGAGAATCCGAGAGAGAAGAGAGAGGGAGATCTGCAGGAGAGAGAGAAGCCGAGAGGGAGGGGCTTAGCTGGGTTGGCAGGCAACGGTGGAGGTGGACAGTAACAATGGATCGATGGCGGCATGCAGTGGCTACTGCATGGACGCATAAAGAGTGGGGATCGGGGGAGAAGAGGGACTAGGTAGAGACGGGAGGGGGGGAGGAGACGGCTGGAGGGAATTAAAGGAAGGAAGGGAAAACGCGGGGGTTTTAAATTTTATTAGTTTTTTCGACACTTTTCATTCGCCGCTAATAGGTATTAATTGGCCAAATATGACTTTTACGGTGATAATATTTGCTACAAAAAGCATATATTGTGGCAATTCTAAAATTTGACGGAAATAAGAAGCTGCTATAGTTACAATATTTTGTTGTGATGAAAAAAATTGCTGCAATAGGTATAAAAGTCGCCGCAAAAAAAAAAAAAAAAAGTAAGAGTAAATCTCTCTCAGTAATTCCCACTTTTGCGACGGAATTCAGTAGCGGCTTAGAAATCGCCGCAAATAATAACCTTTTGCGACGATTTTGTTTTTTTTTTTTTTACGGCGATCTTAAAATCGCTAGAAATGACTTATTTTCTTGTAATCAATAAAAATTGCAGGAAATTTTTGAAAAACTTGAATGTTAAGCATAGAAGAAGATCATAAAATAATAATGTGCAAGCTAGCTAAGGAAGAAAATAAGAATAATACAAGTAAAAATAGTACTAAAGATGATTTGTGTGCTATAATCAAGAGCTAGCTGTGATTGAATTTACGTATAAATGCAAGTTATAAAGCAGAAGGCCAAGAGGATCAGGGTAGTACTCTAACTTTTCTTGAACTTTTTATTATGCATCTAGACACAACTTAATTAATAACACACCCATTAGACGTTAATTTGAGAATACCCTCGTGATAAGTACTTTCATCTTTTTCCATAAAGATAAAAGATAATGTTTGGATATTGAGTTGATATAAGATGAGTTGAGATGAAAATTGAATAAAATATTATTTTTTAATATTATTATTATTTGAAGATTTAAAAAAATTAAATTATTTATTATATTTTATATAAAAATGAAAAAAAATTATAATAATTAAATTAAATAAGTTGAAATGAATTCTGAATCTAAACGGATACTCATAACTATCAGGTGGCCGGCCGTCTCAATTACATGGAAGCGCCCCGGATACCGGACCCGTTCATGAACGATATTAATTATGGATCGATTCCATTTATGGTTTACATATATTATAACTTGGGAAAGAAGCCATTAATTATTAATTGAATCTGGATATATGGGATTCGATAATTGTCATGATTACCCGTTAATTATGAAGCGACAATTAAAATATTCTCTCTACAAATTCATCTACTCTTTTCGTTTTTTTTTTTTTTTTGGGGTACGTGAATGAATGCATGCGTGTTTAAACATCGAATCCTGACATGCGCGCAGGATGATCAGTGCATGCATGTAGGTTATATATATATATATATATATATATATATATATATATATATATATGTGTGTGTGTACACACTATGAATAGATGGAGGCGGCCGGTGGAAGCCAGAAAAGTACTACGAATAATATTCCAACTTCACTTCTACCCGAAATGGGCCAATTTGAGATACAAGTAGATGAGGGAGTTAAAGTGAAGGTGAGCGTAGTATACAGTGCTGAGCAGTTAGATTCCTGTATCTCTGAGTTAAGTAATTCCCTTAAAAAGTCTTCTTCTGTTAATGCTCCTGATCTTGTGGCATTTGATATCAAGCTCGGCAGTAGCAATCCCCAGATCAAAAAGAGACGTTGGATATCGTTGTTGATTCTTTGTATAGGAACTCGATGCCTGATAGTCCGGTTGAGAAACCTAAAATATTCAACTACTCAGTACTCTATATTGAAGAAATTTTTCAGTGATAAGAATGCCGCGTACTGTTTCGTGGGAATGAAAGGTAACTTTAAAAAATTACAAGGATATTGGCCATTTATGCTTCGTGGTTTGAAGATCAATGCTGTAGAAGTGGGTCATTTAGCTGCTATGGTTCTCAAGAAACCTGGCGTGGAAAGGTGCGATTTGTCTGAGTTAGCAAGTGAAGTTGGGCTGTGTTACGAGGAACCAAGAAATATTGTAACTTTCTCCGACATGGGTGCTAGGGCTCTTTCCAAAGAACAGGTCGAGTTTTTCATTCATGATGCTTATGCTACTTATCAGATTGCGGACAATCTCTTGAAGTAGTTGCCGTGAGACTTTAATTTATAGATGCATGGTCTCTACAGAATACTGGACTAGTTTTTTTTTATTGTATTTTTCGTTTGAAATTCGGGGTTTAAAATATTTAGAAAATATTATTTTAATAAGTTTTTTTTTTTCCCTTGTTTATGTAATAACTATCTAAGTAGCTAGGCAATAAATTAATGCATGCAATTTTTGGAAATCCAGAAATTTACAAACAAATTAAGAAGATAAATAATTAACAATCATTTAAAATGGGAATACAAGAAACAAAAATGCAAATGAAAATATTATTAATGATCAATATTCGAGTTCTTTAATTAATCATTCTAAATTAATTAGAACCAATTAATTTGAGAATACCTAATTCAAGTTTGATTTCATCTTTTACCATAAAGAAGGATCCATCTAATGGGCATCGATCGAGTATATATCAACATCCCCATATTATAAGTACTACTGTTCATGAAGTACGACATTAAGTGAGCAATTATATTCTTTTATATATATATATATATATATATATATATACACACACACTAGGTGAAAGCAACGTGCAATGCACGTTTGCTTAGTTTATATTTATTTATTTTTGTTAAGCAACTAATTTTTTTATTAATAAAGACGTAATATTTTTAATTAATTAAATAACGATGTAATGTTTATGTAATTTATAAATAATTACATACTGTAATATATAAATAAATTATAAATAATTATTTAGATAATAATATGTCATTGTAATTTATAAATAATTTATAAATAACTTCAAAGAACCTTATTTTATTTGAAAATAGATGTTTAATTTAGATATTGACAAGTTTGTAGTTAAGATACTAACTGGGCTCTAAATACTAAAAAATACTTTTTAATATATCTGTAAACTAATACACGTTGCAACATACGTAAAAAAAAAAGAAAAAAAAAAGGCAAATAAATTCAGTGTTTTTGAAAAATATATATCTACTTTAAACTGTTACTACGACAGCATTTTCGAATGAAAGTAAAAAAAATAATTTTTAAATATAAAAGTGTAGATAAGTTGCACGCGGAGTAGTACTTAACACACCTAAGTATATTATATATTTATATATATATATATTTATATATATAAGCTTTAATATTTTGATCAATGCATGCTAGGGACACATGCATGATGAGACTCAGTAAAAAAATATTATTCATATTAGATAGAGGTATGCGTATATGAATTTTGTGAGCATAACATTTATGTAAAAGTTAGTCTACATACAATCTCTATTTTGGAAACTGCTCATACAAGTCCATAAAATTATATTTTAAAAAAAAATTTAAAATTACAATAATATCTTTTTTAAAATAATATCTTTTTTATTTTTATTTATCAAAAGAACTGCACATGCATTCCCTCATTCAAAATTATAAATAGAATTTCTCTTTATGTAATAAGTTTGTGAGCGGACAATGAGATGGAAGCTATATTATTATAAATTAGAATATTATTCTATAACCTATTTATTTATCTATATATAAAAAATTTTGGATTTGTTTTTTTAATAATAAATTAAAATATTATTGTAAATATGATGTTCCAGGAGTAATAATGATAAAGAGGATTAAAAAATAAAAAGGACATCAACAATACATTAGCTTTTCATTATTTATTGTTGATAACTTGATATGTCAAAGGCGTTGTGTTTAATTATTTAAAAGTCTCTTTCTTTCTATTTGTCAGTTTTAATGGCCAATTTAGTCTTTACAACTTGGTGATGTTGATGTTGTGGCAGAGATTTTTTTCCCAAATCAGTTTTACGCCACACAAATGCCTCTATAATTTTCTCCTTTCATTCTCCTTCCTCTCCGTCCTGAGCTTTGTCTCTCACTCTCTCTCTCTCTCTTTGTGAAAATCAACTCAACCTTCCGTCTCTATCTCTTTCTTTGTCCTTCTGTTTCGATGGTCTTGATGGCAAATTAGATTTCTCTTATCTTTACCCATTTTCAGCCCTCAATTTTTCATCTTGAGGAAGAGCTAAGACACAAAGTAAAAATTCTAACTTTTTTTACATCTCTCTCTTTCTCTCCCGCTTGAAAGCTTGCTTGTTTTTTTTTTCTTGTTCTTCGCAAACAACATCAGATGTTTTAGTTTTTACTTTATTTTTTAGATCTGTTCTTCGAGCCATCAAGTTAATGTGAGAGTTTGCTTCCGCACTTAATTTCTTGCATGTGACCTTCGGAAGCCATGATTTTTGTTTTTTTTTTTTTAATTTTAGTTTTTTTGTGCCTTACTGTTTATTTTTTATTTTGTGTTTTTGCTCATTTAGGGCTCTTTTGAATATCTTCATCAAGTTCTCTGTCAAGGAGAAGAGCTGTAATCCTGGTAATATCCAACTGTTTCGATTTATTTCATTACTCGCCTTTACATTCTTGTTGGTTGTGCAGTTCTTTTTGTTGGTTTTATTTCTAAATCTATTAATGAAAATTTTTAGCAATTTATCTCTATCTTTGTATATTTTTCGCAACAATGACTCTTTCTCGTTAGGATTTTTCATGGTTCTTCATATTTTGGTTGCAGAGCCAATTTTTTTTTTTCGAATGCTTACAGATTTGTAGATCTGTAAAAACCACTAACTCTATCTTTCTTTATATTTTCTAATTTTTCACAAGGTTCTTTTTCGACACCCTACGAATTTGAACCTCCATCTTTAATGTTTTTTTTTCTGTTTTCGTTTCATGTGTGTTAATTTGTTCTTCCTGATCTGTTTTGTTTCTTTCTCTGTGGTAATTTCTTTATTTCGCGTAAATAATTTTTTTTCAACCCACACATATATAAGTTTGATCTATTTGAATAAAAACAACATGTTATTAAATATGTTTTTTTATTAAACAGAATTCGAAATGAAAAATGCCAGCATTTTTCCAAGTAGCAAATGAAATATACCCCTCCATGAACAATTTCTTTATATTTTGTATGCCCCTATATGGTAACTATTATTTATAAAGAAAAAAAAAGATCTTCGAACTCAAGTAAGCTAGCTAATAGGGCCTGTAAAAACAAATTCATTTAGTTTCAAAATTCTCTCCCTCTCTCACCCCACATTCCTAAGATTCTATTTTTACACCTTCTTTGGCCTTTTATGATCCTACAAAAATTGAGATGAACTATACCCAAGTTTATCCTTTATATTATAGACCCTTATATATATAACTATAAGATATAATTAATTAACCTAAATAGTGAAGCAAATAGAAAAATATAGCAGACAGACATGACAACACAGTAATATAAATTCAGAAATCAACATCATAATCTGCATTCACTCACAACCACAGAACAAATCAATAGGGCATAGGAAAAATATATATAGGCACTCTTATACACAATGAACATGAATGGAAAAAATATTTTTAGTAAAAAAAATATTTACCTCAGACTGTAGACAGATGAGATTCAATAGGTCTCCAATGCACCAAATGGAACAGAATAGAAGAGGCACTCCTGCCAGTTGATAAATAGATCAGGAAAGAAAAAAAATCTCAACAAGAAAAAAAAAACTGATACTGAGAAAAAAAATTATCAGTATAGGTCAGGAAAGAAAAATCTAAAAGAATATCAAACATGTCAAATTATGCTAAAAGAACACAAAAGCATATATAAAAAAATAAATCAGAAGATGATAAACACAGAGGTAAAGATTTACAAGCATTCAAAAATAAAACCCTTCAACCAATATATTCATCACAACAATATAACATCATAAATATAACCTTAGATCTGCATGTATTGACAACAACAATTTAGATATCAACACAGACTATACTTAAATCTAAATAAATGGGAAAATAAGAAATTACAAATAAAATTAAGAAGCAAAATTTTTATTGGAATATGTTATCAATGTTTATTCAATGTTTTCTGGGTTATTATAAAACTCGGTTTTTTACAATTCACTCACAATTTATGTTAGGTTGTATATATTGTATGATTTGCTTGGTTTGTGGCAAAAAACATTTCTGTCAAACTTGTCCAAAACACAGTTAATGACAATAATAAGATGAAAGTGATTTATATAGAAAAACTTTCAAAATAAATATCATCTTACACTTGCAAAGATGAAACAAAAATGTCCAGTTCTGGAAGTCTTCAATTGACAATACTTGAAAACTAATCATTAAAAATAAACCACAAAAAATAATAAGCATTGCAGTAAAAAAAGGGGGAAAAAATCAGGAAAAACTAAACTTAAAACATAAAATAAATGAGAAAAGACGAAATTACAAATAAAATTAAGAAGAAAAATTTTATTTCTCAGGAAATCACCTCTATTGAAGAACAATATGCAGAAGCAAAATGCTAGTAATTGACTAACTCCCAGATCTTTTTAATGTGCAGCGTTTTATGTTATCTGAAAGTGATGCTGGACTGAAATAATGGAAATTGAAGAGAAGAGACTGAAGGTGGTGCTGGATTGAAATAATGAGAATTGAAGAGAAAGGATTGACACTTAATGACAATTTTTCATTATCAAGTCAGATGCATGAATGACTTACAATCTGTTTATCTCGAGCATGAGGGTTTTTTTTTTTTAATAGATGCATGAATCTGGGTGAATAGAATAAATATGAAGAATTTTTGGTTAATTTTTTCTATTTTTTTTTAAACCCAGATTGTTTTTATGATGGCTGACTGGTGGGAATTTTAATGGACTATATGAATGACTTAATGTATTAAGAGTTAACAATGGCTGACTTAATGCTTTTAACAGATGCATGAATCTCGGTGAACAGAATAAATATTTAGAGTTTTTGGTTGTTTTTTTCTTTTCTTTTTTTCAAAACCTAGATAACGTTTTATAGATAACGGACTATATGACAAATCGTTTATTTTAACAGAAGACAACAAAAAACTGTTAAACCAACAATTTCTGTTAGATAGACACTTTTTATATATAGAGAGAAATATATATATTGTAACGGTTTCAAGATATTATAAAGAACTTGGAACAGATCGAAGATCATGTGTTGAATCTGGCCGATGGCATTAATCAATTGTGCTTACCCATTATTATATATATATCATGCCAATTTTGAAGCGACAGTACTACATTCTTTACAAATTAATTAATCACGTACTAGTCTTTTAATTTGTTTCTGTTTTCTTGTTTTGGGTACGTGAATTCATGTGCGCATACACACCTCATGTTTAAACAATATCCAATTAATGCTACGATCCATACATGCAGCTATATATATAGGTATCAATCGATCGATATATAAACCTAGTAATTGATCAAGTCCAGGAATATATAAATATATATATATATATATATATATATATATATATATATATTTATATAAAAGGCCGCTCAATGCAGACTTATGCTATTATAGTACGTGCTAGCTTCATACATCTTCTTTCATCATATATGATTCCCATTTCACTTCAATTTTAACTATTATATATATACATGATATGATTCCAAATTAATGGAGGGACAGTAACTGCATACATCATGCAGATAATTAAAGTGAAATTAGGCGAGTCATGTACACGTAGTAGTGGGCATGCAGTTCTGACCAGGCCCTAATTATAATATATCAAGTAGAACTGTAGAATTAATGGGTTTTACTACGATCGATGTTTTGATATATAATGATCAGAAGAATATATACAGATTAATTACCCAAATTAATATATATCATGATCATGTCCAATAGTACGTCCTAACACATAGGGGGAACCAAAAAATGAAGGTCATGTGTGATCTCCACCTGGCCTGGTTTGCTAGGGCGCGCTTTTATAAAGGAACAGATCGATGTTGTATGCCCTTAATTATCATGATGATGATGCTGCTTATGTGATGTCTATATATGCAAATTGTAAAATTAAGGAAAAGATCAAATTAATTAGACAGATATTGCAGACTTTTTTCCACTTGGGGTAGGAACACATGACCAAGGTACAAAGGATTAAAGGCAATTCTCTACCATACCCTTTGACAGGAGAGTACCTCCTAATTATCCTATCACATATATAGCATATAATTATGCCTAGACTATCGCAATCTTGCTTTATTTATCATAAATACTACCTAATCGATAATTACGTACTCCTAATTCTCCTTCTTCAGTACTACTTACCTGATTGCAAAAAAAATCTCTTGAAGTAACTCTAGCCAGGGCTTTAATTTATAGATGTCTTTACAAATATCTGTGGTTTTTAATTTATTTAAGGGGCTTTTCTATGCTTTTCATGTCGTTTGGAATTCGGGGCCCGTCTGGATCGCTGCCTGGTTGTTCATTGGCACTGCATGAATCCAGTTCCTCAGTTTTTCAAGAATTTTTTGGATAATAAGAATGTTTGTTTCGTGGGAATGGAAGATGAACTGAGAAAATTACTGGAATGGCCAACTGAATGTAATCATTTTCACACGAGAGCTGTAGGACTGGGTCATTTGGCTGCTAGGGTTCTTAAGAAGCCCGACCTTCAATGGCTTAGTTTGGCTGAGTTAGCAGCTGCAGTTGGGCTGCGCTGTAAGGAACCAAAAAATAAAACTTTCTTCGACTGGGGTACTAGTACGGTTTTTTCGCAGAAACAGGTCGAGTATGCCATTCATGATGCCTATGCCACATATATGGTTGCAGAGAAGCTTGTGAAGTTCCTCTAGCTAGGGCTTTAATTTATAGATGCATGGTCGATCTCTACAGATTTTGTGGTTTTATTTACTGATTTTTATGTTTTTTTACTTTGAAATTTGGGGTTTGGTGTGTTTTCTTGGTTATTTATGTTTACATTATTTCTATGTTCTTGAGAAATATTTTAGGGGGAAAGATCTGAAATTAATTAGTGCAATGCTACTTTTATTATTATTATTTGCAATTGTTCTTTTCCTTTTTGATAATTATACGGATTTCATGAATTTTCTCCACACGAACTATATATTTAATTAATGATTCACATTTAACTGGTGCTTGACTACGTACGGTATGAAAAATTGCATGCATTGCAGGGAATGATCATCTTCTGTGTGTTATTTGTTAATTAAGTTAATTAGATTTCATAATTAGCTCAACAAAATAGGCATTGCATGTGCAAATTAGTCATAACAAATAAGCTTTTTAACAAATATGAACATAGATATAGTATAATTTTATTTTTAATTATAAATAAAAATTAATATATATATTTGAGTTTAGAAATAATAAATATTTAGAAAATATTATTTTAAGCAGGAAAAAAAATTATTTACGAAACATGCAATTTTTGGAAATTTCGGAATTCACAAACAAATTAATTAAGAAGATATATAAAACAATCATTTACAAGGGGTTAATAAAAGAAACGAAAATGCAAGTGAAAATATTAAGGATCATTTCGTGTGATTTAATTAATCAAGCTGCGATTGAATATTGTACAAGTCAACTACTTAAATTAAGCACACTACAACAAAAATAGTTTTTTGTGACAGAAGAAACCGTCACTAAAAATAACCAAAACGTCACTAAAGACATTTAGTGACGGTTGAAAACCGTCACCACGACCGTCACATAATGTGCATCACAGAATACATTTGGTCACGCTTTACTGTTGAACCGTCACTAAAAATATTTTTAGTGACGGTTTGAGGTGTTCCGTTCGGAGACACGTTCGAACGTTAAGTTTTTTGTGACGGTTAAAAACTGTCACAGAAAATAACGTTCGGACATAAATTTATACGTCTGAACGTCAATCCGATTAGTCGACATTCGCATGACAGAAGTTGACGTTCGTTGAATAGTGTTCGAATGTATCATATTTACGTTCGGACGTATATACGTCTGGATGTTGACTCCATTAAACATTCGAATTTACGTTCGAACGTTAAAGGAACAATGCTCGAATGTAACGAGTATAACGTTCGGATGTTTGTTCGAATGTTAAAGATGATGTGTCTGAACGTTTGGACGCTTTGTTCTTTCATTCGTTTCGGGTGAGAACGTTCGAACGTTTACAAATACGTTTTAACGTTCGAACGTGAAGTGATGTTGGAACGTTTTTGGTTTACATTCGAATGTAAAGATCATAAATACTAATTTTATAAAATTAAAAAACATATCAATTGTATCATATTACATACTATAAATATTCTACAACTAACAATGTCTTAAAAACTTTTAAAATTAGATAATAAAAGTTATTGAAAAGAATAAAATTGAGAGAATTCATTTCTTTTTTCCTCGTCCACCCCGTTATTGTTGCAATGACATAACAAGCTCCATCTGGACCATCACTCCCGCTGCACTTGCTCTTGAACTTCACTGTGAATTCTTTCCTCCTGGTCTCTCTATTGATCCTGCAAACGCGTTTCTAAATGAGACTGTCACTCTAAGAGAGACTCTAACTCTTGTTGTCTCGACCTCATATACTTATTCTCGCGCTGTGCAGCTTCTAAATCTTTGGTAATATTATTAATTTTTGAAGCTGAAGAGGATGAGGAGGATGAACCAGAATACTTGAAAGCTCGTCCCAAACCTCTTGTCATACTAGAGTTGGGCCCGAACACTTGCGTGAATATGTCTATGTCGCTCGGAGAGGATTCCCCAGAAGCTGACTGCATCTCCATCATTTTTTTCTGCAATGTTAAAGAAAATACACAATAAATAACGTATTAAAAGAAATATAAATAAAAAATAAATTATTCACATGTTGCATAATTTCTTTAACAAAAATAACAACACTTACATAATTATCTGTAGTAGCAGGATCCATCCACTCACTACTCTCATTAGTGTGAGCAGCAGCATAGACATGAATAAGTGAAAAGTTTTCAGGATCATCACGTTTCTAATAAAGTGACATTAACAATTTTAAAAAGATAATGTTAGTACTTAAATAAAAGAATATCAGAAAAATAAATGAATTCTATAATTTATTAATTACTATTTTTTCAGCAAAACGGTGGAATGATCTTGAACCAGCACGATGGTGGACAGTCAAAGCAGATCTATTATGTGCATTCGTAGAATTTAAGGGTTACAAAATTAATTAAGAATGTTAATTGTAATATATATGCATATAATATATAGCCCAAATATAAATGTAAATAATCATTAGATATAAATCTAAAATACTTGATAATCTGGACTTGCGAAAAGATCACAACACTTTCTCCAATCGTCTAACTTCATCTGCTGGAAAGGGGATTGCGCAGCTTCTTCCAACATCCCAAATTTCTTGAAGTGGTCATAACATCGTCCCTTATGGCATCGGAATAGTGTAGCCATCAACCCATTGACAGTTTTCAAGTCCTCGCTACGTCCAAAGTCGAGGTCGAATTCATCCTAATAAGTGAATTACGTCAAAAATATAATATACTAATGTAGTATACAAAAAATGTATTCTCAACGTAAACTCACCAGCACATGACTCCTAATGTGCTCCTTAATCTCGAGAGGAACATCCCACCATGATCGCACATAAAATGGAGTACAAGCTCGGACTACTGTACCAATATAGGATGAAAGCGTTGTTGCACTATCATTCACTCCTCCAGTGGAATTATCAGGAATTGTGACATTGAGTTTTCCGTACCTTCGACATTTCTCAAGAGAAATGTCACGAGTATAACCAAGACCATGACGAGCGGATGCATCAACTATTAGATAATAATAGAATTATAGTTATATATTTTTTGAGATAAAAGTATTGATATTCTTTTAACTATCAACAACATTTTCTTACTGGTAGGTGTCGACTGACTGTCGTTCTCTTGCATATGTAATTGATCTTCAGGAGGGAAACACTCGGGTGGGGAGTCCTCAACAGGTTCGGGACTTGGACTTGGCGGGGGAGACAAATTTATTCGTTGTCGTTTTGGCGGCATCCTTGAGGCATGATTAATATGATAAAGAAAATTAATTAGATTGTTATAATGAAAAGTTTAAAATTTTATATTCACCTATATGATTTCTATATTTAGTACTTTTATTCTTCGTCTTCGGATGTCTTTTCCATGCTTGTTTTAGAATCTTCCTCAATAACATCTTCGTCTTCGTCATCAACCTCTTCTTCGTCCTCCTTATCCACTTCCTCATCGGATTCTTCTTCGTTTTCTTCTGACTCTTCTTCTTCTTCTTCTTCACTTACTTGAATTGAACGATCATTTAATACGGATGGGTCGAGAAGGATGGGTGGGACGTCATCTCTACACAAGGGGAGCGACATGTTCGAACGTATATGTGACGTTCGGACGATTTTTTCCAATACGTTCGAACGAAAAAGAATCTATCACACTTTTAGTGACGCTTTCCAGAAACCATCACAGAAAATCCTTTTTAGTGACGGTTTAGAGACTGTCACAAATTCACAATCGTCACTAAAAACCATTTGTGTTGTAGTGGCACAAGATAAGATCAGTATTCAAACTAACATTAATTCTTCCTTAAATTTTTTTATTATTCTAGCAGCTAGCTAGAGACAACTTGATTAATTAATTAATTTGAGAATACCTTCAAGTTTGATTTCATCTTTCACCCGAAAGAAGGATCCATGCATGCATTTTATAATGGGCATCGTGTCTGATCATTAATTAACGTGCAACCCCATATTATATATTAATAAGTGAGCATTGATCTAAAGGTTTCCATGCATATATATATATATATATATATATTAACAACTTGCAACAGATCAAGAATCTGCATGCATGATGTGTTAATGAATATGGCCGATGGCATTCAATTGTGCTTACCCAATTTCGAAGCGACAAATTAATTCAGATCTTTTTGTTTTTGGGTACGTGAATTCATGGGCGCATGAGACGCATCTGTTTAAAACATCTATTGCTACGATCCATATACATGCAACTAGCTAGGTATCAATTAATCGATAATCCTAGCAATTGAAGACCATGACTATTATATATCAAATTAAGGCTCAATGCAGATCAGTAGTACTTATATATGCAGTTTATATATATGCTAGCTAGCTAACTTCATCATGCATCGTCTTTAATTGATCATCTTATATGACTCCCATTTCACTTCAATCCAAAATTAATGGCGAGCCACTATATAACATGCAGAGACTTAAAGTGAAGGGAGTATTGTAGTGGGCAGTTCTGAGCAGTACTTCATGCCCAGCATTAATATTGAAAAGGCGCTTACCAAGTACTGTAGAATTACGCTATACTACAATCAATATTGTTTTGGTCCTGGATTAAAGACTTATGTGTTGTTTCAATAGTGAGTTGAGATGAAAATTAAAAGTTGAATAAAATATTATTAGAATATTATTTTTTAATATTATTATTGTTTTGAGATTTGAAAATTTTGAATTGTTTATTATATTTTGTGTAGAAATTTTAAAAAAAATGTAATGATAAGATGAGATGAGATGAGATGAAATACTTATTATATTCAAACGAGACCTTAACCAATCTAATATATCCAATAATCCTAACACATGAGGAACCAAAAAGTGCAAGTCATGTGTTATCTCCAGTACGGTACCTAGTTTGCTAGGGTTTTTACAAATTAAGAGAAATATTTTAGTTACAAACGAATTACATAAAAATAAACTCAAAAAGTGACATGGCTTAATGTGGTATGTCAAATTGTAAAGTTACTTTTATCGTAAAATAGATCTTACGAATTACATGAAATCATATTAATTTGTAAATTTATTTTTGTTTAATTTTTTTGTGTATGTAGCACTTCTCTTTTACAAAGGCCGAACAGATCATGGAGTATTATGCCATTAATTATCACGATGATGATGATGCTTATGTTACTTATAACCTAATCGCAAAAATACAATCTCTTGAATTTGCTCTAGGGCTTTAAGTTATAGATATCTTTACAAATTTTTGTGATTTTATTTAATGGGCTTTTCTAATTGATAATCTTTGATTTAAGTTATATATATATATATATATATCAGGGAATGTTTGGAGAATAAGATGAGATGATAATTTTGTGAATAGTAATAAGATGATCTGTGAATAATAGTCATGAAAAGTTTGAGTTAAGTATTTATTAGATTTGAGAAAATGAGAGAAAAAGTTAAATAAAAACTATTATATAGTTAAAATATGAAAAAAAATCTATTTATCATCCCAACTCCTATTATCCTCTCATCATCCCATGATGTAGCATTAGATGATAGGTTTATAAGTAAAATATAATAAATATTCTCCAATCATCTAATGACACATCATAAGATGATGGGAGGATGATGGGATTTGGGATAATGAGTAGTATTACTCTTAAAATATTGTTAAAATATAATTTTTTAATATAATTCTTGTTTTGATATTTGAAAAAGTTGAATTGTTTTGTGTTTTTTCTTTGAAAGTTTGAAAAATTTGTAATGATTAGTTTGAAAGTGTTTAAATTTGAATGATATTTGAAAAAAAAAATAAGATGAGATTAGATGACTTGAGATGGGATGAGATAGCAATTGTTTCCAAACATTCTGTTAATCTATGTAATTGGTGATCCCTTAAAGATACCTACATGCATATATGCAGTACTTCTTGAAAGAAACGTAAGGGCTGCAAAAGATCTGGATTATATATACGCATTAATGTGATCCTATTTTTGCAATTGTTCTTTGCTGTATTATAATTATATATATTATACCTCAATTTGCTCCATACATAAGTAATAAAAATATTCCTGTTATACGTACGTACACACATTTCCTATGATTGAGTATTTCGATCATTAGATATATATATCTCTTATATATAAAAGTGGGGAAAACTCTTAACTCAGGCGATATTGCATACCGAAGTGCTAACATGGATTGATTTAATGAAACAAACAAATTTTTTTTTTTATTTTACTTGAATGAGCTGAAGGGAATCTTTTACGAGTTGTTCCCATCTTCAAACTCTGCATTAGACAAGTCCATAAGGTCATCCACGAAGAAATCCTCGCCGGGAACCCAGACAGCACAACAATAGTCATCCAACAACACTTGCTGCGTCGATTTCCCCGACAACTCTCCACGCAAACTTGATTTCAATGCTTTCTCTTCCACGCACTACTCCATTTCTACATTCATTCAACAAATACATTTACCCAACTTAAATCCATAGAGTCACCCATAATCCAAAAATCCTATCTTTTGTTATTGTATTTTCTTTTACGTAAGTTTTACCTGATAAGGATGGAGAGGAAAATGGAAACTTAAGGATGGTACGAGTTTGTTGGTTGGGACACTTAGAAGAAGGCTGGTTCATGGGCGAAATTGGTGCTGAGCTATTGGTTTATTATCTTCACTTCTTTGTGTTTTACAAATTCACTGCTATTTGAATATTGGAAAACTCTTAACTCAGGCGATATTGGGGATGGAGTACCTGAGACTGTTGACACAAAGGAGTCTGTCGCTGTTGCGTGCAGAGGAGATGCCTGCGTTGAGGAAGAGAGTTGGGGGAGATGCTTGCGTTAGGGAAGAAATTTGGGAGAGATGAATGGTGTTGAGGAAGAGATTTAAGGGAGATGAATACCTTGAGGAATAGATTTGGGGAAGATGAATGCGTTGAGGATCAAGAGATTTGGGGAAGATGAATGCGGGCTGCGTTGTTCCTTCCTGAAGATGTTCTTTCTATTCTCAGCATTTTTTTTTCTTTCTTTTTTTTAAATATATTTGACAAAACTCTCCATGTAGGCAGTCGGTACGCAATCAGTACCCAATATCCCTTGCACCCACAAGAACTATAAAAGTGGCTATTGGTGTGGAATAGGAATCCACATTAATTTTTGTTTGATACTTTATTTTCCATTTATGCCCCTATGTAGCTAGTTATTATTACAGTTTTGTCCCTGGCTCTTGTATTTTACTTTTCGCTTGTGCCCTTCTGTGAGTGATATTTATTATGATTTTGCCCTTGATTCCTGTGTTATTTGATTTTTTTTGTTCTGCTGATGCTCCTGTTTTACTGAGTATTATTATGTTTTTGCCCTGATCGGTGAACATTATTTTTTCGACCACTATTTATTTTCCCAATTTTGCCTCATGTTTTCTTAAGAAATTCTCTTCCCTTTTATGTTTTTTCTTCATTTCACCGACTTATCTCTTTGCTTTCCAATTTTGACCCTCATGCAATGTCGCCTTTTTCATGGATTAGTCTGAAAGTTCTCTCTCTCTCTCTCCTATCGATTTTATTTTATTTTTTTACAATTTTTGGCTCTGGTTTGTTTTACATCAACCCCTATATTTTTTTTTTAAGAACTTTTTTAGTAGAAATCTAAGTAACGCCAACATACACAGGTCGTATATAAAAGAATCAACTCCCAAACTAATGATGACATAGAAGATAATATTGGACAATTGGCAGCCATTTTGTTTAGACCAGTAGCAGAAGAAGCAATGGGCTGTGCAACAATTAAGTTCATGAATCACATTGGCGAGATAATCAAATTATTTAATAGAAGGTTTTATGGTACTACATTTTTAATAAAAAGCATTAAAAAATATTACTTCTTCTATCAAGGTTCATTTCTATGTATATAAAATTCTTACATAAAATTTAAAATATTATAATTTATAAAAACCTCTTTAAAGCCCTGGCATAAAATCTAACATCCTTAGAACTAGGAAATAAATACATCTAAATAGATGCATTTGTTTTATATAGTATTATTTTCTGTCAACATTTCCTAAATTTCTAAATTTATTTTATGTAGAAACATTTATTGTATCTACAAAGTGTTTCAACACAATCTTCATAATTAAAAATAATGGATCATACACCTTGGTGCATAAATAGATAAATTCCAAAAACAATGACATAAAAAAATTAACGTGCTGTCTATTCATCTAGTGACTGAAACAACAACATGAGTTCTAGATGTATATATTTCCACCAAACTGCAGAAACGATGTTTTATTAACTTAAAAAAAAAATTGTGTTGTATATATTGTTCTTCAAAACCTACCTTTGAAGAGCCTCTGTGGTACTTTTTGGATATGTGTTAGATATATGCTGTATATATTACTCTTCAAAATTTGCATTTAAAGAACTTTTGTAATATTTTTTCTATAAATGTCGTTATGAGATGATAATGTTGTCGGTCAATGCTGTCTCTACTGATTCAAAGGTAGCAGAAGGGGAGCCGTAATTTGTATGCAGCTCATACAAAGTGATAAATCTGATTCCACAAATTTAGATTCCTATATATTACTCATGTCGTAGTAGTAATCAATTTTCTGCAATGAACGAAAGCCTAACAAATATTTCTATCAACTTCATAAAACATATTTTTCATAAAACATGATTTATTCTTCCAACCAGACGTTACGTGCAGGGGCATACGTGCCTTGCCTATAGCATCCTTACTAGTGTGTATATATATATATATATATATACACACGCCTCGGCCGGTACTAAATATTCTTGAACTTTATATTATTCTAGGAATAGCTAGGAGATTAATAAAGATGGCATGGTCAAGACCCGGCCATTACTTTGAGAATAGCTCTAATTATAATTAGTTTGTCCTTGCCATTGAATAAAAATATGATCAGGTTTTATCTTTTTGCATAAAATAAATGCTCTCTATTTGTTGGGCACCGGGCCCTCATGAAGTACGAGGCCAGACTACCTCTCTACATGATGGAACACTTCGATCATGTGGGTTAAGGCCGAAATATGATTGGATGTGGATGTTCATCTCAATTATAATCACTCAATTCTTGAGTGACACATACTCTACAAATTCATGTTTCTAGCAGCTTATAGCTAGAGTACTGACTCCTTTTGAAAGACAAAATCATATATTTGGAATTCACTTGTCCAAATAAACAACATCAAAGACTATATATAATCTAACTTCTTCTTCTTCCTCCTTTTAAAAAGAGAAATAGTACTACCGCTTTGGTTTAGGAAATAGCTAGGCCGATTATTGGATATTAATTTGGATGTAAATGATGGCCATCAATTATGAAGTGTAGACTCTTCTCTCTCTCTGATCTGAAGTTTAGCATGTAAATACATGAATATTGACATGATGTTTAAACAGTACGTACCCTCGTCCAATAAAGGGTTAGTTTCTAAACTACTTTTTCTCAATATATATTAAGCTTCAAGAGAGGATAATATTGAGATCATGTGAAAGGAAGAATGATACTTTGTCCATGCCTATCATCAATGCAGTTTATTTATGATGATCCTAACCAACTCACGGAAGTAGGGTGGTGGAAGTACGGACATGCCTAGCTATATATTATATATAATAGCTGGGGAGCATTCATGAAAAACACTTTCAAAATTGTCCTGCAATTAGATTATAGATAGGTCATGTAGAAATCAAAACTGGCTGTTGAGATGCCTAGCTAGCTAATTAATGTTGAGATCCCATTAACAATTAATAAACTGATCTAGATCTCATGTCGATCCTTATATATACCATTCAGTTTGCAGCTTGCACCATGCATGCATTTGGATCCGGTTCTTGATGATCTGTACCCTATCCAATGAGAAAAAAAGGTCCTTAATTATGGATTAATTATCTCAAAAAGACCATTAATTCTATTTGCAGAAAGATCAGAGCGAGCAATATTAATCTATTTGTTTACGTTAATTAGTACGTAGTTCAAACTTGGTATTAAGTATACTAATCAGACAGACTCTCATGCACTTTAAATTCCAATTATATATATATTTCCTAACAAGCTTAATTGCTAGCGATCGAGCTGTACTCCATGCAATTCATATTAATGTTTCGTTAATCATGCAATTAATCTCCTCAGTTTTGCTCAGATCCTAATCTGATCTTAAATACCGTACGTATATGAAACTATTAAGAAGGATATTCAGGTATAAAGCTAATTAAGACTGCTAGTAATTTATTATATATTCCAATACCTTCAAAATTTGGAGGCTGTCTGACAGGCTTCGATCTCAACATACGTAGATGATCATCAGAAAGATATACTGGCAGCTAGCAGACACAAATTAAAGACATGATAATTAAGCTAGCTAGGAAGACAAAAAATTAGTTATATATACCAAGATACACACACGAGTGATATATTTTAGTACCAAACCTTTAACCATATATAGTACATGCAATTAAATGATCTGATACTTGGAGGACTAGCTAGTATCATATATATTGAAGTCATGATAATGATCATAAAGTCAAACAACGGCCTGTACATCATGATGATCATCTATATATATATATATATGTTCCCAGATAAAAAGGATTCCCTAGCAAGTGAGATAAATTAGAAATGAAAATTAAACCATAGGAGTTTTTTTGAGAATTTAGATTAACATCATATATATATATATATAGGCTCATATATTGATATATATGTAGATTCATGTGTAGCATCAAAACAAATTATCAACTTATAACAAGGAAACATTCTACTAAAAACTAAGTGACATAACATGGTGATCTTAATAGCCAATTCTGAAAAGTGGGGGTTAGTGGAAAATTTTGTTTTGGATTAGGGGATAAAATGATAATTTTGATAGTTTGGTGATCATATTGCAAAATGAGTGGCTAATTGCGGGAAAAATGCGATTTCTCCCTCAAAATTAAACTCTAGAAAACATTAGAAGAACTGAATACACATCAACAATACAATGTATGTAGAACCCTAGCATTCAGTTGTAGCGTCAAGAGAATTTACCAACTAAGAATACATTCTACTGCCTTATAGGGTAACTAATTAATTAACTTCAAGTAATTAATTAAATTTCAGCAGCTGCACCACCACCAAACCACCAAACTCTCATACTTCTTCTATAAACGGCTCAATGGAGCTAGTGCTATTCCCAGGCCATGTTCAGGGCATGATGAGCTTCTTGTGTGTAGTGGCAGCGGAAGCTAGCTAGGCTGCATGTAGAAATAATTAGAAAAGCAACCACCATGATTCCAGTTTCAGTCCTATCCAAAATGTGCATGTATGAAATAGAAATACAAGGAGTTGATCATGTAAAGGCAAGTGTAGTAGACCGTGGTGTTCTTGTAGATGCCCATATTGCAGAGTTAAGGTCTGCCCTCGAAAAGCCTTTTGTTACTCCTCTTGTCACATTTGATATTAAGCGCATTCCAAATTACAATGGTGCAGCTTTGCTGATCCTTTGTGTTGGGACTCGATGCCTGATAGTTCAGTTGCACTGCATAGATTCATTTCCTGAATCTATCAAGAAGTTTTTGAGTGATGAGAATGTGTGTTTTGTGGGTATGGGAGTTAAGAATAAAGTAAAGAAGATACTGCTATGGCCGCAGATGGAGGGTTGTAAGACTGGTGTAGAGCTGGGTCATTTAGCTGCTAGGGTTCTTAAGAAGCCCAATATTGATGGGTGTAGTGCTGGTTTAGTTGAGTTAGCTAGTGAAGTTGCACTGCACATTCATGAGGACCCAAAAAGTGCAAGTTTCTCAGACTGGAGTGCTAGGGTTTTCTCTCATGAACAGGTCAAGTATGCCATTCATGATGCTTATACTTGTTATATGATTGCAGACAAGCTCTTGAATTTGCTCTAGCTAGGCCGTTTTCATCTTCATGTACTTAATAAAGAGATGGCCTTTTTTCAAAGTTTTTTGTGGGCTTGTATATCTTTTGTCGTTTGAAGTTTTGGGTTTGGCGTTCTAATTTTCTCTAGTGTTCTTGTGGAGAAAATTGCAATTAAGGCTACATAAATCAAATCTTTCAAAAGAAGCTCTCATGAGATGGTCTGTCTGTACGTAGTAAAAATTGCTTGGGGGAGATATATATACAAGATTGTCATGTGAATTTATAATGAAGAATGACTCATCAGTTCTACATTTCTTAACAAAAACTTGATGTGAATTTCAAATTTTCTTTTCCAAATAATAAAAGAGTTGTTCTATTATCAAGTCGATGTGTAGAGCACACAATCCACACCAACTTGAGAATAATAGATGGTAAGATTTGGTCTGTAAGATTCAAATTTTAAATTTTTTTATTTCAAATCAGATTTGACATGTAAACAATTTACTATATATACATGTTATATATCCCGTCATAATATTATATTCTTTTACTTAGCACAAATGAAAATGGTCCAATGATTTGATTGTGTATTTGATAGCATTATCAAAGTAAATTGGGCCTGCACTAGAGCACTCTGTGAGGTCTTCCAATTTCTACATATCTCTACCTCTCTGAATCTCTATCTTTTGGAGCAGTTGAGACCCACGTACAATCATAAGAGAAGCCAAAATATGTAAGATTTTAAATTTTCAATCTTGAGTCTATATGCATTTTGTCTCTTTTTTTTTCCCAAATATAAATTATTCTGTAATAAATGATTCGCTAGAAAGTAAATTATTTCCAAAAAAAAAAAAACAGGGTACATTTTACTGTTTTGGGTTTCCAATGGTCAATTAATTGGAAAAACAAAGTAAAATAGACTCAAATATCAGCTACAAAGTGGATAACCTAAATAATGTATGCATAATATATAATAAGCAAGCAGCAAGAAAGAATTTAATGAGGGGTCATTTTCACAGCCACAGAAGAACCACGTGTGGCAAAATAACAACTGGGACCCCAAATCAACCACATATATATAATGGATGTTTGGGTCAACTTTTTCTTTTGGTCACAAGACAAATGAATCATGATGGAGGAGGACATTGTGCTAATGGATTGAGCCACGAGGTTCATTTATTTTACTTAATACTTATTTATTTATAGCACCACACCAGACAGACATCACACAATGTTGTTGTAAACTTTGTAGGACTACCAAAAAGTCTGATTTGACATAAGTTTTTGTCTCTCCTTCCTCTGCTAACTGGGGACCCAACAACCCATGAAGATGTGTGTTCGTGACCAAAGTTTCTGGGGCTGCCACAAGGATGGATGGGTGGGTTGTTGTTGGAGTTTGACAACTCAAAAGTGATTTCTCCGTTGTCGTTTTGTGCTTTGTTTTGTTCACTTTTCACCCACTCTGTTTCAGTTTTAATGATATTTGGAATGCAATATTTGGGGGTTCAATTTATCTCTGACTCTGGGTTAAGTGTTCATCCATACCCCCCAAAGTACTCTAGGCCTCAAGATGTGAAGATAGAAACTCAAGTTCACTGAGAATTCTTTCCTATTATATTCATCATTGACATTAGAACTTCCAGAGAGAAAATGAGAATATTGCAGAAAAAATGGAAAAAAAAAACTATGTGGGGACTTGATCTACATTGTGATACGTGGCGTGGTGAAGTGCAATGATGGTGCCAATGTGTCATAATCAAGTTCCACTCGGATGTTGACATGTGGCGTGTCGGCTAGTGATTGTAAAACCCAATCACTTTCTGCCACCTGACCCTAACTTTGGAGGTTATCAGAAAAACAAGTTGGCATGTGATGTCCTTGTTAACAAGACAGACAAATTAAGCACTTACCCATTTCTATCCTATGCTATATGTGAATCTGGTTTGTCTGTTTTGTTACCTAAGAATGATCTACAGAAAAGCAAATGAAAGGAAGAACTAAAACATTAGAATCTTTCTTTCATTTAGTCAAAGATTGCAGGACAAATCCAAGAATCAATACCATTCTCTGTAAGTACAGGAAAAAAAAAACAATATAAAATGAAGAGATGTGGTGAGGATTGTCAAGTGGCAGCCTAGGTTTGGAATTCATTGTGGTAGATACTGTAGGTGCACACTTTAAATAAATTGTGAGTACATATTAGATATGCCGCCTGGGAGAGCCAGAAACAATGTTACCACTAGAGAAACTGACATAAAATTTAAACTTGAGCTTTAAATGTTGCACCTAAGATTCAGAAATTTATGCTGCTGTTAGTAAATAGACATGTACCTTCTTCAGAACACAGATATTTCGGATCTCAATATTGTACCGTTCATGCTTAGTTCATTCAAAATCATTGCTTTGAAGCCTCAGTTGACTCTTAGCTGTTGCTAGGCAAGTATTTTCAGAGAATCCTTAGAACCTAAAGCTTTATACCCAAGTTTAGAACTATTTTCATGCTATTCCGAAAGGCTAATTTCTTTGTATTTCTTTATCGAAAAATTCTTCTCATCAACTACTATTCATCATCTTGCAGCTTATGAAAAACACTTTCATATTCTATAAAAAATATCCTCACACTCTATGAAAAAGTTATAAGCGTGGGATATGAGAGTGAATAGTAACTGATATATAGTGAATCCCTTCTTTAGCTCTTATCCCTGCAAATGTACAAAATTTCCAGAATACCTGGCCAACAGTTCATACAAGTTGCTTTATAAGGGAGATATTATCACATTCCTGGTATTCCCACGAGGCAACCCTACAAACTAGCTACATTCACGCATGGAAATTTTCCAAATCTACCGTAGGATTTATTCAAGACAATGAAAGAGCAAAAGAGAGAGATAGGGAGGGGGGTTGTTAAATGAAGGCACATGGATGCATGTGAATTATGGTGTGTATAGAAAGGAAAGAAATCAATGAAAGCAACAGAGACAATTGTGATTTGTTTGGACAGGCAAGCTCACAATAAAAACAACGTATGTGTGGTCCTTTCGATTGATTCAACAATTTTGGCTCCCAAAACCCTTACAATGGAGGATGCAATTCTTCCTCTACCTGTCTCGATGTAAACATCAACGGCTGGGCAGTCTCGGTTGCGCACGTGTTTGCCCTTGAAACTGGGAAAAAAGGGTGTCATGGAGTTGCCATTTTTTACTCTTGACAACTGTGGGATTGGTCCCCAAAATGCCTTGTCTTCCATCCAAACTGTTTTGTTCCGTAAGAGCACTGGCATTGCCTAGCAAAAAATGTCATCCCTACTCAAATTTTGACCAAGTAATTCAAAAGTGATTTATTGGAATATTCAAAATTCCAAAATTTCATTTTTGAGCTATAGCGCACGGTAAATTTATCACTTTCTTTAAATTTGTTCAATCACTATCTATCTCTAAAACAATATTTTATTTTAAAAATATTCCCAATAACTATTATTGAATAATTAGGTTGAAGAAAAAAATAGTTAAAAAATAATAATTTAAAGTAAAAATTGAAGTATTAATTAATATATAAAGTGTATTAGTAAAATATATATAAAAAAAATTATTATTAAAATATCTAATATTATATTATTATTTTAACTTTTAGACAGACAGTCTAATGTGGATTCACTTTTCCAATAGTTTTGCCTCAACTTTTAGTCAAATTTTAAAGTTGACAATAACTAGACGATTGCCCATGCTCTAACATAATAATTATTATATCTTTTATTTTCTTTTATATGACAGATGAAGAGTATCAAGAATCTCTGTAATTTTTTATTTAAATATTTTTTATAATCTTAAAAAAGATTAAAAAAAAAACAATTTGTAGACCTCGTAAGATTAATATCTCTAGACCCCATGGAACAGTTAAGGCCTGGTTTGTTTTTAGAAAACTCTCATCTCATCTCATCTCATCTCAATTTCATCATTACACTTTTTTCAATTCCAATACAAAATAAAATAAACAATTCAACTTTTTCAAATTCATCTCATCTTCTCTCACCTAATCATTACAACTTTTTCAAATTTCAATACAAAATAAAATAAACAATTCATCTCATCTCAAAAATTTTCATCTCATCTCATCTCATTTCCGAAAACAAACGAGGCCTAAGATAACTCAGGAAGAATACAAAGGAAAATATATAGATATATATATATATATATATACACACACATATAATAGTCTTAAAATGACAATGTGAAAGGTACTCACATGCAAGCCATTGTATGGGGTGGGGTCGGGGGTCAGAAGCACTACAAATTGTAGGGCCTATAGGGCACATGATGTGAGGCTGGCTTTCATAAGACCAGTTTGGCCTTTGCGCTAACTTTTGGGGTTCGAGAGTTAAAACCATTCCCCTTATAACTAGCAATTTCGTATCTCACAATAATATCCAAATCTACGAGAGGATCTCACTCTCAACTTTCACCTAATAACTTCCCTTTTCTTTTTCCTTTTCTCTTCTCTTTCACGTGCTCGAGCCAATACCAAAGTTTAACACATTGTTGGCTTCCTTCATGTCGGGGAAGGCTTACCTTTTTGGCACACAACAATCTATTGTATACAAGATGGTCTTATCTAGAGGAGAAGGGTCATAGGTGAGTGTCTCTTATAACTATTAAAAAACAGCACGGTCAAAACAAAGGAGCCTACTATATAAACAAACAGAGTTTTATATTGAAAAATGTAAGATCTGCACATAGAGTTCATAAAAAAAATTTACAACGTGACTTAATACAATACAGTAAATCTACTTTGTAATAAAAAGAATTCTGCAATATGATGGATCTTATTAATCCACGTCAAAATATAAACTTTCTTGTGTAAAATTCTTATGTAGATAAAGCATTTCTCTTTTGCAATGCCAAGGAGGATTTTCATTTTCCATCCATAAACTATCACTTAACCTTTTATTTTACATCTCGAGTCATCAAAAGTTTCAATTTACATTGTAAACTACGAGTATGTAGACAGTGTTGGCAACCGTGGAAGGACATGGTGGCACTTCCGACCGTTGATAGAAGATGGTGTGCGTATGATCCAGGGTCGAATTGTTCTAAAAACCTTGGTTGCCTATAGAAAGGTTAAAAAAAGAGAGGAAAAAACATGACAAGGGAGAACAACAGTAGTTAAAGGACCAGTCCAGTAATAATTTCTTATTTCCTCCTAGTGGGGGGATAAACAAAGAAGACATTGGAAGTTTAATGCCAACACATGTGTATATGGTAAGTGATTGTGAAACAGCAAAGGGGACATTAAAATCTAATTGCCATAACTTGTCAGGAAACATTCTACAGTCAGTAATGGGTAAAAACCAGAACTCCTTTGTTTTGAGTAGAAGCAATAAAAATAGGCAAAATCAATGTATGACCAAGCTGTCTTTTAGAGACAAATGAAGGCTTTGGTTTTGGATTTCTTTGGACTAGTCGGGTATAGGTTTTATGCACTTTTGGTCCTGTTTCTCTCTTATATTAATGCCTAGAGTCATTTACTATGATGACTTTGCTTAACAAATCTTACAATTTGGTATGTTTTCTGTTTGGAATTTAAAGAAATGCTCCTTTTGAGACCCACACTTCTTTAATTTAAAGCTCCATCTGTAACTTCTTCTTTTTTCGCCTTGGATAAAAAAAAAGTAACAAATAATTAATTTTCTTTCTACTTGACCCAAAACACTATAGGTTGATTATTGATTCATACAAAGGAAACCGATTGACAAAAAATAAGGAATTATTGAACAACTTTTGGACAAGTAACTTTATTAAAAACAAATTTTGCCGGACAAAATCTGTCGACGGTTGGCTCCTCGTGATAACAAGTTCCAAACAAAACCCCCAAAAACTTTTATCGTGCAGACATATCTGTTCGAAGAGAATCAAATTGGGTAGCATAGCATATTCAATTCAATTAAAGAATAAATTATTTTTAAAAAAATTAAAGATAGTGGATGGAGCTCCAAGGGAGAAAAAGTCATGTACACGATGAAATGCATGAATTTATAAATTCATAAAACAATATTTAAAGGGAGAAAATTAAAGGGAAAAAAAAAAAAGTGAGGACACCTGGCACGGTAAAGCCAAGGCCTTACGAGTCAGAGGTCGAGGCGAGCCGGTCGACCGGCGAACCGGTGAGGAGCTCGGTGAGTGCGGCCATGGCTCGGACCTGCATCTCCAAAGCCGAAATGTAATCGGTCGTTTCTTCCAAAAGGTTCGGGAACGAGACTTTCCGACAACCGGGAACCAAACGGCTCAGTACCTTCACTTTCCTCTGCAGAGCCGGTATAAACCGCTTCTTCTCTGGCATCTTCGACAGGATAGAGCCTGTCACCTTCGCCACCCTCGCCTTCTTGTGCTTCTTGTTGTTGTGAGCGAGTCTCAACCTGAGCCGACTCGCCAGAATCGCCCGGCTCCACCGAGTCCTACCCTTGGCCGCCACGGCCAGAACCCGGTCCGCCGCATCTCGGATGTCGCGGCCAGAGGATACCTTATTCACAGGCGAGGAATTCCGGCGGACCTGCCGGATAGCCTCAAAAAGCTTTGTGGAGTAGATCCTCTGCTCCGATTCGGATCTCCATCTGGTGTGGTCTATCGTATCCTGATCTCGCAGTTCGTCCCCAGTTTTCCTCCGCTTTATTCGCTTCGACTCCTCAAAATTCGTCTCGGATATGGAAGACGCCATGGAAAGCAATCCAACAGCAACCTTGGGAGTGCGAAAGCTCACAACAAACTTGCTAATAAATATATATACCTGCGGATCACCAAAAAAAAGAAGCTGTTAAAAGAATGGCCAGATATCGAATTACTCGACGACATCGATAAAACAAATTCTGTATCAGTAAAGCATGATTCAAAAGAATCTGGCTCGGAATGTATATAGAATATACCTCTGGAGAGGAGGAGGAGAAGGAAGAGAACAGAGATGGCAAATAGTTTAGGAGTGAAATAGGGTTGGGTCTCGTGGAAGTTTCAGTTTTGTGTGTCTCACAGAGAGAGAGAGAGAGAGAGAGAGAGAGAGATGGTTGGGAAGAAGAAAAGAAACAAAGGCAGGCTGAAAGACGTGGATACAGTTTAAAAAAGACGGGAAGAGAACCACGCGGCGTTACGAAGAGAATTTAAAAATTGGTTTAATTGAGAAATTAGAAACTGAGTTTATGTGATTTTATAATCGCAATTCATTTTCAATTTTTGTAATTTTAGTATTTATGCGAAATTGGAATATGAAGTTTAAGAAATTTTTATCCTTATTAATTATATTATTCAAAAATTAACAGCATAATTGACACATGACATTTATATGCCATATGTCAATCTCTTATTATGTCATGCATATTAATGTCACGTGTCAGCCAATTAAATATTAAAGTTTAAGGTATCTTATTTTTTAAATTAAAAACACAAGTCTCCAAATAAAAATCCACATGCATTTAGTACTTAAAAATAACAAAATATATAATGAAAAGTTGCATTATTCTTCTTTTATTTTCTTTCTTTTTATTTTCCAATTAAAAGGAGTAATGATACAACTGCAATTATTTTACAATAATTTTATAACTTATTTTTAAAAAATGAATGAAATCATACCACTTCATTAAAAATAAATTTTAATATTATAAATTTACCCTCCATTTAATGTACGGTTGTAAAATAATTGAAAAAGAGTTATAAGGTGAAGGCTTTTCAATAGACAAAGTCTTGTGTAGGATTTCTCTAAAAAGGGGTTTTTTTTTTTTTTAAATAGTTAATGGTAAACTAATATCTTTACCCTTTTTTAAAAAAATATGTGAATATCCAAAAAGCATTAAACTTTGTGTTCATACATGATATTTAAGAATTGGGATTACAAATTTTGTGAACTTTTGTGGTAGACTAATTAATAGGTTCAAGCCCAAAATGTAATCATCATTTATTATGATTTAGTTCGGGAGAGGCTTGAATTTTCTTTTAGTAACGTTTATTTGGTATTATTAGCAAAAACCATAAATTCTTTATTTGCCTTTCACTTAATAACAATGTTTTGTTAAAGGCCTGTGATTTGATTGGCATAATTCTCAACTTCCAAAATGAAGGTTTGGAGTTCGAAACCCTCATCTCCAAATGTATCAAAAAAAAAATAACAAGGCTTAAAAAATTAATTAAAATTTTTTTTACAAGACAGTACGAAGGACACACTCTCCACTCCATTGATGTATCATACTTTTAGAAAATAAAACGTCTTTTGCAAACTAACTCATGCAATATTAGTGAGTGTGAAGTGTGTATCTTATTACCAATTTATAAGTGAGAAATGATATTTACAGTCTTAGGGTGTACAAATTTCGCGCACTCCTTTTAAAAAAACTAAATAAATCTAAGATCCACATAAAAAAAAATTATTTTTTCTATATAATGGATCTCATTTTTTTTTTTCAAAATGAGTGTACGAGATTTGGACACTTTAAAATTATATCTTACATTACTCTTTACAAATAGACAGAATCAATGATTAAGAAAATCCTGTTAATTGAATAGCACTAGCACCTACTATGTGGTATATGAGTTGATCACTTAATATTGGTTTTAGTTTTAGACAAAGTTTTTGGCTATGGCTCCACAGCTTGGCATAGACAAAAGAGTGCGAGATGGTGACCTTTGAGTGTCGGTTAGGGTTAGTTTTAGCACCATTTAATTGGATAAAGCATCCATTCTTTTTAATAAATGTTTGGGTTTGGATAATCTATCAATGATTCGTGTTCATTGTTAAGAGGTTGCTTTTGTCCGGTGGTTAAGTTGATAAGCCTATTTTCACGTGGGAGTATGCCCAATGATATGGACTTCAAATTTGAATCCTGTTGTTTGTTTGAATTAAAAAGAAAAGATGAGATCGAGCATGTTGTGAGATATATATACTATTAATTGGTGGAAAATTATCATTTTGGACCTAATTTAGCTTAGCACACAAGTTTAATTAAATAATACTACTAGACTAGTGCACTAGGTGGTAAAGATCTCCCCATGCCATGATCCATATTCAATATTGGTTGATTTGTACAATCATGATGGTGGACAACTTGCCCATTTCTTTATACCTTTTCTATTCATCTATTTATATATATAAGGGAACAGCTCTGAGTGCGTTAGTCTTGTGATGCATTTGATATAATGATTTAAATAAATAAAAAGGTGAAAAAGTCAATAACTTATTTGTCTAGAAAAATAATATACAAGATTAAAGAAAGACAAAAAATAAGATTAAAAAAAAATCTAAATTTAAGCAAAGTATCTAATCGCGGGATTATTAAGGACCTTTTGATAAAACATGATCCTTCATTAAATTTTACAAGAGAGATACACATCAAATGGTTAAGGGTTTTAAGGATCTTTTGATAAAACGGGACTTAACAAACTTAATGAAAAAATAATAAAATTACTATTCACAGTTAGATAGTCAGTTATTATAATAGAGTAGATATATTTATTTATTTATTTATTAAAAAAATATATTTACAACTTATTTATTGACACATCAAACACACCACCGAGTATAAAAATATAAGATAAAAGTTTTCGAAACTTCCTTCAATCCATCTATCGATATAACTAGTATCCATCATTAAGCATGCGATTATCGCATACTGTTTTAAAAATCAAACTTTAAAACTAAAATGTATCCCTTTATTAACAAAAATAATTTGCTTGTTACATATTCAAGAAATGCACGTCAATTTTTTAAATGGGTTGGAGGAAAGTTCTGTTCGAAAACATATTGGTGTTGTTTACGCACTGACTTATAACTTATAAGTAAGTGAAAGCCACCGGTAAAAACTCAAAAGAATAAGAAAAAAAACAAGTTGGATATGGATAGAGATATAGATAGAAAGAAAACAAGTGCACCCCATTGATAAATTTGTTTATTGTGAAGGCGATCTTTGCAGGTGGCATGTTAATTCAATCAAGCTACCTTGAAAACAAAGTTAAGCAAAAGTTTTGTGACGGCTCCGTTGGAGAGTGAGAGTGTTTCATCTCATTTCATTATTATAATTTTCTTAAATTTCTATATAAAATATAATAAATAATTTAATTTTTTTAAATTTTAAAATAATAATAATATTAAAAAATAATATTTTATTTAATTTTTAATTTTTATATAAGACCATCTCATCTTATCTCACTATTCAAATCGCACCTAATAAAACATTGAATAGGTCAACAAAAAGGGCTAAATTTGCATTCGGTGAGACATGATTATTTATGAAGGAACTTAGGGAAGTGTTTGGTGGTATTAATGTTTGAATTTGTACGTCACCTGGCTGTTGAAGCGTGTGTACCATGCCGCCACTTATCGGACGGTCAAGATTGAATACTGAAATTTGGAAAAATAAATAAATAAATAAATCGATAAAACATTAATTTCGATAATTGGATAATACTTTCATTTTTGGGTATTATTGAATATAAAGTAAGTAAATTTGAGCTGGAAGAAGACGTGGAAATGGATGATTGGATAATAATGTATGTGTTGTCTTCTGCCTTTCGGCTTTGGCATTTGGGGGGCCAATGGAATTTGTTTTTTATGCTGAGCAATGAATAGTGGGTGAGGCACCAAATATAAATTATAGATAAGAGAAAAAAGAAAAGAAAAGAAAAGAAAAGCATGTAATTGTTTTAATATGCTTTTGGGCATTTATTTATTTATTTATTGAAGGCTTTGTACTCACCCCATTCCCCTTTTGCTTTTGTTCTTTGCAATGGATATTTTTTTAAAAAAATAATATTTATAAGTCTCTATTTATTAATAAATCAACTAACATTAAAAATATTTATATTTTTAACTTGTTTACTATTGATATAAACTTACGATAAATAGTGTTTTACGTGACAGCAGAGAAGAGTGCTACAACTCAAATTGAAATCATGTCTTATCCTCAATGATGGTACATTCATTGTGACATACTTTTGACTTTTAATTTATTAGTGAAAAAGAGAGGGTAAATTGTGCTATGGGGAGACATAAACCCTGGTAAATAGAGCCTCTAATAATTAGATGTGCACAAAATCAGAAAAAGAAGAGCAACATACAGTTTTGATGTCATAACTTGTAGGGTGAAAAAAAGATTTTTAAGGTTCAGATAAGCCACATTGCCACTAACATGCCAGAGAGCTTGCCTCCTTGAGTGAGACAGACTTCAATCTAACAAATAGTCAATCCAGTCTTCAATAGAAAAATCACTTGCCCAAATTATAAGGAAATATTAAATATTCTCTCTCTCTCTCTCTCTCACAATTATATCTTGCTCTTTCAGAAATCCATGCACAGTTAATTGCCATATAATGAAGCAAATTTACTATGTGGATATGCTAAATAAAGGCAATTCCATTCTCTGTCATGGATTTTCTTGTCTGGATTTTAGATTATTATGTTGGACTAGAACAGCTGGGTTACATGCAGTTGCAGGTTCTGGAGTTATCCAAGTCAGAAAAATAAGATTTAAACCTTACTTTAATTATAAGAGCAAAAAAGTCCTCCATTTGAGATCAATTTGGCTTCTACTACTGCCATATAATTCTAATGCACATCCCAATGAAATTCCTGCCTATCCCTTCTCCCAACCACTCTATATGAAAAAACCAATCAGGTTCTACTTGGTCTCCAAAACCTATTAAAATATTTCTTAAAAAAAAAAAAAGTTATTTGAAGTCAAATAACTTGATAGAATATATCAATTAAAATCCACAACTTTGATCAGTTTCTGTGAATTGTTCCCTGATATGGGTTTCTGAATTAAATACAGCTTATTTGCCGTATTATACTATAGTTAAAGCTATAGTCTTTTCTCTTCTACTAACGATGATTTATGAATGCTTGGATTTGACATGCAAACCGCTTCATTTGTCACGGACTTGAATTCCTAATTCATTAGGTTGTCCTTGACTCTCATTCTGCAGCAGAATTCCCAGCAATGAAGCAAACACCTCAGTCCTGCATCTATAACATGATCTGGTACTGGTTTTGAGGTATTAAAGATTCATGAATCTTCTTCCATTAGTCTGTTATTTCAGATTCATTCTCCTGTCTAAACTCACACTTGTTGATTTGTGGAGTTATAAATTTGCCCCAACGTGGACAATAGATGGGGGGAACAAGCCAGTGCATAGAACCAGTGACATGGTGCTTTGCACTAAATACTTAGGACAAAAATGTTGGAAAGGAGATCAACATGGGATTTGGTGGAACAAACGCGTTTTACGCTGTCAACTTCTTGATTATTATTATAATCTAATGTTTAAAACAAATGTATTCCTCTCACATGATTTGATTCGACCTTGTTTAAAGGTTGTCTCTATCTAATACTTTTGTTTTTTTGCTAAGCTTGTAGGGGGCTAATCCACTCATTGCATTAACAAAAACAAGTATAATTCCAAATAATTGACCACACCGGCCTCATTTATTCAATTAAAGACAAGTGTGCACGAGTGTGTGCCTTGGCAAGCAATCCATCCCTTGCTTATCCTTAACACAAGGATAATAATTCTTAACTTCAAATAAATGAGCATAACAATCATAGTTCTATGAATATTTTTTTTTTTTTTTTTGTTGATAGGTAATCATAGTTCTATGAATATAAAATAAAAATGGAGATTATCACCTGAAAGGGCAGCCGCTGAAGTGCCTTAAAAAAGACAGAAAATGGCAACTGTTAGTTTGAAACATCACTAGTACAAAGGCTATATATGGTCATGTGACAGACCTGAGGAGGCCTTGTAACATCTCTCTCTCTCTCTCTCTCTCTGACAAGGAATTCTGGAGACCGTCTAAACACAAACATGTTTTTTACCCGATTAAACCCAAAACTCATGTAAAGTACCCATTACACAGATAAGGTAAATCATAAGGAAGCCTCATATAATTCAAAGCAAGACTTGCCTAGAACGTCTCACAATTTGGTTTTGTGACCGTATAATCTCAAAAATTGACTGGTTGACTAGAATTAGAAGCCCTCATGAGTTATTTGATACCAAAATAGGTGTTGCCGCCAATGATGGGTGTTACTCTTTGCATATGCATACTAGTATAAACGGCCAGGATGATTTATTTACATCCCTGAATGTAGAACTTCTCTAGTTCTCGAGTTAGATAAAATCTAAGAACTTATCAACATGATTTGAGAAATAGTAGTTATAGCATCAGAGGAAATTAAATAATATGCCTATAAAAAACAACTGATATAATTCTAAAAAGGAAACTTTGAATGTCATGTTTGCTCAACATGTTACAATTAAAGTACTTATGAAGAATTATTGGACGATGACTTGACTTACTTTGTTGCTACTATCATACTGATTTCTATGACTCTGGCAGAAGGCAACAATTGTTGGAAGTATCAGCTGCATCCAACTGAATAGCATACCTTCAGGAAAGAAATCGAGAAAAATAGAAAGGGAACTTGCAACATTTTTACATGGGAATTTGCCTCAGCGAGCAATTGGCAGCTGTAAGGTGCTTGTTGGCGTTTTGGGCTTCACAGTATATGCGAGTGTGAATTCTGCAGGGGCAGATTCTGAAATTTCCTCGTGGAAGGGTACTTCAAATAACAAAGATTGGTACAAACAGACCTCATCTTCCTTGCAATAGTATACCTGGGAAGACAAGCAATGGTATTTTATATCCAAGATTGACAATTATGAGCTTAACCTGGAAAAAAGTTTTCATTTTCGTTTTCTCTATAATTCTTTAATGCTTCTCTCTTTGCTGTTATTTCTAGAATAATAAACTTGCAATTTGGCGGGGATGCTTTAAAGCAAACATACATATGGATCTAACAATCTTTAGCATCTGATTATCAAGTCAATTATCATGTTAAGCCCGAATATATTGCGAAAAAAAATATTGGCATAGGAAATTTCTTCAGTCACTGCTAGAAAATTCTATCAGACTTTTAATACTATGGTTAGCGCTGAATTTTTTCAGAGAGTAATTGGTCAAGGACTAATCAAATGTCACCTTTGTCAGAGAATATATTTAAATAACTCAATCAATCATTGCTGTCAGTTTAAGCTTTCTGAACAATTGGTAATTTAACATGAGCAGTAGTTCTGAGTTTGAATCCTAACTCCACATTTTACCCAAATACCTCATGTGTTTGATCCACTTATTAAGTCTAACCCATGGGTGAGGAGTGTTAAAGAATATAATTTAAATGATCAAATTCACAATGCCCACCTCTTTCAAGGTTCTTATATCACCCTTAAGCTCCAGCACATAGGAATTACCAGGAAGTGGAATTGTGATAAGAACGAAGTTGAAAATCTACTTGAAATTAATTGAAATAGTTCAAACAGATATTTCTTTTCTAGCCAGCGAGGTTTACAGCCAAAAATGAGGCATACCTTGCAATTTATTCTGCCCATTGAAGCAGAGGGGGAGGTCCTCCTAAAATGAAGTATGGCAGATCCTTCTGGATTTAGATATCCATCCAAGGGATCAATAACAATTGCATTTTCAGGCTCACTTTCTACACTAAATTTACTGCGTGCTTCCTGCATTACAGATTTTGAGGCAGTAAGTTAAGGAATATATGGACAAACACACAAAGGACAATTTTACCACTATTCAACGCCCCAATTTTAAGATAAATGAGACAATTTAAATAGTCGGGACCTATATGGGTACAGGAGAGAGAGAGAGAGGAGGAACCTTCGAGAAATGGTACTCTTCAGGTAACAATATCTTAAGAGATAAGTTTCCCTCATTGGATGAACCACCATCAATAGTAATGGTCAGTGTGTCAGCTGATGATCGCCTTCGAAGGCGCTTCAAAGATCTGTTTTTTGGTACAGGAGGCTGAACCCCTTTCAGCTCTAAAGTAAGAAGTACAGCTTCTTCCTTGTTCGAGTCTAGATATCTGATTACACTGTTGTTTGTATCAGCTATGAAAAGTCTTCCTGAGAGATGAAAAGAAGCAAATTCAATGAAAGCTTGCTACTAATGGGAGTGAAGGTGTACCAATTGAAGCCAATGTCCCATTTGGCTATTAGTATAATTTGAACCATCAAATTTTCTCTACCCTCTAATCACCCAAGGATGGCAGGTGATTCGGAAAAATTTTCAACCGTGCTTGATATGAAAAAACTAGCTTACATTAAATAAAAATGTCTATTGAAGCAAAAGATTTTGTTGTTTTTATATGCATGGTGGCACCTCCAAAATATGCCAAAAATAAGGTCCTCCTGTGGATTTGTTATTTAGAGTATTGGAATTTAGTGAATTTTTGGAGAAAATTCATGCATTAAAAAGCACAATAGCATGTCTAGATTCTGAGGTGGAAAATAAAAGATAAAAACATGAGTATACTCGTCATCTCAAATTTAGCTTTGCCTCCAACCTATTTTGGACTTTGCTTGTAAGAGTTGAATATGGTAGATTGTATTTTCATGCCCCTACTGCTACACAAATTTTAATTCCATCTATGATCGGATAGATTTTGAGTCCATCTATGATCAGATATTTTCCAAACGTCCCTATGATCATTACCCTTTCTCTCTATGAGAGAAAGTATAAGTTCCATCTACATGCGACAGCAGATAAGTAATGTTTCAAACTAGTTACGCTTGTGTTTCCACTTTTGGTACCGATTAAGCTTGTATTAAGTAGTTATGACATTCTATAACAATTAAGCTAGCTATTTAAGGATAGAGTTGTTGTTAATTCAGAGATATGTGGATCTACTTGATGAAGGAGGGAGTACATCCAACGGACAATCAAGCATCCTGCTACTTCACAAATAATGTAAAAGAGGGGAGGGAGGAATTTAGGATTTTGTAATTTCACAGAAATATTCCAACATTATGGCTAACAAATTATTTGTGGCGTATGAATAGGTATGAGAATCACCATTTTCTGCTTCAACGATTCCTGATGGCTCAGAGAGCTGCAAGAGCAAATAAATGCATCACAAATTCAGCAATTAGCTTACATAGTTGAAAAAAGCCTTTTCACTTCTCAGTAGCCGAGCAATTAAATAAATGAAAAACACTACTGATTGGACACGTGTTCGTATCCTAGATAAATGTTTATTCTTTCCTGTATGCCTTGTTTGAATATGATAAACAGCGAATATGAATGTGGAAAGTGCACCTCAAGATCCAATAAATATCACAAGTTGGTTCATAAAAAAATATATAGACTAAATTCTTTAGCACTGCCAACAAAGAATATTCATCAAATAAGAATAGAAGTATTTTTCCAACCTGAGCAGTCAGGGCTGTTCCATCCTTGAAACCAGCTTTCCCCATTCCAGCTAAGGTACTGACTCTTTTACTAGCAGTATCTAGCTTCTTGATCTGAAGTTTGGGTAACAAGGAGAGGTAGTCGCCGTACTTATTATAATCATGTTAAATGAGTAATCCACAGTAATATAATAGACAAATAAAAGGGCTTCCTGGTACTTTCACTTCAATGTAAAGTGAAGCAGTGGAGCACCTTGGGCGATGCATTGCAAATATTCTAAAATGAACCAAATATGATTCACCTATAGCAGATAAAGTTGGAAGTAAGAGCTACTTTTTTCATGATAATTCGAGTACCAATGAGCTGCTTATAGTAAGCCGAGGGCAGAGATGGAGATAAGAACTATTTTTAATTACCATACAAAGGAGGAGAAGTTTGCAGACATAATTTGAATTAAATTTAGACCATAGAACTTTCCTCTATAGTAAAAGGGAATTGAATGACAAGTCCAGTGTGCCAAAGAGAATCATCCTTTTGTGCCTATCAACCTTGTGACCTAAACGTTTGATGAGATGCTGAATATTCGATGAAATTTAATGCTTGGAACAATATTCTATAAAAATGGCTCGAATTTTGTCAAGGCTACTGAATCCTATTATTAGTCAATGCTAATATTTGGTCTCCATATAATTTGGAATTTGTCACCATAAACTTCAGAGAAATTGAAGAATACACAAGAATTATTGAATCCTAATATGCAACTGGCTGTTTAATAGCAACCTTAATATGAGGCTATGAGAAATATGAAGAGCAGTCCTACTATCTTCTGAGCATAATAGGAAGGATGGAGCAATTTTTTCGAAGTTTACCCACCTAAGTATACATACTTAGGTGTACATGAATATACAATTATACATCTATATCTATGTCTATCATATACCCATTGCATGTGTATTTCAAAGTTGAAATCAGATTAAATGGTTCATTGACGTCCTCAAAAGCTCATGGCACATGTTTTTTTATATACGAAATCATATCTTCTAAATCATATTTTCTCGACAGAGTCCGGTAGTGATGGGCTTCTTACCAATTATATGGAAACCCAAGCTATATCTTGGTATGCAAATTGAAGTCTCTAAAGAAAGATTTGAAGGTTTGGAATGAGCAAGTGTTTGGCAATGTGGAAGGTCATAAGAATACTCTCTTGGAGGAACTCAAGGGATTCGAGGCAATGGAGGAGAGCGCTCGTAAAAGTCAAGTGACCCTGGACATTGATAGGGTCTCTTTATTAGAAGAAATATCTTAGAGACAAAAATCAAGAGCACTATGGTTGAAGGAAGGGGATAAATGGACCAAGTATTTCCATCGGATGGCTAACTCACATGGGAGAAACAAAATCATAGAGACGTTGATGATTGATGGGGTGGCTTCCTCTAAACTATTATGAGAATGTGCTCTCGGAACCATTTTCTTGGAGATCGAGATTAGATGGGCTTACTCTTGATGCTCTTGACTCACAGGAAGTAGAACAGCTCAAAAGGCCGTTTGAAGAGCTAGAGTTTAGGAAAGCATTAAAAAACATGGCGTGTGACAAAGCTCCAGGTCTAGATGGCTTTTCTATGGCTTTCTTCCAAATATGTTGGGAATTGCTCAAAGAAGACGTAATAGGGGTCTTTCATGAATTTCATGAAAACAGAATGGTCGAAAAAAATCTTAATGCAACTTTTATTTTGCTCATTTCTAAAAAAACCACCTGGCGTTATAAAGGTAAAAGATTATCGTCCCATTAGCTAGCGGGATGTACAAGATTCTCTCAAAATTTTTGCAAAGAGACTGAGCTAGGTGATGGAGAAATTAATATCAAAGCCTCAAAATGCCTTTGTCAGAAGTAGGCAAATTCTTGGCTGGGTACTTATAGCCAATGAATGCTTGGATAGTAGATTCAAGTAGGGAGAGCCGGGGTTTTTGTGCAAGCCGGATATGGAAAACACCCGTGATCGTGTCAATTGTAGATTCTTGCTTTACATGCTTGAGAGATGTGGCTTTGGTGTGAAATATTGTACATGGATCAATCATTGTATTTCTATGGCTTGTTTCTCTATATTAGTGAATGGCATGCCAAATGGCTTCTTTAAAAGCTCACGAGGCTTGAGACAAGGTGACCCCCTATCTCTAATACCTTTTTGTTTTGTAATGGAAGCTTTTTGTAAGATGATTTCAAGTGTTATGGAGGGTGGGTTCATATCTAGATTCTCGGCAGGGGAGGCAAATTCCGGCATTCTCAACATATCTCATCTATAATTTGCTAATGATACCCTAATCTTTTGTGGGGCTAGTCATGACCAAATTCAAGTTTTGAGGGCTCTCCTTTTTATGCTTTAAAGCCGCATTGGGGTCAAAGGTGAACTTGGCTAACTCAGAATTAGTTTTGGTAAGGGATGTTCCAAATGTGGAGAGCATGGCCTATGAGATATCTTGGCCTCCAGTTGGGTGCCTCATTCAAATTGAAATCTATTTGGAATGATGTTCTAGAAAAAATGGAGCGGAAACTGGCTAGTTGGAAGATGATGCATTTATATAAAGGTGGTAGGATCACCTTAATCAAAACTACTCTTTCCAACTTGCCAACTGTAATGCTTCAATGGAAGGCCCAAACCACATGGCCTATACTCCAAAAGGATTAGTCAATGTTACAATTGGAGTCCCACCGGAACCTTATAAAGAGTAAGAACTTCTCCTTCCCAAGCAATGTGGAATCTCATACACCACCTACCCTTATCCTTATCATATGGAGTATCACAATCTACACCCCTTAAATTCCCGACGTCCTCGTCGAACTTGTCCGTTATAGGTGGCACGACTCAAGTTCCACATTTCTGGTTGGGATTGGCTCTAATATCATTTGTAACACCTCAATTGAAAGCCTAAACCACATGATCTATACTCCAAAAAGACTAGTCAATGATACAATCGGAGCCCCATTGGAACCTTATAAAGAGCAAGAACTTCTCATTCCCAAGTAATGTGGGATCTCATACACTACCTACCTTTATCCTTATCATATGGGGTATCACACCAACTTACTTCCTTCCACTATTTCTGCTCCCAACCAAGGTGGCTCATTGTATGGAGAAACTCCAACGTGACTTCTTATGGAGGGGGGGGGGGTAAATGATGAGTTAAAAATTTCACTTGGTGAAATAGGCCCACAATATGCTCTCCTATTCAAGGAGGATTGGGTATTCTGATTTGCAGTCTCTTAACAAAGCCTTGCTTGACAAATGGCTATGACCACAATGAACGGGGGTCCTTGTGGAGAACTGTCATCGAATTGAAGTATGGTGAACCATGGGGGGATTGTTCTGAGGTGAGTGGGCCTTATTGGGTAGGAATATGGAAGCACATAAGAAGAGGTTGGGATACATACTTAAGAAATATCTGCTTTGAGGTGGGTGGTAGATCCAAAATCAAATTTTGGCACGATGTATAGTGTGGTGATAGGGCACTCATGGAAACTCAACCTCAAATTTATGGTATAACAAGAATGAAAGAAGCTTTGATTGTAGACCTCTTAATCCTAACCAATGGTACTCCTCAATGGAATGTTATGTTCCTCAGAGATGCACAAGATTTGGAAATTGATGCTTTTTTGAAGTTCTCTGACCTAGTGTACTCCAACTGTTTGATGGGGGAGTCAAAGATAAGATTTTTTGGGGCCCCTCTAAGAAAGGAAAGTTCACAGTCCGCTCCTACCAAGCCATGATAGCACACAATATGAATTTATTCCCATGGAAAGAGTATTTGGAAGACAAAGCACCTATAAAGACAACATTTTTTTATATTGACGGCATCCTTGGGGAAAATCCTCACTCTAGACAACTTGAGGAAACATCGAATCATAGTCATAGATTGGTGTTGTATGTGTAAAAAGAGCAAAGAATCCGTCGACCATCTACTACTTCATTGTGAGATTGCCATGACTTTGTGGAATGAAGTCTTTGCTCGAATGGGGTTAGCTTGGGTGATGCCGAGAAGGGTAATTGACTTCCTAGCTTCTTGGAGAGGCATTCGGGGAAAATCTAAGATTGCAACAATAAGGAAGATGTTCCAACATGTTTATGGTGGTATATTTGGAGGGAGATGAATGAAAGAAGTTCTGAAGATCAAGAGTAGTCAATGGATGAGCTTAGAGGTTTCTTTTTCAATACTTTACTCCATTGGTCGGTTGTAGCTGATTTTCATGGCATGAATTTTCATGAGTTCCTTGTATCACTAAACTAGCACGCTTAGATGCCGCTCTTGTATACATTCCGTATACTTGGGCTCTTGCCTATTCCTATGATCAATAAAATTTTGTTTACCTATAAAAAAAATACCTTATGATTATAACTATCTGCTACATAAATTTGGCCATTTTTCGCACATAAGATGCCTAATGGATGTTGAAGAAGCACTTCTGACCCCGTTCCATCATGGTCTCCAAACTGCAAAAGTTAAACAGAAGAAGAATTACTGGAAGGAAATAGTTAAAATAGATCACATTAGAAGTTATAACACAGAATGCGCATCAAGAAACAATTATGTATGTCTAGTATGGAACTGATTACTTAATTTGAGACAAATTACCCTAAACAAATTGTCTGAGAACATAGGATCACCACCAACTAGCAATCTTGATCCTCCAGTTTTTAGATCAAGTGCTCGAATGGAGCTACTCTCACTATCCGCAATGTAGATCACTGTCAAATCTACAAACATGCAACAGAATAACTTTCACGATAAAATAAAATTCCAAAAAATAAACATTTAAAAGGGTGGTTAAAATTCTTTCAGATCAAAATACTACAACGTATTACCAGGAGATAGTGAAACTCCTGAAGGTTGTGCAAATGATGTGCTTGTAGGGCTATCTCAATAATAAGAACAAAAATTATCAATGTTAAATTTATGCGAGTATCTAAAACACACACACACACACACACACAGAGATGTATAAAAGTCAGTGCCTTGAACCATTCAAGTTTCTTTCATAACCATCACCACTAAAAGCTCTAGTAACTCCGTCCAATGTGTTGTGTTCCCAGATCTGGTGTTGGCCGGCCATGGCAATGTAAACCCTCTCATTGACTGGCTCGAAGCAGACATCCCATGGAGAGTTAAGGAGCTGAAAGGAGAGACTAAAAATTACAAAAGTTATAGCGAGAGTTTTCATAAAATTCAATATTATAATTCTATATTGAATTTAACAATTATAAAAACTGTGGTTACTTGTTCAACAAGATTAACTAACATTAGTGCACACAACTTGATGAAGCATTATTATATAGTATATGCAGGCTATCTTTTTGGTTTGAACTTCTGTAAATATGATATAGAAGTAGATCCTCAAGTTTCATCTTTTGCAGTCTTGCCTGATTGGTTCCTTTTTCCCCTCCTCGGTAGTCAGAACCTTTGGATCCATTTCCAGCAAGAGTACGCACTGTCTCATTGGCAAAATCAATCACCCTACAATAATAAAATTTAAAAATGTTACAATGGTAATATTACTGTGATTTCCCTGTTCTAATTACTTAGGATAAATGGACTTGCATTCAGTCCTCATAGTTGAGACAAGACAGAACACGCGTGGGAAGCACAAGAAGAAAATAGTTTCCTATTTAAGACTTTTCAAGTCTATTATTTTCTAAATTTTAATTCCAAGCTTTCTTTTCCTTGTTCTGCCTCACATGTCTAATTCTGCAGAGTGCACAATAGAGGTTCTCTTAGAAGAGTCACTGGGATTGGCGGCCCACCAGTTTATTTTTTTATGTCTATATTTTGTAAGCATTAAATATTATATTTATTATGTACCTCCATCCACTTCCGCATTCTTTTCTCTAACCTGCTTATGATAGTGACTTGGATCTCAGTCTGCACAACTATCCCTTTGTAGATCAGCTAAAAAACTGCTCGCTATCAAATTAACCCAGATAAATTCTCAGGCTAAAATTTTTTTAAGCATCAGAACATATTTTTATTTTGAGGCATGTTATAAGCAAAAGCAGCTTTTCCTTCCGAACTCAGTACCTACTCAACTCTGTTACATGTTTCTTTTAATAGAAAGCATAATAATTACAGAAGAGCTATTGCACTGTCCAAAAGGATAAAAACAGAAGCATCTAAACTTCACTTGAGGAAGCAAATCAACTTGAACAATGACATTAAGAAGATACAGCCATTTGATAGCTAGAAGAGCACGAGAAGAGTTAAACAATCAAGGGATAGTTCTGAAGAAACAGCCATGTACCTCAAAGCATGATTTTCAGTATCTGCGACATAAAGGAGGTTTTTCTTTGCATTGTAAGCCAAGCCCTGAAGAAGCAACAACTAAACAGTTACTGTGCAAACAGGCAACATTGAACGTTAGACACAGGATGACAAATCCCAGAATGCATTCAGCCAGTCATAAATGAAGTGTGCCAGATGGTCAACACAACAGATACTCCATCATCTTAAATTGAGTGTCATGATTTTAAATAGCACAATGTTTAATGAAGAAGAAAAGCATATCAGTTCTGGTAAAATTTCCAATCATGGGGCCAAATTTGATGTATATCTTTATTTATTTTTTGCCAATTGATGAGGGTGTTATTGGACTATAAAGAAAACAAGGTTTTGAATCTTCAGAACTGGGCACTCGTTCTGGAACATCCCAAAAGGAGATCATGATACTATATTCAGGACGGAGAGAGTAAGATATTAACTTATTACCTGAGGGCGATTAAAGGTGGCATCATCAAAGTTACCATCATGTAAACCTTCCTCCCCTGTGGCCCCAATTTGGATGATAAAATTCCCATCAAGGTCGGTTACCACCTGAACATAAATGTGACAAGACGTCTAAATAATGATTTGAGTAAATCCAAGCAGTTTCACATTCCTTTTGATGCAAAGGGTAAGAATAACCGAATTTACACGATCTACTACTATTATTATTATAAGCTGGACATGCATTATTGGAGCCATGTCTTAAAAGTAATTTCAAGATAATAAGTTGTCCAGCATGCTATTAGAGCCTGGTTGAATATAACATCTTTGTTCCAAATCTTGGTTACTGCATTCTTGTAAGTTCTTTCATTCTCTATTCTGCAGCAATTCAGGATTGTTGGATGGTGTGAGGTGGAGGGGGTCTTTGAGTTTGATAAGCTTAATATAGTTTTTTTCACATTTTAAAACCAGGAAAAAAGTACACCTGGAGGATGTGCATGGTTGTATGTGTCTGAGAGAGAGAGAGAGAGAGAACCCACTACGCGGTTATGGTTACTGTCTGAAATGAAGAGCCTGTTGTTCAGGGCATCAATTGCTAGCTTTCCAGGAAACTTTAATGGAGATGCAAACAAGCGAGGATCATTATCTTTCTCCAATCTTATAGGAATCGGTGTGTTGTCCAAGATCTTCTTTGTGCCATAAAACAGAAGAGCTGCCTCCACTAAATCGTTAAGATCCTTCCAAAGGAAACCAAAAAAATGATTTTTTTTACTTTTATAAAGTACAATAACAAGCAGTAACTGAAATAAGATAACATTTTCCTTGGTAAGTACTAGACAAAAAAAATCAATCTAAAAATTGCAATTTGATGTTGTCAGCATGTTCATTGAAACTTGTTCCACAAAGAAGGTGATTTATTCAATTTAAAGGCATTTAAATACTGATTACCAATTTAATTTATGGGATTGAGATTATAATTGAGGAAAGAAAGTTGCTTCCAGTGCATAATGGGATTTAAGATGATGCTATAATTATGGAATAAACGAAGACAGTTCTCGCAAATGCAATGATTTTTTAACAGGATATCTCCTAACAGAAGAAAGGCAAAGTCCAGCATTTGACAATAGTCTTTCTATGGACAGTGTATATTCAAATAATTATGTCAAAAAATCAGACATCAATTTGCCTTCATCTCCCCAGTTCTTGCACCTTTCAAAAGTTTCAGTAACTTTTCTCTTCTATTTGGCTTTACATCTTTCCCATCCATTTAACAGTCCTTGTATATGCGGCATAAAGTTGACCCTAAAATATAACTTACAATAAACAACACAGATAGCTAATAAACACCATCAGTTTTACATTTTTCAAAATTAGAGACACAGTTACGAAATTTCTAGTTTATTCAATATCAAGAGACATGTTAATCAACTTAAGCAGAACTGCAAAGGCAGATTTTTTTTTTTACAAGTCCAGTTGCTACTAGAATCTTCAAAGTAAGAATACAATTTAAAGCATGTGCATGCAGACAAAAACAGACTGCCATTTTAGACATCATTTGGATTGAAACTTTTAAAAAAAAAAAAGCAGTGCATTTGCTAAAGAATGGAAAGCAGGACATACGAAAAGCTAGAACTGGTCATCAGTACCTTTCGACGACCTTCACCTGATAGTTGAGCAATGAGCTTACCATTGGGGCCAACAATAGCAAATGTTGGCCACGAACTCACACCTAGCTCTCGCCACATATACATATCTCCATCATTGACCACCTAAATTGTTAGAAATAATCAGATATCTACTAGAAAACTAATATACTAGAAAACCATCCTAGGAACTGTGGAAATGTCTTCACATAGATCTGAGAGAATTCTACCTACAAAAGAATATACCCTAGTTCAAAAACACCCAATATTCTTTGAAAGATCAAACCTTTGCTCATACGATGTGCTAGATAATAAGCTTACCGGGTGAGTAATGCCATAGCGCAACACAGCATTCCGAATGGCTTCTAAATCTTTCTCATTGTCAAACTTTGCAGAGTGTACCCCCACAACTGTGAACTTCAGAAACATGAGCATATATAAAAACAATTACTTATGGACTTAAGACATTTGGTAACCAGCACTTGAAGCAGCTAACTACTCACTACTCATGTGGAGGAATATCAGAAACACATGGCATGTATCAAGAAATATAACAAAAAGCATTTGCTTTCAATGTTTCTTTACCAAGTGATATGGTAGGTGATGTATTATTTTTTGTTTTATTGGAGAGACTTCCCTAAGGGTAACTTTGAGTATCCAACTACTAATCAAACTATGAAGTATGAGATTAAGAGCAGTGAGCTCGAAGTGTTTTAGTGTGAGAAGCTCTCCCTTCTCTCTAGAAACACCAAAAACACTTTTGGTTTGCCTGAGTTTCTTGTGAGAGTGAGTGTTATCCTTAAGTCCCCGAGATTGTTCTGATATGTAATCTGTTTTAGTTATAAGATGGGTCGACCTGTAGAAGTAGTGATTGAATCCAAATGTTTTATTTTGTCAAAGAATGGTAGTGGATTGCGAGTGGTCGAGAGAAACTGGAAGTCAGAACATAAGGTGCTATTGGGCCATTCTTCAACACAGTGGCTGGGGAAGGTGTTAGAAGAGAGTCTAAGAGGGGGGAAGAAGGAAGTGTATTCGGCAACTAGAGAAGGTTACAGTAGCATCATAGCTCAACAATGCTCGAATAGTAGAGGGAGATATCTTGAAGTTACCGAATAAAACCAGTGGGGGAGGAGAAATGTCATATGCTTCCCAGAAGGTGATAACGGCTGGGGTTGGAGGAAAATGAGGGAAGTGCTGTTAGAGGTGGGGAACCATAGCAGTGTTCCACTTGGTGGAGGTCAACCGTGGGTTGGCAAAGGAGAGTTGAAGCTTTCTCGGTCGTATAAGGAAGTGCTGGCTCAGACGAAGCCGATAAAAGGTGCGAAAGGTGGAAGGCAGGCTGATGGTGGTGCGAAAGCCTCTGAAAAAGGAAAAGGATTGCTTGCGGTGAGCCAGCCCCATGCCAGAAATGTAGTGGACTGTCAGGAGACATGGGACATCCGAAGAATGTTGCAGGAGATGCAGGTACAGTTGAGGAAGTTGCAGAGGGATATGGATGAAGTAGTGGAGGTTGTCGGGTCTTATAAGGGAAGGGAGGTTACGGGAGAGAAAGGAAGAAATGAGAAGGGATGGGCTGCGGGCTGGCGAAGGGTTTATCGGCCCAAGATGAAGAAGACTTCGGAGGGAGCTGGGCCGTCTCAGCTGTTCTCGGAAGGACCGGGCCCGTTGCCTCGGCCCAATCAGCTGGTTTCGGAAGGGGCTGGGCCGTCTTGGCCCAGGGCCCAATCACTTGGGCAAAGGCCCGGGGAACCCAAGCTCTCGGAGCATCCGGTTGCAAACCCGCCCCAGTAGCAAACCCTAGCCCATCGATGCGCAGCATCGGCTTCGTGCCGGATCTACGGACGACGAAGACAGCGGTGGTACAGACGGTGCCGACGGAGGTAGAGGAAGCCGAAAATATAGCAACGAGCCCTAACTCAGTGTTCCTAGCAGATCTACACAGCCTCGGCTTCGTGCCGGGTTGTCTGAAGATGGCAAAAACGCAAACGGCTATTGCACAGACCTCGCCGACGGAGGTTGAGGAAGCCGTTGACGAGGTGTCGCCGAGGTCGAGTGACCAACAGGCACTGATGGAGCTGGAAGTTTCTCTTTCACAGTCAAACGAGACCCAAATCTCGAATATTAATACAGATGGGGTGGGTTTTGTCTTGGCAAATCAATCGGTCAAGCCTTTTGAGGAGTTTGAGATGGCTGAAGTGGAGGAAGATTCGGAGGAGTGCACAAATTCAGTGGAGGATGATTTATTCATCACTGAGACTGGCGGTTTGGAGGGGATTTCTGTGAGAAAGGAATTTCAAAAGGATCAGAATAATTGGTTAACGAATCCTATGCCTTTGAATTATTATTATCCAAATCAAGCATCCAATTGGGTCATTGATAAAGTGAAAGAGATTCAACATTATGTGGGGATTAGTTGTGAGGGGTATGAAGAGCAGTTTATAGCTTTGTTAACAACTATGGAAGCTGGACATCAACATAAAAAGAAAGGGGATTCGAAGATCAGTAGGGAGCTTAATAGACTAAGGTGGTCAATGAAATCAGGGGGTAGCTCCAGTAGGAATAGGGTGAAAGGGAAGGGGCTGATTGTTCCTCAATGAGACCGAAGATTGTATCTTGGAACGTCCGGGGTTTAAACGAAGTAGAGAAGTGTTATCGGATTCGGAATTTGCTTCGTGAGTGGAAAGCGGACATTGTATGTTTACAGGAGACGAAGTTGAAGATGATCAATAGGAAGATAGTGCGGAGTTTATGGAGCTGTAATTATGTGGATTGGGTATATATGGCATCTTCGGGGGCATCGGGAGGAATTGTAGTGATGTGGGATAAGCGGGTGGTGGAGAAAGTGGAGGATTACGTAGGGAGATATATGGTCGCATGCTCCTTTCAAGGTGTACATGACGGTTTCTTGTGGGCTTTTGCAGGTGTGTATGGGCCTAATCTTGATACCGACAGAAGAATATTGTGGGATGAGCTTGCAGGGGTACATAGTTGGTGGGAACTTCCTTGGTGTATCGTGGGGGATTTTAATGTGGTAAGATTCATAAGTGAAAGTAGTGGAAGCAGAAGATTGAGGCCTGCAAGTCTTGAGTTTTCTGAATGCATATTTGACCTGAACTTGATAGAACTTCCTCTCGCAGGGGGCCCCGCCACTTGGTTGAATAATCAGACTTGGTCGCGCCTGGATCGTTTCTTAATTTCACCTGAGTGGGAAAGCCATTTTCCGGGGGTATGGAAAAAGCGTTTGTTATGTTTAATATCGGATCATTGGCCTATTATGCTTGATTGTGGAAGCATTCAAAGTGGAAAACGGTACTTTAAATTCGAGAACATGTGGTTAAAAACAGAAGGTTTTGTGGAGAGGGTCAAACTTTGGTGGAGTTCATATCAGTTTGAGGGTACACCCAGCTTCATTTTTGCGAACAAACTGAAAGCTTTAAAAAGAGATCTGAAGGTGTGGAATAAACAGTCTTTTGGAAATATAGAGGAGAACAAAAACACCAAGTGGATGGAAATACAGGAGTTAGAAAGACTGCAACAAGGGAGGGCACTTAATGAAGAGGAGCAAGCACAGAAAACTGTACTAGTTGCAGAGTTAGAGAGGATAAAATTACAAGAAGAAATGTCTTGGCGCCAGAAGTCAAGAGCTCTCTGGTTAAGGGAAGGGGATCGGAGCACGAAATTCTTCCATAGAGTTGTAAACTCTCATAGAAGAAATAATAACATTGAGTTTCTGAAAATTGAGGGAGTAGAGTGCAGAGAAGAAGGGGTAATTCAAGACCATGTGGTTAACTTCTATGAAAAACTTCTTACTGAGCAGGTGAGGTGGAGGCCTACCTTGGATGGCTTGATTTTTGACACTATTGAGCCGGAGGATGTAGTTAGGATGGAGAGGGCTTTTGAGGAGGAAGAGGTGTATGACGTAGTAAGAAAAATGGTAAAAGATAAGGCTCCTGGTCCGGATGGTTTCTCTATGGGCTTTTTCCAAGAATGTTGGGAGGTGATTAAAGAAGACCTTTTGAAGGTGTTTCAGGAGTTATTCTCAGTTGGAAAATTTGAGAAAAGTCTCAACACTTCTTTCCTCGCATTAATCCCAAAAAAGGTCGGGGCTAGTGAGATTACAGATTTCAGGCCTATTAGCTTAGCAAATGGTGTTTATAAGATTATTTCAAAAGTGCTTGCTAATCGACTAAGTGAGATGTTGGGGAAGATTGTTACTAAGCCACAAAATGTTTTTGTTAAGGGGAGACAGATCCTTGATGCGGTTCTAATTGCCAATGAATGTTTGGACAGTAGACTGAAGGCTAGTAAGGCAGGGATTATGTGTAAGCTAGACATGGAAAAGGCGTATGACCATGTTAATTGGGATTTCCTTCTATATTTATTGGGGAGGTGTGGGTTTGGAGAAAGGTGGAAGTCTTGGATCAGCTGGTGTATATCCACAGTAAGGTTTTCTGTGTTGATCAATGGAAGCCTAGAGGGTTTCTTTCCGAGTACTCGTGGTTTGAGACAAGGGGATCCGTTATCCCCTTTACTTTTTGTTATTGTTATGGAGGCACTAAGCAGGATGATCTCGGCTTTGTTGGCTAATGGGTTTGTTAGGGGTTTTCAGATTGGAGCCCCGAGTAGGGGTATTATCACGGTCTCTCATTTGTTGTTTGCGGATGATACTTTGATTATGTGTGAGTCTGATCAAGACCAGCTACGGGCTGTAAAAGCATTGCTACTTTGTTTTGAAGCGGTATCAGGCCTAAAGTGAATTATGATAAATCTGAGTTGGTACCGATAGGAGACGTTCAGAATACAAGGGAGTTGGCTGGTATTTTGGGATGCAAGATAGCGTCACTTCCTATGACATATCTGGGACTACCTTTGGGTAAAGCTGCGAGATCAAGGTCAATATGGGATACAGTGACTGAAAGAATAGAGAAAAGACTGGCAGGGTGGAAAAGAATGTACTTGTCGAAAGGGGGTCGAATCACTTTAATCAAAAGTACACTTTCTAACCTACCCACTTATTTCTTATCCTTGTTTCCTATACCGGCAAGTATAGCGAGTCGACTTGAGAAGATACAGAGGGATTTTCTGTGGGGAGGAATAGGAGAAGAGTTCAAATTTCATCTCGTCAAGTGGGAGACGGTGTGTCGTCCTATCTCTAGTGGTGGTCTGGGTATCAGGAATTTGAGATTGTTTAATCGAGCGCTACTTGGTAAATGGTTGTGGCGATATATCAAGGAACCAGACGCTTTATGGAAAATAGTAATCCAGAATAAATACGGTGGTTTAGGGGAGGGATGGTGTACTAGAGAAGTTAGAGGGGCTTATGGAATGGGGCTATGGAAACACATTAGAAGAGGATGGGAGGCCTTCAAGCATCATACTAGGTTTCAGTTGGGTTCGGGCTCCAGGATCAGATTCTGGAAGGATGCGTGGTGTGCCAATAGTGCTCTAAAAGATCTGTTTCCTATACTTTTTTTGATTGCAAGTGCCCAAGATGCCAAAGTGGCGGAGGTGATGGGAACATCAGGAAGGAATATTCATTGGAATATCAATTTCAACAGGGCGGCACAAGATTGGGAGATGGGGAGTTTAGTAGACTTTTTTAGTCTCGTGTATTCGAGTAGACCAAATATCCAGCATGAAGATGATTTGTGGTGGAACCCTGCAGTGAAAGGAGTGTTTGTTGTTCGTTCTTTTTATAAGGTTCTCACACATGGGCCTGAGATACAATTTCCTTGGAGAAGGCTTTGGCGACATAAGGCTCCTCTCAAAGCTTCTTTTTTTGTGTGGACAGCGTCTTTAGGCAAGATTCTCACTACGGATAATTTGAGAAAAAGAAGGATAATCATTGCAAACTGGTGTTGTTTGTGTAAAAGAGGGGGTGAGTCGGTGAATCATCTACTTCTACATTGTGAGACAGCCAAGATTCTATGGGATGAGGTGTTTAATAGAATGGACATAGCGTGGGTTATGCCAGAAACTGTGTTGGATTTATTGGCTTGCTGGACATCTATTCGAGGTGAGCGTCAGATTAAAGCAGTGTGGAAGATGATCCCTATCTGCATTTTGTGGTGTTTATGGCAGGAGCGCAATGAGAGGACGTTTGAAGACAGAGAGATCTATGGAGGAGCTGAAAGTTTTATTTTTTAGGACTCTTTGTACTTGGGCTATTGCTGTGGATTTTAATGGCATGAACTTAAATGAATTTTTAGTTTCTAATGCTCCTGCATAGACAGGGCATTCTTAGTGTGTAATATACTGTTTTGTGATTAATAAAATTTGTTTACTTATCAAAAAAAAAGTATGAGATTAAGGGGCACACAATAAGATAGATGCCATGGAAAAAATAATGTGAACTTTAAGAATATGGGGGATACTTGGTTGGAAACTACACAACAAACTCTCTCTCTCTCTCTCTCTCTCTCTCTCTCTCTCCCCCATACATCAAACTTGAAAATTTTCATCTTCTTTCTATGTCCATATACTTTACCCTTGGACATACTAGAAGTTGCTTGCCATACTTAAAATTAGTATTATCTACCCCTCCGCGATACATATAGAAATTGTACATTGATTTATCTCAATATCTAGAGTCACTAATATCATGAACGGTGTTATCAAGAGAACAATAAAACTACCAACTATTCATTAATCTTTGGCACATTCCATGGGCAAAGCAGCCTCCACTACCACGTAGAGTGTGCTAGTTTGAGCATTCACAAGATTGAATCAGATAGAAACAATATCAAACTTCTCGGAAATAAGCAATAGTGCCTCAAATATTTAAGAGAGTAATCTCATTCATCATAAATAAAATAAAACAAAACATTAAAGCTCATCAGACTCTATTCAATGAGCTACAAGCAATTTGATATTATCAAAAGTACTTGAGATTGCCAACAGATTGAAATATCTAAAGTAAATACCGGCATGTCCTTGTATTTTTTCTCCAAAAACTCCAGGTCTGGCAACACATGCATACAATTTATACAACAATAGGTCCAAAAATCCAGCAGAACCACTTTTCCTTTCAAATCCTACCAAAAAGGAAAAATGAAAATCAAAACTAAAGTTGTACATTAATCTCACTAAAACAAAACAAGTTAAATAGACTTTACCCTGCGAAACTGAAGTGGAGCCGCATTCAGCCAATCGAGTTTAGATGGAAATTCTGGCACAGTTGGAGAAGTTCCCCTTACATAGTGAAAGATTATTCATGCTAAACATATCGAACTTTAAATTTATGGAACATATCAACAAGGAAAATGAGTACATAAAATTGAAAATAATCTGTGAAAAAATACATCTTAAAAGGGGAAGTAGGGGAATTCTTACTTGGTTTCTAGATCAGATATATAGTTCACAAATTGTTGGATCCTGTCGGAATTTAGTTCATCTATTACCATAAAAAACTGCAGTGAGTTTGAATTCTTACTTGTGCAATGACTATCAGAAACTTGTGTAGAAGAAGATGATACAATCTACAGAACCATAAATGTCAAGACTAACTAATTCATTACAGCTAAAACCAAGAAAGAAAAAAATACAGAAAAAGAATGGCAGGTGAAAAAAGTGAAACAAAATGAAGCACAGGAAAACATCAGAGGTGAATGTTACATGGATGACATGTATCAGTACCTTTATCTGATTTAAAAGATGGCTGGGTGACTCCTAATAGCATATTCCAGATAGCGTTTGGGGATGCATACTGCATTGCCTGCAAAGGCGTGGCAGTTGTATATTTTTATTAAACTAAGTACAATAATAAGCAAAGAAAAATAGTTTGGGGCATTCTCTTTGCATATTCGTGGTCACTAGAAAGATTGCAAACTGAGATTCAACACAAATCTGTAAGATGCAAATATATTCTCTCGCATTCATCTCTGTCAAGTTACTCATACCTTCCAGTTTGAGATGGTAAAGAGGAGACAAGAAATTGCAATGCCCAAACTTCCATATCTCAAAATATCTCGCCGAGAACCCTGCAACCTGTTTTGCACCCTCAAGCTAAAGTTTCTATAGAAAAAAACTAAGTTGGTTTTGTTGGAAGGTAAACTGGCAAAGAGATATTGTTATAAGTTATGTTGATAGATGACACTTCTCATTGATGAGACTGTAGGTACAGTAAGCTGGCATTTTGAGGAAAATAAAATGCCAAAAATTATGCAAAAAGATGTTTTTGTCAATTTGGGGGACATCAACATGTTTTGCCACTAGAATAACTGTCTTGGGGTATTTATAGTGGGTCTTCAGAATCTATTTAGCTTATACACCAAAAATATCCAAAAATGCCAAAAAAAAATTTCCATTTGGTTCTGATTTTTTTCTGTGTATTGTGTCCAATTTAGTTATCTGTACTGCTCAACAGCAAGCATATACCATAAACAATATATTTCTTTATGTGCTTACTTTCCTTTTTCATCTAGTACGTATTTAAACATTTGATCTCTTTGAAAGAGTAAAGAGGAAAAATGGAGAGGGAATGTGTAACAATTCAAAGAAAGTTCAAGCTCATTTAGAATTTATTTTATCAATGCTGTTACAATCCAACTTAAAAACAAAAGAAGAAGCTACATTTGGACTTATACTCCAAAACAATTAGTCAATTTAACAATTCGAGTTCACTGGATTCATTATAAACCGTAAGAACTTCTCCATTCTAGAGAATGTGGTATTTCCATTCACCACCTTCTCGTACTAAATCCGGGTGATACAATCTCCCCTCTTAAATCTCTAAAGTCCTCATCAAGACATTCTAATATAGGTGATACGGCTCTAGTCTTACACTTCTGATTGAGGATTGATTCTGATACCATTTACAACAGAATAAATGCTCAAGTGACGTCTAACTTATACTTCAAAAGAGTAGTGAATGTTATAGTTGGCACCCCTTAAATTATTATGCACTGAATCCATTCATTACCCTCTAAAACTAAATATGCGGTCCTACCAGATTGTTACAAATACACATTGACGTAAGGCTCAGAGTTTTTTATTGTATTGTTAGATAGTAATCATTAAATGACCTTATGAATGAAAAAATTTGGATATAGCCAAAAAAACAAGATGAGAATAAAGGTTTGGTGATACTTCTAAAACCAGATCTTTGTCATGAGCATATCGAACTAAGTAAGGCTTGCTAATTATATAAAAACTTAAGCTTCTATTTAAGCTTTAAAAGTTTTCATTTACAGGATCCCAATTAGTTTAGATTAGAATTTAGTTGATCTCATTTAAGAATTTCAATTTCAGTTCTTGCTTGTCTATTGTAATTTCCATCTCACCTCCACATTCTATTTCCCTCACAAATTTGATTTGTTGGCTGAAAATATATATATATTTAAAGATACAAATATATACAGATTTAGAACATGTCTTACCCCCCAATAGAGAAATTCCCACCACTGTTAGAATATCTATCCTGCATCGCACCATTATCTGTCCTTTCTGTGAGCTCTGCAGATGAGGTTTGTGTAGAGGGAAACAGAAACTGATTACCCTGCTTCTTCTCATCTGCAATGGCATGCCTTTGTGAGTAATTGTGAGCAGAAACTATAGATGCTTAACAATTACATAAATTTAGAGAGTAAGTGAGAGAGAGAGAGAGAGACAGAGACAAAGAGCTCGGAGAACGACATCATAATTACTAAACATGAGCTTTTGCTTCACCATCTTATTAAACCAACAAATCCAAGATTACTTAAACAATTTATTGGTGTAAAGGAAGCACTAAGCAGTAAAGGAGAAAATTCCAAAATATATGACACCAATTACAAGAAAATTGATCTTACTTATAGTTCTTAAAACATCAAATAATTGTAGCTTCAGCATTCTACATTAATGATGGTACAAATTGACATTTGCAGCATACTCTCAGGACTACATACTATAGCCATCTGAGCCACCCCTGAGAATATCATGCAGTGAAACACTTCCTATCTCATTCCGGATAAGTGATGGACTGGCAACCTTTAGAGTTTCTTCTGACAATGTAGTTGTCACAGCTATACATCTACAAGCACCAAAAAGATATTATCATTTCTACCAAATAATCATATAATCTAATAGTTCCAAGGTATACCAACCAACCCAAGCTCAATATGATTTACATTTATTTGTACTCAATTTTAATGCAGGAAACACATAATATGAAGAAATTTACCTCATTTGAGCAGCTTTGGCAGCTTGAACTCCAGCTAATGCATCTTCAATGACAATACACTAGGAAAATATAGGCATAAAATTATTTCAATAATATAAGAGTGATTGGTCAGAAAAGCTACAATGATCAATTCAGTCACTGGACAATTATGCTGACAAACACTCATTCAGCAGTACGGTGAACAAAAAAAAAAATTGGCATATTATTGAGATGAAAAAATTAAACCAGAATATTCATACAGGAAAAGTCTTAACATTGGGTCCATGGCAAAAGCTGAAACAGCCTACTTTTTCTGAGAAATTTTATGTGATATTAAAAAAAATCATAATTTGTGAAAAGCAGCAAACTATCCAAGTACTTTCCAAATAATGTGCTAGTGTACCTAGCAATGAGCGTTCCACCTCTCCATGTCTTGAGATTTTATTTTCCAGAGAATTTAATAAGAAAAAAACCACCAGGAATAATCACAAGTTCAATACAACCTATGTTTGAAGCCAATAAAAATAATTGTTTGGAAAACATGTCTCCAAAGACAATAAATCTGCAGAATCTCTCAGTATACCTCACTGGGCAGCACATTCAAAATCTTTGATGCAGCTAAGAAAATATCAGGAGCAGGCTTCAAATTCTCGAAAGCATCTGCTGACACAATAGCATCAAACCTGAAAGGAGGTTAATAAAATATTAAGAACCAAAAGTATCATAAAGCTGAAATTTGTTGTATACTCTCAAATATTGGGTAAGTTCACAGTTCAAAGTATGGATTTGGACCAATCTGATTTCTAGACAAATACTCATGCCCGGCACCCAAATATTACCTAGTTGCTTACTCGCATATCCTTTTTCTTGGGATTATATTCTAGATGGTATTATACAATTTCTTTTGTTCAACAATGGGGGGAAATATTAGTATACGTATTTGAAAATCTTCAGTATGTTTACAGTTACTTACAAACTACAAACTATGTTCTTCTTTCCTTCTAAGCCTTTTACACCAGTTGTTAGACTCTTGTGAGTTCAGTTCCAATTTCAACTAATCAGAATTAACTCTACGCATCTGAACCTTTGTACAACTAAAAATAATATTTATCTTTAAGACTTCCACCCTAAAATGTTATTGGTGTTTAAGTTTAAAGCTTAAAAGATTAATTATGGTGACAAAACTTTCTAAACATGTTGGTCTTTAGTGATGACTGCAGTTATATATTGACTAATTAAAAGTATAAATGGGTGAAAAATGTACGCAACCAGATTACATAAATCTGAGACGCACAGCACAAGATTAGATTGGCTTACATTGACAATGGTAAACCAGCAGCAGCAAGATTTGCATCCACCTTGATACGATCAGCACTAGATGCAACAGCAACTTTAAGGCCTTTGCTTTTACACTGTTATCCAGCAGGAGTGTATTAATTAATTTCTAGATGCAGCAAGAAGGTAGCAAATCATGTCATCTATGACTCATTCCCCACGTACCTGAGTAATGAGTTCAAGGGCACCTGGGAATCCTATTCCAGAATTTGGTTTTGCATACTAGAATAAGTGTAAAAACTTTAGGTGTTAGCGACTATTTGGTTTTGCATACCATTAATCATTATGATATACGTTGCAATTGCATTATGCATTCAAAGATAGCAGATCGATTACCTTATCTAAATATATTTCAAAGAATCGCTGTTTTGCAGCCTCAGGATTGAATCCCTTAACTCCCTTAACAGAAGCAACGCCTCCTAAAAAGTTTGCTTCACCTAGTATTGGTGTTAAAACAAAGATTTAAATTTAAAAGTTTGCACAGTAGCAAAAGGCGATTAATCATTTCTATTGGTTGTTACAAAGCTACCCAAAGTTTTAAAATTCAAGGTTACTTTCAATTCCAACCCCACATAATAAAACCCCAAAAGTACATTGAGCACAATTTCCCACTTTGCTATGAAGAATGGCAAGAAGGTAACGGTGGCAGAAGCCATTCAGAGACTTGCACTTCTTTCTTCAAACAATTATCAAAAGTAAAGGAATTTTCATCACCAATATAGCATGTCATATCAGAAAATATTCCTAACTTAAAAATACAGCAACACGGTCTGAATAAATCACAAACCAAATTCCCTACAGTATTGCTTACAGATTCTAACATAACTAACAATGTATAAATACTAGCCACTGAAAATGAATAACAAATAACTTCATATTCATTACCAGTTCCCATGAATGGCACAAAATCCTCCACAGTCACTTCGACCCCCATCTCGGCGAACACGTCCACCCCGGCCTTTCTCGAAGGCTCTTCGCTGTTACACAACACTCCATCCATGTCAAACAGCACGGCAGACACCTTCCCCCAATTCGTTAATGAAGACTCTTCTTCTTCAACACTCTTCTCCTCAACCTTCACACAGGCTCTTGCCGACATCTTGCGCGAAAAACGAAGGCTTCTTGGCTGGTTGTGGAAGAGATATCGAGAGAATGAGATGGGTTTTGGCCCTTTTGAGTATGCATATAAGTGGAAGAGCGAGGAGGGGCGCGAGAGAGAAGAAGAAGAAGAGAGAGGTGGCAGTAGTAATTTCAAGTTCAGGGCCATGGTGGCTGATAAAAACTGAAATTACTCGATACCGTATTGTGAGTGGCGGGGATGGGGGGTTGGTTTTGTTATATTGTGATGCGCTGGGACGAAACTAACCTTGCTGTTCTGTGAAAATGCCAATGCAGTAGGCAATGGGAATGTTGTCCTTTTCGGAGTTTGCTTGCCTGAAGGGATTTTCTCAGGGGTATTTATTGAAAGAAGATTTCTCTCAGTTTTTTTCTTTATTTTTAAATTGCTGAGGTGTTGAATAATTGGTGCATTATCCACTTGGTGACCACTCTTTTTATTTTTGAAGTGTTTTTCTGATTTTGGGTTGGTGGGCTGCTCAAAAAGCCATATTAATGGACTGGTGCAATTCAAGCTAAACTCTTTTTTACTTTTCTTTCTTTCTTTCATTTTTTTTTTTTTTTTAACAAGACTTCTTCATTAAAACTAGAGCATTCCAAGCCAAAGGCATGTGCCTTGTTGTGGACGTATTTCACTGCCAATGCCTCCCAATCACCTATAATTAAAGAGTAAAATGGCTTGGAGATTCGAAGAAACGCCTCCAATGTCTAAGTTAGTGACTGAGATCACTTTTTAATACTAATAAATCAGATGATTGTTACATACATGAATTCTTCTCTTATATGGAGCATTTGAACCGCTTTGTTGTTAAATGATAATATATATATCTATTATTCAAATTCAAACCAAGAGATGAGGGTTCATCTCTTTAGTAAATTTAAATGATAATCGTTTGGATTCATGCCACCGTTGGATAGTTATCGAGTCAGTAGTAGTTGTGGGCTAGATCCACTTGATATCGAGCTGGGCCTGGGTAGTGAAGCAGGCTTAGGGCTCAAGTAAAAGCCCATGCCCATATCGAATTTAACCGGTCGGGATGTCCTCTCCAAGCCTGATTGGCATAAACCCCTAGCCTCCAAAATGGAGGCCTTCGGTCATATTTGTCCAGTCTGTGTGCTCCTTCATTTCCCATGCGTCCAATGTGCTGTATCTTGCAGTTCCTGAAAGTCTTCATCAATTCTTTAGTCTCTTTAATAAGATTGTCTGGTAAAGACAATGACTCTCCTCCATCTCGAAGTGCTTCTACCATTAATAGGTAATCACTTTCTGCAATAAGATCAGGTATACCCCGATGAAGGCAAAATTGCAGTGCTTTGAAAATAGCCAGTAGTTCAATCACTGTTGGGTCATTAACTGCAAATTCCTTTTTGCTTGCCGCCATAACAACTTCTCCCTTATCATCTCTAAGTAGGATGCCCAGCCCTGCTTTGTATTGATCATGAAACATAGCCCCATCTACATTGAGCTTCAAGACTCCTCATGGTGGAGGGATCCAACAGCATTTAACTCTACTGGTCATCTTTCAACTATTTTTAACATCTTTATGGTCTTTCAATAAGCATAATTCACTGCTTCTTCAGGCTTTAAATCTTTATTCTCATAAACTTTTTGATTTCTTCTATGCCAAAAACCGCAATCAATAAGAACAAACTTTTCCAACTCCTCCTTGTTACCCCTAGCTCTCACCTGTCTTGCTATATCAACAAATTCTATGCTTCTTGCCTCAGGTTGTAGGTATAATAACTGGTTTTCCCAGCTCTCTTTCAGAGGTGGACAAAAATATAATGCATGTGTAAGATCTTCCACTTCATCACAACAGAACTGACAGCAATCATCCGTTAGTACATGCCTCTTCTTTAAATTAGCTTTTGTTGGTAGCCAATTCTTGCAAGCTCTCCAAGCAAAAACCTTCATCTTGTTAGGGATCTGTAACTTTCACAACTCTTGCCATATGTGTTTTTGTTCTTCTGCATTGGAGCTTTCACCCTCTTGGCTTTCTTTTCCCATTGTTCGAAACAATTTATGAGCACTCTTCACACTGTACATCCCATTCTTCTCTGGTTCCCAAATCAGCTTATCTTCTTGGTCACTTGAACTCAGGATTCTTCAAGACCTCTGCAGCAGCTCTAGTTGGGAGAATATGGTTAACTTTTTCTATGTCCCACCACTTTGTATTCTTATCAATGAGACTCAACTTTTTGATTAATATCCAAGCCAACATCATTAAAACTTAGTTGCAAGTTTCTATGATCTAGTATCCAATAATCTGTCCAGAGATTAACGTCTCTTCCATTTCCCACCCTCCATCTACAACCTTGTATCAGCCCTTTCTTTGCTTCCCATACGCCTCTCCAGGCATAAGATACGAACGAAAATAGCCCAAACACCTCAAATCTTAAATTCAGGTACTTTCACCTTAAATGCATATTATATATTATATTTTTAAATTTGATTACTGGTTTCAGTGCAGGTTTATCATGAAGACAGTACTTGTAGCTCTACTAGCCATTGGATTGCTCTTTCTTTTTGTCCAAGGTGATGCCAAAAGGTTTATCTTGGAGGAAGTGACTAAAGGAAAAGCTGGAGTAAAAAATGGTGAAACTAATGCTAAGCCAAAGAATCAACTCGATAAGTCAGGCGCATATGGAAATTCAGTAACAGGTTCTGTGTCAATTGTTGAGGACAATAATGATAGCATGAGCAGCAACAATTCGAACCAAGATAACTACAGCAAAGATGAGAAGAGCAAGAATTATGGAACTTATGGTGATAATTCTGGATCATCAACCGAGAGTCACCATTTGTTCTGCAACTGATTGTCAGCCTGGAAAAAGTTGAACTTTCTATGAAGAAGATGGTGTGAATATGTAAAGTACAGTAAAAATAAAGATGGTGTGGAAAATGTGTGGCACTTAGATTGGTATCACGTCAATGATGTTGTCTTTCACACTGCTTAGCAGGCAATTAAAGCTTTGTTAGTGTGTGATTGTGCCTTTTCTATTATTAGTTTTTCATGGTTTGTATGGCCTCCAGGTCCAGTTCCTTTATATTATCATTAGACAGGAATAAAAATCATGACTGGTTTGGATGGAGGATAAAATAAATATTTAGATTATTCTTTCTGAAGAGTAACATAACTTGAAGGCCAAGGGGATATATAGAAATCTTGTTATCTGCTTAAGTAACGTCCATCTCCATAAAATTTAAAGTGAGGTCGATGAAATTTCTGAATTATTTAAGCCTCAGTTAAGATGGAATGCTCTTTAAAAATTACTGCTGTCAAAGTTTAAACCTGAAATTACTGAACCAACCAGGATAATCATTTTAATTTGACTGAATGAATACAGGTTCCCCAATTTCTGTTGATTTACTTGGGGGATTCTGAAAGTTGCATGATGTTCATTTTACTTGTCACATAGATTCAATTAATTACCAACAACGATATTGTATAAGCTCTGACGAGTGTAATTATCTTGAATGCTTTAAGAAAACATTATTCCATAGTACAGAACCAGCATCACTTCTCTTCACCAGAAGCAATCTCAGAACATAATTAGTCACAGGAATGTTCTACCATATTCAATTTCCTTCCTGGCAAAAATATGCTACAGCACAACCGTGTAATGTTCCTGCTGTTCCATGCATTCATGCAAATATCTCTTAAAAAAGTGTGCTCATCTTTGTATATATTAAAACCAGGAATGCTCAACTAGTTTCTTACAACAAAAACCGTGTCTTACAGAAGATTTCTCATGTTGTTCTGCACAGGCAAACAATGCTATATTGGCATTTCCTCTCCAAATGTATGGTGTTCATCAAGTTTCGCGGGTAGTTAGACTTGAACAAAACTTTTCTTTTTCAAACTTAAAGTATGCCATCTCCATCTGAAACCATTGGCTTCGTTTCATTCTTTCGAGTTTGAATCAAAATTCCATTCACTCAGTCCTGTTGTTTCTACTTCCTCACCAAATAGACATTGGACACAATTTTTCTTAAGGAGACCTTACCAATAATCCTTGCAGGAACATTTTCCATTTTTGAAATGATGATAACGAACACGGTCCCTCACAATTATCTCTCGGTTGTAAACTTCTGAAATGAGCTTTGTGGCAGAATGGCAGTCGTCGCACACCCTCAAATTATTCACAATTCGGATGGCTGTTCCCGGTGCTGTGCTAAGCAGTCCAAAAGCAATTGCAAGCTTCTCACTATGGTATCGAAGTGTAGTTTCCTTCTCCTCTTCTTTGATGTCAAACAAAACTTGGGAGGTTTTTGGTGAATAACCTCCCATATGAAGCCTCTCAAAGATCCTGTCCAGCATCAAGTAGATTTCCTTCTTTTGTGGATGTGAACTATCAGCCATTTTGAACCTATGAACAATGCCACCTACATCAATCATGCTACTCCCAGCTGTAGTTTTTATCCCCCTTTCCTTCATCAGTCTTCTTACCTTCTCAACATCTTCCCATCTTCCAGCCTTTGCATAGATGTTTGACAGTAATGCATAACGACCACTATTTTTCGGTTCCAATTCAAGCAATACCTTCCCTACTCTTTCACCCAATTCAACATGTCCATGTATTCTACAAGCACCCATGAGAGCTCCCAAAACAGCTGCATTGGGCTCCATGGGCATTGAACTTATGAGCTCCTCTGCCTCTTCCAAGAGCCCTGCCCTTCCTAGGAGATCAACCACACACCCATAATGCTCCATCTCAGGTTCAATACCGTAAATATTCTTCATAGAATCCAAAATTGCTAAACCTTCATCAACCATACCGGAATGAGCACAAGCCTTTAAAACACCCACAAAAGTTATTTCATTGGGCTTCAATTTTTCCCTCTGCATCTTGGAGAATAACCCAATTGCATCCTCTGCTCGGCCATGCATGGCAAGCCCTCCTATCATGGCATTCCAAGTATAGACTTCTTTCTCTATCATCTTCTCAAAAACCTCCCATGCCATGTCAAGACGCCCACATTTGGCATACAGATCCACCAAAGCAGTCCCTAAAACGGCATCCATGCGCATGGAATTCCTCTTGACATAAGCATGAATCCACCTTCCTTGATCAAGCGCCCCCACATTGGCACATGCAGCTAGCACACTCGACAAGATAAATTTTCTTGGCCTAATATCTTCCCTTTGCATTTCATTGAAAACTTCCAATGCCTCCTTGTAATAACCTCCCTTTATATAACCATCTATGATAGCACTCCAAGATATTTCATCCCTTTTGTCCATTTCATTAAACAATTTCCTAGCCTCTTCAATCATCCCACATTTAGCAAAACCGCTTATCATTGCATTCCAAGAGCCAATATTTTTATCCGGCATACACTCAAATAATTCTTTAGCAGCTTCCACATCTCCACATTTCAAGTATCCATCAACCATCGTGTTCCAGCATATAATATCCGAGCCTCCCTCCCCATCAAGCATTCGACGTGCCTCCCTCACACGTCCAAAGGACGCATACATTTGAATTCCAGCACTTTTTATGTGTCCATCTCTGCTCAGCCCTTGTTTCACTACATGTGCATGAAATTGCAATCCTTCTTCAATGGCATGCGTAATAGTGCAAGCCTTGAACAAAGGAGGATACGTAAACTTGTTTGGCCTAGAATTTGCTGCCACCATCATATGATATAATGAAATAGCCTTAGATGGCTCATTGTTCTCTAAGCATCCTCTGATCACAATATTCCAGACAAAAACATTGGGATTCAGGACATAATCAAAGACCTTTAATGCAAAGCCAAAGTTGTTGAAATGAGGATTTGCATAGCACTTTACCAAGGTGCCAGCAACATAATGGTCTTGAAAGTGGCCAGTCCTGAGTGTAATGCAATGGGCTAGCTTGAGACACTGTAAAGAAGAGTTGCATTTTGTGTTTAGAAGGTTTAGGATTGTTTTCTGGGAGAGCTTGGAGGCGGATGTGCTCTCTGTTGAGATGTCTGTGGGTTTGAGATGACGAGGAAGATTTGTGGTTGTTGTTGTGCTCATCTTTACTCTGTTATCCAGTAGTGGCTAAGGCACGAGATATGTATGGAAGAGAGGCAACATTATTTATATAGTGTTTGAGAAAGCGTGTGCTCGGTGGTCCATGTGATTGGCTGCTGCCATGAAACGTGGCATATTTTCTTGAAGGATTTTTTGAACCCATAATTCTGCATAAATGCTACCAAACATATTAGGGTTAAATTGGCTTTTAATCATTAGGCTGTTTTGGAGTATGTACACTTGGTACTCCCAAGTGCTATATTAATTAAAAATTAAAGAAATTATATTTACAGTCTTGAATTATGCCGTCCTTATGTACTTTCTTTAAAAAAATATAGATAAATCTGACACCTATATGAAAAAATTATTTTTTCAGACTGATCTCCACTTTTTTTAAAGAGTAAACAAAGACTACACGCTCTAATACTGTATATAGCATTATTCTAAAAATTAATGCTTAGACCATAATTTTTTTATCAGAATATATTTTCATAGATTAGAAATATCACATCATCCATATTCCAAATCTATCTAATAATTTTTTTGTTGAGGAGAAAATTTATCGTGGGCTATGTCACTGTAGCCCAATGGGCTGGCAGCTGCGGAAAGGGCCTACTTTGCTTTCTTGGGCTCTCTTGTTGATCCAAGAAACTATTGATCACTTGCCTTGCTTGTGGAGTTCTGCAATGAAACTTGGCGTAATTTGACTGACGCAAGCTGTAGGCAATAGGCATTGTAATTCACTGATCCAAAACTTAGAACCACAGGAAGTCATCCACGCACGCTTAGAGCTGTCCGCCCGCCGGCGGACTCACTCAGCTCAGACGTCAGGTCGATGCCAAACCACTTCTAAACACCACCAAACGGATAAGCCTGAAGTTTCTGAAAGACTGAGACTAAACCCCAAAAAAACCCACAAATACGAAAAAGAAAACCCTTATAAATTAGAAAAAATAAAATCTTGTTGTTTTTATTTTTTTGTTGATGAATTCTGAGAATCCATTTGTGATGAGACTCTGAGTGACCAAACCAACTACTCAAAATTCTTTGTTTTTGTTTTTTTCTGGGTCTGCATGAGAGGGAAGGAACACATTTGGTACTCTTTCAAGCCAGAGCACTTGGAGAAACAACCATGGTTGCTATGGTCAACATCAGCCACTCACACTCGCACCCTTTCAGTTCGTTCCAATTTTCGTTTCGCCAAGTTTCTCTATCGGCGCCTCCTTCTCAAGTTCGCCAACGCTTCGCTCCTCGCCAACGGTTGTATTTTCACCCGTACAGTTCCTGCAGGTGAGCCTGTATTTGGTAATTGGTATGTACTTTTTTTTTCCGATATAAGTGCGGTAAACGAGAAGAAAACTTTGGGTTTTTCTTAATTCTTTCGTGATGTTTGGGACTTGTGCTCTAGTGGTCCAGATACAACTAGTTTACTTGAGCTAAGAAAATGTCGGGTTTTTCTTGTTGTTTTGTAATGTTTCTGTTTATTCTCATTTTCAGAATATCTGGGAAATGTTAACAGAGTTTGTATTTTGAATTTTTTTTGTGAGTTTTACGAATTGTGCTTAAATTCCTGTAGTACTTCTAGTTACTTAGTTGAGCACTTGAGCTGAATTGTTATTGTGGGAAACCTATAAAAAAATCTCTTTCTGCACAGTATGTTTGTTTGCGGAGAAATTTGGGTGGAAAACTGAGAGCTTGTTTGGATAGTGAGATGGGATGGTTTTAGATGAGTTGAATAAAATCTTATTAGAATATTATTTTTTAATATTATTATTGATTTGGGATTTGAAAAAGTTGAATTGTTTATTATATTTTGTATGAGAATTTGAAAAAGTTATAATGATGAGATGAGATAAGATTGGTTGAGAGTGTTTTTGTAACCAAATGGGGCCAGTCTTAATGAATTCACTAAGTTCTTGGTTATGTAATTAACTGGCTTCCTCTTCAGCTCTGTGGGCTGCATAATCCATAAGAAATATAAACATCACCTGATGGAATGGTAAAGCTTAGATAATTAACATGAAAGTTCAAAAGTTTAAATAGTAAAGCTCTAAACGTTACGAATGAGAAAACAAATTTTGAAAATAAAATTCTTTTTCCCTTTTCCTTCGATTGCAGGTTTGACAGTTTAGTTTCAAGGTGTTCAATAACAAACACCAATGTACAGTTTGACCAGGTTGCTGCTGAGGATGAGATGCAAGAAGATTTTTCAGCTGTTGAATCTAATTCTTCGGTCCCGATTGTTCGTCTCAATTCTGATATTCTTGAAACTGAATCATTGCACTTACTGACCAAAGGGGCTTATGTAGATAGTCTATTGACAAAATTGCCAGTACGTTCCCTTGGGCTGTCTAACTTGTTTTTCCCGCCATCTTTGAAGATCTTTCACCTTTTTTTCATTCTTGAATCTCAACATCTTATTCTCTCATCACTCTATTGAATTTATAGGTTTTATCAGAGGAGGAGCAAAATGCCCTTGCCGCAATTCCGGCCCATCCAGCAGGATTGTATGGTGAGAGTCTCCACCTTGTTGCATGTTGATGGCTTGGAAGACGTGACATTCCCAAAAAATTGTCTGATGATGTGACCCTCCATGTTTGACTCATCATTCCTAGTTTTGGAAAGATTATCTAATATATCTATGAAAGTATGAGTTTTGATCAGTCAGCTTATTTGTGGCATAAAGTATGTGTGTTTTGGAGAGCCAGTTATGTCTTTATTTGGGTGGGGACTCTCCTCTGATCTAAGAACACCTTCACTGTGTCAAATTCCTGCACTGGCCTCTGTATGTTAATAGTAGAGTAAAAAGCCATTTTATTTTTCTTGCCTTATCATCTATGGGTCAACTGTTGTTTCTCTGGTAACGTACATTATTTTGTTCGTTCTACCCCCTTCAGACTACTACTATATCCATAGAAACAATTTTGCTTCACTAAATGGAGTCATTTCATCTGAATATGGGGTTTCCATTCATTTCAAACAAAGCAGCAATAGATGACCCAAGACTGTTATTTCTTAGTGATTTCCTGATCTGTCATTTAAATTACAAAAATATATTAGATTCTTGAAACAGATTTTAACAGAAGGCATATAAATTTCAGCTTTATACGCCAGCTGTGCTGCTGGGAATTTAGTGGAACAGCTTTGGAACTTTGCTTGGCCTTCTGCAATTGCATTGCGCCATCCAAGTCTTCTACCTGTGGCTGTCATAGGATTCTTCACTAAGGTTGTTATGTTGTGGAAGAGATCAATAAAGCATATGCAATAGGTTGGAAGAATATACTTTCTAACATGCTTCATGTTGAACAGCTTACAATAATTGGTGGAGGCCCTTTGGTTGGAAAGCTTATGGATCATGCTCCCAGAGTGCCTTCATATATTTGTCTTAATGTTGTCCAGGTATATTTTTTGGAATGCACATATATCCGAGCAGTTAGGGAACCATCTCGTTATTTTTTTCTCTTATTCTCATGGTTTTTTCAGGCAGCTGCACAGTTGTTATCTGCATCAATGATTATATATGCCTATACTCGTCCTCTAACTGCGGCATCATCCATACTTCTCCGTCCTTGGTTCATTGTGCTAGTATTAGCTGGGGCTGTTGAGAGGCTATCTGGGTTGTCATTAGGGGTTGCTATGGAGCGTGATTGGGTGGTGCTGGTAGTTCCTTTCTTTACTTTTCTCTTTCCCTTCGTGTGTATTGAATTCTAGTTTGAGTATGTACTAATTATTTTCTTTGTTTGTGCAGTTAGCAGGAATAAATAGGCCAATTGCACTTGCTGAAGCTAATGCTGTTCTAAGTCGAATTGATCTTCTCTGTGAGGTGTTTACTCATTTGTGATTATTATTTATTTTTTCCCATGACTGGTTGATTGAGTTACATATGTATCATCATAGTATAATCTTTCTGTGGAGTGCAAGCTTGGTAAACTGAGAACAGTATATACATGTAGATATCATTTAGAAGACTTGAGTTTTGGTGACTCATTCTTATCTGCGATTACAGATAGCTGGGGCATCTCTGTTTGGTATCCTTCTCTCTAAGTTTGATCCAGTGACTTGCTTGAAGTTCGCTGCTGGTTTGATGTTATGTTCATTGCCTGTTGTGGTAATTACTTTCTGCTTACTCCATTTATGGTTCTTGGTTGGAAGTTGTCTTCATTTTGGACTCCACTCCTCAGGTTTTTCTGACATGGTTAACCAACAAGCTCTCTACCGGTGTTCTTGATCGTAATAAAACTTCACAAACCTATTGCAAAACATCCAATGGGGAACCTTTTCCTGATGATGACAATAAAGGTAAATTTGTTTATTGAGATTAACGTGGAAGGTTATTTTTCTCTTGTTATACCTGTTAATTCTGCCGTCTGGAAAACCAGTGGATATAGGTCTTGAAGCTATTAAACATGGGTGGAAGGAATACATGCAGCAGCCAGTTCTTCCTGCAAGCCTAGCATATGTGCTTCTCTACTTCAATGTCGTTCTCACTCCAGGCAGTTTGATGACTGCATTCTTAACTCAGCATGGTACTTTCCAAACCTTTTAGTATGCTGACCTGCAATATCCCTGGTGAATTTTGATTTTTAAGAATTCAGTATAGGTTCTGAGGGAATGTTCACATCCAGGTTGAATGTCAACCCACATTTAGCTATATAATGCATCACATATTGGAGGTGTTTGGTGCTATCACCAGCGAATGCATCCACCAATTTTATTTTTGGTTTACTTTTGGCTTTTAAGAACAACCTATGGTTTGAAGTAGTGGCAATTTGCCCTTCTTTGGCTGTCTGAATTGGGATGCTTTTACAGGAAAATAACATGTGCCTGATACTATTGCTTGAATGGCTATTCTTTGGATAATTTCCCCTTAGTTATCGTCATTACTTCTCTAGCCTTCTTTTTTTAAAATAAAGTTTATTCTTCATGTAGTTTAGAAGAGTTTTAAGCTTGAGAGAATAGCCATGCCTATTTACTTGTCTTAATAAAAATTTCTCATCTATCCAAAAAATAAAAAAGCTTGAAAGAAAAAGCAGAAATGGTATAAATTTATCTGTTAGTATTACCAAAAGATTGGTGTGGCTTGTAGGATGGAACGTGCTTATAATTTACAAATGACAGGCTAAAGCAGGGGAATGAAATGCCACTTCTTGAACTCTTTGGTGCTCGGTGTACTTTTTAATAGAAGTTTAGGTTGGTAAACCCAAAGTGACATAACTTCAAGGGTTTTTCTCCTTTTTTTTTTTTTTAGTTATTATGAAAATATCACATATTTCACACACTAGAAATCACTTTCTCAAATTCTGGTTTGGTCATATCAATTGCTTCCTTTAGGATTTTTGTTTGCTGGATTGATGCAATCTTGATTTCTTGACTATGTGTCTAGGAATGCATACTATGCTCTACAATACCTTTTTCCTTCTGAAAATCCATTTGTTGAAAATATTTTCTACATTTCTCTATATTTGCTTTACAATATCATTCTCTGGTTTTTCTTAGAAACTCCATTCTAACAATGATGTTATATTTTTTCACAGGTCTAAACCCATCAATCATTGGGGGATTTAGTGGGTTATGTGCTTTTATGGGTGTTGCAGCAACATTTATATCTGCAGATTTAGTGAGGCGATTTGGCATTTTAAAGGTTTCCTCTTCTGTTTGCTATTCCTGTTTCTGATATATTAAAAGGTTCCTGTTTGAGCCTTAAATCTTTTGGATTATCTTCTTCAGGCTGGAGGAATTGGATTGATATTTCAGGCTTCACTTCTCACCATAGCTCTTGCTGTTTATTGGTGTGGATCTCTCATCCAGCAGAGGCCCCTTCTTTTCTTCCTATCTTTGATTGTAAGAATCATTTCTTACTTTATTTTACTCAAATTGGATGAGACGATTGAAGTCAGAGGTAACAATAACACAAAAGCCCATTAACTAAGCTTGACTTGATGCAGCATGAGGCTAGGAATATCCTAGTACACACATAAAGTAATAAGTGGCACTGAATGCAATTAGCTAAGGAATGTAATTGATAGGACAAATTAAGCATCAATTATGAGGAAACTGGTGAAAATTTATAAGAATTTGTAATCTTGATAGCAGCAAGGTTTATTAGAATTAGTAATTATTATAGTAACAAGAGAAATACTTTAGCCACAAAAGGATTATACAAAAGTAATCCTACAAACTACCGTGGCTTGATGTGATTTATCAGATTGTAAAGTTGCTTTTATTGTAAAGCAAATCTAACAGATCACATGATGTCACGTCAGTTTGTGAGTTTACTTTTGTGGAATTTCTTTGTATCTGTAGCACTTCTCTAGTAACAATGCTTGTCAAAGATTCTCCGCTGCTTTGGAATAAAAGAGAGATTCAATTAAATCATTTAAGCTCCTGAAAACACCTGAAATCTCTTACAAGAGGGGTGATGTTGCCAGTGGGCTATTGCTTAAATAGCGCCTTATTTCTCTTTACGAACAAGGCGTGTTTCAAAACCTACCAAGTGCTTGATTTACATATTCGGAAAATAAATAAATAAAGATATCTATGGTGATGCTGGCTGCTATATCTGAATTCTTCTGTTGGCTCCTATATGCAGTTCTAACATAATTCATAATTTTGTGCACGAATAGAAAATACTTTTGCCAGATAAGCAAATGAATTGAAACATAAAAGAGGGAGAATAGATCCAGGCATATTTATAAGAAACTTCCTAATGATATTCTAAAATGACCTAAACTAAATAAAAATGCTATACATTGAATCAAAACATTTGTCATCACTAATAGGATATAATTTCCATATTTTGGGTCCTGCATGGTCTGGTTTAACTATTAGCCGCATGGCTTTATCTCAGGAATTAAAGAAATAAAAAGAGGGGGGGGGGGGGGGGGGGGAAGAGAGATGGTATTAAGAGTCTTAAATAAATAATTATGCATGGTTATGGAGTTCTGAACAAAAGGTTGATCTACTTTCATATGCAGGTAATTTCAAGATTGGGTCACATGTCATATGATATTGTGGGGGCACAGATTCTGCAAACTGGGATTCCATCAGGAAAAGCAAATCTTATTGGGACAACAGAGGTTGCAGTCGCTAGTTTGGCAGAGTCTGTAATGTTGGGAGTTGCAATAGTAGCAAACAATGTTTCACATTTTGGTTTCCTTGCACTGCTGTCACTTTTATCAGTGGTTGGGGCAGCATGCATATTCTGCCAATGGTTGTTGAATCCAACGGATGAACAAAGAAGTCTTTTCCCTTTTGACCCTCAGTTTTAGTTCTCATTGTAAGTGTGTGGTCTTTTCTGATTTGGATTATCATCTTAGAAGCATGATTTCTTACCGCACGTATGAGTCCATTCATTCTGCAAAAGTATATATGAACCTGAACCCTCACTAATTTGACAAATTGCATGGTAATAATTGAACTAGTTTCTATGGTTTGGGGTCCTCATCTTGGATCGGTTTTGACAGACACAGGAAGTGTTTGGGTGGGGGTGATGCTATTTACTTGAACAAGAAAGGCTGAGGCCGTTCACTGATTGACTACTACAATGTTGTCTAAATTGTCTAATACTATACTTCTGATGCCTTCTTGTGATCAGTTGGGATGTATGAATTTGAACTCTCCATTCTAGCTCTAGAAGCATGAATTTGGCATAGATTTATGAGAGAGACTCCTGAATCTGATAGTGCCAGTGCTGATTCCTTTAGTCCTGGTTGTTGTCTTTTCCAGGCCCAGCAATTTGACGTTCCTTTGTATACGTCCTGTGTACTTGGGCTTATGCCTATTTCTTGAATAAATTATTACTTATCAAAAAAATTATTTTTGGATGAAAACCCCTTTTATTCTTCTAAGGTCATGGTGTCAAGAGAAATCATTGACTGTTAAGACCATAAGATGAATCTTAGAGCTGCCCCTAAATCTCAAGGCTGCCTTTGCACCATTACTACAGAGGAGTTAAGGTACTCATGAACCGATGGTTTCAAAGATTAGAATAGGTATTCCTTAGTAATATGTTGTTATTTTTGGATGTGGAAATCCTTGGTATCACATTTAGTGCGTCAGATGGAAAAGATACCGATTCTTTTTTCTTTTCTTTTGAAAAAAGATGACAGTTTCCCATCAAGCTGCCCATGTGACTATCAGATCGAGGACCGGAAGAGGTTGATTGGAAATATACATTTTTGAAACCTTGAGATAGACTTGCGAAGATGCCCATGCCATTCATGTTTGAGAAAATCAGTTTCTTCTTTCATTACAATAGATGCATCATAAAATACATTACTTTGTAAGCTAGCTAGTTAAAAGTGCCACAATTAACTAAAATTGCAAGGAATGACGTGTACTGAACTTAGGCTAAAAGCTGAGAATACAATTGTATTCTATTAGGATAATTGAGGATGTCATGGATTTGGTATTTTGGAAAGAACATTGTTGTAGAGATGAATTTTTTTTTTTTTCTGGATTATCTTTATGTTATCTGACTTAAAGTCATTCTTTATCAGCAGGTGATCCATCACTTTCCTTGGTGCAAAGGCTGTTTTGACAGAAATTGGAGTCCAACCAGGTATGTAAATATACCTATTACAAAGTCCACAATGATCCATATAGAAAGAAGACTCAAGGCTATATATTCTTGATCTGCTCAGTTGGTCACACTATTCATGAGGTCAAATCGGATTGTCGTGATGAAATAGATAACAAAGTTTCAAAAGGTTTTAAAGTTTCTTTGGTTTAGGCCGCAGCTGTACAAACATTTGTAAAGAATTGATTCATTGTAGTTTCTTTTCTTTCTTTTACTTGCTATAAAACATTTGATTTGGACGTTCCCTTGCTATCACATCCTTTTGGAGCATCCACGAAGTTGCATTTGAATCATAACAAGAAGAAAACGATTTACACATGAAAAAAGATGCCAAGCTGGTAAGGGTGCTAGATATCTGTGACAAATTTGGCTAGAGTGGGTTGCTTTTTCCAAGTTATTTGTGGGAAATCTGAAAGAGTTGTTAAACTAAGAAGGGATGGCTGGTCCTGCTGAGTGACTAGGAATGGCAAATGAGAAAACAAAAACAACAAATGGCTCGTTTGAATGAGACGAGATGAAAATTTTGTGAATAGTAGTAAGATAGTTTAAGTTGAGTATTTTTTAGATTTTGAGAAAGGAGATAGAAAAAGTTGAATAAAAAATATTATAAAGTTAAAATATTGTAAGAATATAGTTTTATAATATTATTTTTGTTTGAGATTTGAAAAAATTATAATTATTAGTTTAAAAATTTTGTATTTGAATTATGTTTGGAAATAAAATGAGATGAGATAAAATGATATTAAATGAGAATTTTATATCTCATCCCATGCCCTAAACCTGCTAGAAAAAAAAGTAGTTTATCCAACATTTTTCTTTTCTAGATGATATATAATTGGTAGACTAGTGGGGTGCAATCCCATCAACTTTGATGGGATGTGTGTGAATTGGTTTGTACACACATACAAAACCTTATAAAGGTAAGCCATGAATAGAAAACAGATACAACTGGAAGGAAGTATGAAACTGCACCTGTTTAAAGTCTAAAGCATGGTTCCGCCACTTAAACTTGACCAAAAAAAGATACGTGAAGAACGTTACAAGTGGAATTTTTTGTAATTTTCTGATCTAAAGAACTCAAAACTCCCACGTTTACCATATTGAACTTTGAACATTGGGCTGGTCTCACTTTTTTCAAATGATCTGGGCTAGACTTGTAGACTTTTAAGTCTATATCTAGCTAGCATTACTCAAATTGAAAAGATCCCAATCCAAGATAGATTAACGAAGTTTAAGGATTTTGGTGAAAAAATACATATAGAATGGGTTCTAAGGTCTGGTTTGGATAGTGGGATGAGATGAGATGGTTTTAGATGAAAGTTTAAAATTAAATAAAATATTGTTAGAATATTATTTTTTAATATTATTATTATTATTTTAGAATTTGAAAAAATTCAAATGTTTATTATATTTTGTGCGAAAATAGATGAGATAAAATGTTTTCTGAATTCAAACGGCTAAGGCAAAAAAAAAGAGTTTTGGTACACAACCTCCACACATCACAGTTTAAATTTTTTTTTTTTAGTTTATTCTTTTTAAACTATTTTAATTTTTCTATTCATTATTCACATATTAAATATTTGATAAAAGAAAAAAATAATAAAAATTAAAAAGTGTGATGTGTAGATTTTTTCAAAAATAAAATTGTTGGGTCACGCTAGCATTTTTGTTCACGAATTTGAAAGTCATACATAAAATGTGCATGTTTGGAGCTTATTGGGTTACTTGGTACCCTGTAGTTGTTGTATGTGCGTGTCTACCCATGCATGTCGGGCATGGGTTTCTGTGTGTGCCGTTGCGAATCGGGTATTGGGTTTTGGTTCGAATCTCAGTCAACGGATCGTACCCTGCCCGTCACGTTGGGCCCCGTATCCCAAGACTAACACAGTAATCTCTAAATGCCCGTCACCTTTTTGGTAGTAAAATAAAAAATAAAAAATAAAATTGATAAACATCGGAGATATGACAGAAAATTAATAAAACATGCACTGTTTACAAAATTTTATACAATTAACTATATTTTAAAATGAAAAGTATTTTTATAAAAATTACATTATTTAAAAAAAAAATTCTCAATTTAAAATATATATTGTGAAATATGTCAAGTAAGTATCATTATTCTATAAAGTTAGACCGAAAATTATTTATAAATGTAAAAAGACGGATTAAAAGCTATAAATAAGATAAAATTTAAGAAATAATATATTTGATTTATATGTTGATAGAGTATAATTTTTCTCCGGATTGAAATAATATATTCCAAAAATTTAAATATAAATATATTTAAATATTATTAAAAAAATGAGTTATTTTAATATAGAATATACCATTTAGGTCACTTAAATTTTAAATTTTAATTTATATGATTTGAAGTTTTAAATTTATCTTTAAAATTAAATTATATTACATAAATATTTTATTAAATATGTTCACGAAAAGAATTGGGAATATAATTTTTTATTTTAATAATAAAAATTTAGTAGAGCAAGAGGCATTCTAAAACGAAAATTGTTGGAGGTGATGCACGTTGCATCAATGTTTCATTGTCCATAAGAATTAAGATAGATGTATTTTCTTTTCAATTTCTCATCTGATTTTTTTCTTAATTGTTTTTTAATAATAAATTATAATAATAATAGAGAGAGTTCCTTCTTCAAGTTACAAGGGGGGAGGGGAGAGTCACGTCACGCGGATCAAGGCACGCAGGCACTTACCGCCAAAACCTAAAAACTCTCCCGTGTTTGTCGCGTGTACTCTACGTCTCTCGAAAACACAACACTAATTTCATTTTTCACCCTTTTTTGTCCTCATCGCATCAACCTTTCCATTTTCTCGCGATATCTATCACTATTTCTAAACTTAAATAGACAAATTCTGTTATTAGAGGTTTAGGTTTTTCTTTTAATTTAATTTCTTGTTAATAAATGTTTAAAAAATTAAAAGAAAAAATTTGACTTCTTTAATTTAATTTTAAATTTTATCTTACAAATTAAAATTTATCACTTGAATAATATATAATATAAGAGAAATGATATTTACAGTCGTGGAGCGTGCAGTCTCTTTGAAAAATATGAATAAATACGGAATCTACATTAAAAAATTAATTAATTTTTTAATAATATATCTCACTATTTTTCAAAACGATTGGGCACTCAACGACTGTATATGATATTACTCATAATATAAAAACTTTTAACTGGAATTGCACTTATTTAAATACTAAAATATTTTTATTATAAAATAGATTTTACGAATCACATTAAATCATATTAATTTATAAAATTCTTAGATAGATGTAAAACTTTTGTTCTACATATGTATTCACATCAAATTATATTATATAAAAATACTTTAACTTATTAAATAAAAATAAATTCACAAAATGACGTGATTTGATATGGACCGTGATATGTCAAATTATAAAATTACTTTTATCGTAAAATAAATTCAAGGAGTCATATAAAATTATAGTAATTTATAAAATCACTTTATATATATATATATATATACACACACAACACTTCTCTCTGTTATATACCTGGACTTTGGCTAAAGAAATTAGTGTCGGCTTTATTTGTGAAAAATAATACTAATATATCGCCTTATTTTACTTCTTTATTTTGACCGATCATCTACTTAAATTTTTTTAATTTTTTTTTTATTGATTAAGGAATTAACTATTAATATATTGATAAAAAGATTTATTTTTTAAAATTATTTAAATATATTAAATAAATAAATAAAAAATAAAATTTATACTAAAAGACACGTTCAACTGTTAAAGTTGGCCGACATACTATCACGACGCATTTGTGAAAGTCCTGCCTAGCGTACAGAGCCTCATGGCTCATTCCATAATCTCAGATAATGAGTATGTCGTGAGGGGAGAAACTGTAAGTGAGATCAACTTTCAAGAAAACACCCAAAACTTTTTTAGGGAAACAACGCCCAACCCATTTCCCAAAACTAAAAAAGAATTTCCACAGCACAACACAAAGCCCCACACTTCCCCAAAACCCTTGAGAAGGGACATTTCTAGATCCACATCAATAACCCACTTTGAAAATTGGGAGAGAGAGAAAGAGAGATAGAGGAAACACTTGCTCTCTCCCATCAATCCCAATGTCACGTTAACAATGAAAGAAAACCATGTGAGTTTAAAAAAAAAAAAAAAAAAGGAAAGCAACCTCACACCCCATAAAACCTATTCTGTCAAAAACCTCAAAACTCCCAAACGCTTTCTTCATCATTTCCCACGACCCGATGCCCCCACCCTCCATCATTTTCAGCAAGACAAATGTAAAAAGCAAAAGAAACTGCTAATAAACAATTGACTTATAAAAACAAATAATAATAAAAAGAAAAAAAAGAGAAAAGAAACCTCTCTCTCACACACACACACACACAAGTCATATATACTCATGATTTTACATCACTAGTCAATGTTCTTCGAGCTTATCCAACCATGTAGTTGCGTATGTTTATACTGTAATATGTTTGTACGGCTTTTGTTAATGGATATTAGGAGAAGGGTTTTTATTATTATTATTATTTAGGGAGAAAAAAAAATGTTCTTTTCACCACGACCTTCTGTTGTTGTTGGTTGCCACAGTGATTTGGACTTGAAAGCGCCCATCTTTTCATGTCCATTGACACTGATTGTTGATATATCACTTGGCTTGTTCATGTCCTCTTTTGACCCTTTTATTTCCATCCTCTCCTCTCTTTCTATTTCTTCATCTTTTCCAACCACTGTGCTGAAGTTACACTGAAGTTTTGTCCAGAGAAAGAGCCTCTGTTTGGTAATGGGGTCTTTGGGAGGTGAAACTGCAAAGAAGAAGGCAATGTGGCTCTATCCAAAGGTTTTGGGATCCAATCCTTCCGAGAGATGGGGGCACTCAGCTTGTTGTTCTCAAGGGGTTGTTTACATCTTTGGGGTATGCATAATTTTCTTGATGAAGGAAATTTTATTTTTCTCCTATTTTCCTTAACAATATCGTGATAGACGATGATGTACTTTTCAGCTTCGTCTTCTTTAATTATGGTTTGTGGTGCCTCTCATGGTTTCATTCCTTAGAAATTCTGCCTTAATATGCAGCAGATATGGTTTCCTCTGAGCAGTTGTTCTGTTATAACAAGTAGTTTTTTTTCCCCTTGTCGTGTGCTTACAGCTTATTTAATGGTATTTTCGTTTGGATGCTTGTACTTTCTCTCTTTTTCTTTTTTCCTTTTTTTTTTAATTCTGCAACGGAGCTATCTTGGGCTAAGGAGACATACAATTTCTTAACCGGATACTGCAGATTCCTAAATATATCTTCGTTTCTGTCTTGCAGGAGAATATTGACTGAATTTGTCTGGGTTTTAGTTTCTCTATTTGTTCGGACAGTTATGTGGTAGAATGGAAACTATATTTTTGCTTTCTTGAAGTATTAAAGATGTTTCATTTTCATTTGTTGTTCTCTTAGCCTTCATTTTTCTTGCACCTAATTATTTCCCTTTTCCTTTGATTTCTCCTTGGAGTTTGATAAACCATTCCCAAAGATTTCCTCTGGTGGCAGTATGTCCTAACATTCAGCTAAAAAATCCATTACTTGCTAGGACTTTAAAATCGTAAATACCTATCTATTTGATAAAGCATAATATAACATTTAACTTTACTGTTTGCAAGTTCTGATCTACTGAAATTGACGTTATCCGGTCATATTGACTACTGGAGTTAGATCCTTTTAGAACTACCTTTGCTGCTAGGCAATCTTTGTTCCCGATGGAATATCCAGATTGATTTCTTCTCTTTGACAAACCATTTCAGGGATGTTGCGGTGGTTTACATTTCAGTGATGTTCTCGTGTTACATCTGGATTCAATGGTTTGGAACACTCTCATAACTACGGGTCAAGGGCCTGGCCCAAGAGACAGCCACAGTGCTGTTCTTGTGGGGCACAGGATGATAGTTTTTGGTGGTACAAATGGTTCTAAGAAGGTGAATGATCTTCATGTTCTGGATCTTTTGACCAACGAGTGGATCCGGACTGAATGTGAAGGGACTCCACCATCTCCTCGTGAAAGTCATACTGCCACGCTTGTTGGAGATGACAAAATAGTTATATTTGGGGGTAGTGGAGAGGGCGAAGCTAATTACTTGAATGATTTACATGTTCTAGACCTCAAGACTATGAAATGGACTTCCCCTGAGGTGCAGGGTGATGTCCCTGTCCCTAGGGACAGTCATAGTGCTGTTTCAATTGGTAACAAGCTCTTCGTTTATGGTGGGGACCGTGGTGATCGTTATCATGGTGATGTTGATATGCTTGATATGGAGACATTGACCTGGTCAAGGGTATGCACTTCCCCTCACCATTGTCTCATGTTTTAATAACTACTTCATTGATATTGTTTTAAATAAATGGAAGAAATCTGATTGTTTCATTTTTCTGATCAGTTGGCTGTTCAAGGATCTTCACCAGGTGTGAGAGCAGGTCATGCGGCTGTGAATGTTAGGACAAAGGCAAGTCATCTTACTAACGTGTAATAGTATAAAAATAAGGGGCGTAGATCCTGCACAGAGTCAAAATCATTCCATATAGTTTTACATTGTTAAGGAAGTGAGATTCAGCACTTATCTGCAGTTAGATTTTTGTCCATTTTTCAGCTGCTATTGGTGGTTACTCCACATCTTTTGTTGGAGGATGATATACATACCCAGTTGAGATGTGATATGATTGCATCATGGACAACAGTTCTCTGTGTTACTGTATTTTGAATACTGACACGGTGATTTGAGATTATGTAAATAACGTAATTGAGATACTGAATGTATGCACCAATGTAGTCTTTACGGTTCTGTTATTTCAGGGAAATTTTGAAGATGTAAAATATACAAGATGGCAAACATAGATTTCTTGTGGCTACTTGTGAATTGATTTTGCATAGTGATATTTTTTTATTTATAAGTAGCATAGTGATATTTGAGATCTCATCATTTTCTGAAAGGACAGAGGTCCCTGAGCTCTTCATGATTTGCAGGTCTATGTCATTGGAGGTGTTGGAGACAAACATTATTACAATGATGTTTGGGTCCTAGATGTGAGTACTTGTTCATGGACTCAGCTTGACATATGTGGCCAACAACCACAAGGGCGCTTTTCTCATACGGCTGTTATTACAGACTCGGACATTGCCATTTATGGAGGGTAAGTTCCATCATCAAGCGATCGAGCTTAACATTTATGCATAATTTCCTCAAAATTCATTGTTTCATTTTCAGGTGTGGGGAGGATGAGCGTCCCTTAAACGAATTCTTAGTCTTGCAGCTTGGAGCAGAGCACCCTAATGGCCGATATAACATTTCCATGTGCAAAATTTTTGGAAACCATTGGAATCAAGAAAAGAGAAGCTTCCCTAGAGGGGCAGATAAAAACCTGGTACGTTCACAAAGCTTTCTATGGATATGCAGAAATCCACTTCTTACTTATGAATCTTTAATTTAAATGGAGAAGCTTATAAATCATGCTTTGGGACAGAAAAATGTGCTCATGGGGAATAATGTAGCAGTAAGAAAGAGAGCTCATGAACCAGAATCAGAGACAAAGCAATGTTTTGGCTTTAGTTCAGGTTTGTTTTGAACATCATTGTATGTTTGCATCTCAAGTACGCATGAAGATGATAGAGTTTCTTCATTATCATTTAGATACATTGCATCCAAAGAGAAGAAGAACTGCCAGTTCAAAGGCATGGGAGGTTGAATTAGAACAAGAAGAGCATTCTCTTTCACTTTCTCAGCATTCATCTCCCTCGCAATCTGATCAAGAACAAGCCTCGCTCAAGAAATCTGCTGATTCCATCTCAACCTCTCATGGATTTCATTTGTTTAAGCAAATTCCAAGCAATTACCAGTCTAACAACGGTCCTGCAAGTAAACAGAAAGAGCTTGGAAATATGGCCCGAAGAACTCAACAGGATATTCAATTTCTAGGAGAACATCAAAACCAGCTAAATCTGGAAACGTGCCTTCATGTTGTTCCTACAGGTAGACAAGGAGCCCAATATTCAGCAGTAGGGCATAAATCATTGGAAGGAGGGCCTGTTCAAAACCTGGTAAGTGGCGGTTATCCCAGGATCTCTTTGAACACATTTTCAATTGGCACTGCCTTGATTTATACCTCTACCATTTACATTTGTTCATGCCATCGAATTTTGCCTTTTACCCCATAGATTGGTGCGGAGGTCCGAGGTAAAGTTGATGGAGCATTCGATTCAGGTCTCTTGATGACTGCAACAATTAATGGGAAAACTTTTAGAGGAGTATTGTTTGCACCGGTAAGTGACAAAACCTTTCGAGGACAAGTACCGCCAGACTTTAATCTGTGGAAAGTAAAAGTTCCTTATGCAACTAACTTTCTTAACCAGGCACCTGGAGTTGTTTCAAGGGGGGCTATTCTTGCACAAGATACTTCACCTATGATAAACCAGATTGCGGTTGCTCAACCATTTCCAAATTCAAACCATGCAGAACCCTTCAAGTCCTTGCAGCAGCCAATAAAATATCCCATGCCAGAGTCCAGTCATAGCTTCCAGCAAGCTCAAGTGACTCGACCATATCCAGTCATGAGAGCTGCTCCATCTCCAGCCAAAGAGCCAAAGCTCAGAAGTGATCTTCAAGGTGTGGTTCTAACACTAGGAGGACCTGGAAGTGGCCATGGCAGATCATAAACGCATCAGAACTCCAAATTAGGATGGATATCTGGTCCATATACTAGAATAAAATTTTGTAAATTTTTATATAGAATCTCTCTCTTTTTCGTTTGTTTAATTAATGGTTTCGGTTTCAGGCTTTCTGGTTAGGTAAGTTAGTTGGTTCCCTCCCCCCTGTATCAACCATCGGCCTAGATGTTTCTTTGTTAATGTAATGTTAAAGAGTTAAAAGACTTCCTTCCTAATGCTGTTTCCTTTTTGTTGTTAGTGATGAAATCAAAAAGATCATCTTTTAGAAGTTCTAAACAGCCTCATTTTTTTGGTTCTGCCCCCTACTTTCTTTTTTCTTGTCCTAAATTTATCATTTCCTATTATGATATATTTTAAGTAAATTGTTATTGATAATAAGAAGGGAGACTATTCAAAGATATACACTTTTATTATTAAATAAATAAATTTCATCTAAAAGAACTTTATCAAAAGATTATAAAATAGCATAAACTATTGAAAATTGAGTCTTATACCTTATAGAATAATCATTTGGGTCCCTTAAATATTAGGGATTATGAAATATTAAAAGATACACATTCTTTATTAAAAAAAAAAAAAAAGCATGCAGTCTAGGAAAATAATCCACAAATTAGATTATATAATCATGAAAAAAAAAATCTAAAGACTTTATCACATTTTGAGCAATTCTTTTTTAAATGGTAGCAACTAAAAATTCAAAAAAATGTGTTTTCATGAAAAAAAAAAAAAAAAGACGGAAAAATGACAGGAGTAGGACGCAAAAGGAGGTGGGTTGATTCCCAGCTGCTGCAAAAACAGTGGGGGTGGGTCCCAGGAGAAGTACTAAGATCTTGGTGGGTGACGTGTGGGACTGTGAGAAACAGCTCCCGTGCATCGCGCGCGACGCTGTCGTTGTGTCCTTTCTCCCGGAGGGCAGAGGAAAGCCAAAAGCGTCGCTGTCAGCCGTCCGATCTGTCTTCCACGTCATCCCACCAACCCACGTGGGCCTCCCGACTTCTTTGTTTGCAGTTTTACCGAGAGCAGGGTGCTGTTTCTGTTCCTGATAAATCCAACCCACAACTCAATTTTTTTAATTAATAAATAAATAATAACCATATTTTTGTATTGCAATTTAAAAGTTTTTAAATAATAAATAAATATTTGAAAAGGAAAAAAATAAATGTGAAAGAGATGGATGGATTGGGAAGGAGGAAGGAGATTGTGAAGTGAGAGGAGTCTTTCTAATGTCACCCGTCTTGTCAGAGAGAGGTGTCATTTGGGACAAGACCCCTCTCCTGACGTTGGTTGCGTCATCCACGTAGCCTCTCTGACCTGTCCCATTCCAGACCAGATTCCTATTCGTCCGTCAATTTGGCCCCACCGACTTAATAATGCCACGCGTCAATTTTCTGCTTTTAGTGCTCTTTATACTGTCTGTCTCCATTATTTAGTATCCCAATTAGTATTATTATTATTTTTTATTTTTTGCTTCGGCCTTCTTGTCTTTGGGGCCGGGATATTTGAGCCTGACTCGGTGTATTTTGAGCTACTGGGTAACTTGGGGCCCAATTAGTATGAACCTCAAATTGGGTCTAAATGGGCTTCATTTCAATTTCACAGTGATTTTATAATTTTTCTCTTAAATTGATTTTATTTGTTAGGTTTTGCATTGAGGTGAAAAAACTTTAAATCATTTGAACCCTTCAAATAAACAACCCCATTTCTTGCCTTGATATTCTTTCAATGATGTAGAGAGTTTCTAAGATTCAATATAGAGTAATGTTACGGATCATCTCTTTTACCATCATTTTCTTATCGTCTTATGATATTGTATTAAATGATTAGAGATTATTTATTATATTTTACTTATACATCTATTATTTAATATCGCGTCTATGAATGTTAAGAGGATGATGATTACATTTTTTCTATCTCCTAACATACTTAGAAAATGAATGCCAAGCATGAAAAGGCATCATTGCTATAGTGGTCCCTTGGGTTTTTGTCTGGAATACAAATTGGTCTATCTAGTAAAAAATATAAAATAAAATCATCATATACCAAACTAGTAACTCCAACCATTTTTCATTAATTTTTGCATAGAAAATATTGACGTGGACAGTCACTTTTCATGTTAAAACCATTTTATATAAGCACACGTGTCATAAACGAACAGTCAGTTTAACAATTTGAAAAAATTATCTCCTCAACAAGTCAAATCATTAAAAACTTAAAATTATAAAAAATAAAAAGAATACAAAACATACTTAAGATTTTAGTACAAAATATAAAAAGTTATTTTACTCAACAGCCTTACAACACACATCTTTTAAATAAAAAAATATTTTATATTTTATATTTTTCTCGATAGGTGTGTAGTATAGAGTTATTGAGTATAACTTCTCAAATACAAAATAATAGAGTTATATTATTTTTAGGTTTTAGAGAACTCAGGACTAAAACCTAAAAACGGGCTTTTAAATGTTGTTGTGTGCAGCATTTTTTACAAGTTATTTTAAGTATTATCATATGCATATTTTAATTAGACTAATTTGTATATTTTGACTAATTGTTTTTAGCATTTATTTGGTTAAATACATGGTATTTTGAGCTGAAAATATTTTGAGTTCTAAAACTCATTTGAGCGAAAAAGATTATTTATTTGAATCCGGAAAACCAATCAGTCCAACAAAAAAATTCTAAACCAAATCATTCCTATAAAACTGAATTGAAAAAAACCAAAGAAACTAAAAGATTTCGATGCAGTTTGGATAGAAAGTTGAGATAAAATGGATTGAAATGAAAGTTTAATAAAATATTGTTAGAATAGTATTTTTTTAATATTATTATTGTTTTAAAATTTAAAAAAATTGATATATTTATTATATTTTGTATGAAAACTCGAGAAATTGTAATAATAAGATAAATGAAATACTTTTCGTATGCAACGAGACCTACGTTCCTTGATGAACCGGTCGGTTCACAATTTCAAAACCAACTTATCCTAATTCGGTTCAGCAATAAGTCTAAAGAGTTATGCTACGTACAAATTTTAAGTACTCTTTGCATATTTCACTAATGTAATTGATTAAAATAATTATTTTATATTAAAAAAAATGACGTAATCAATCACATTAATAGAATCTATAAAAAGTACACAAAATGAGAGTTTTTGAATTCTAAGATTGGATCGAACCAAACTTATTAGACCCCAGCTTACTCCATATTGCAGTAAATCTCTCGTAGTTTGGATGCACTCGCATTACTTCCCGTTTATGAGCGTAGCTCGTGGGATGGAGTCCCTCTGCAAAAAATCGATTGTAATACAGAAGAATGATAGAATCAATATAGAATTTTTTTTCAAAAAAAAGTTGTCGTATATTTCACTACTTTACTTTCATTCTATTAGCTTGATATGGTATTATTTACCAATTTTAAAATAAAATTTTTAATTAAGAATTTAATAATTAATCAACAATATTAGAATATAAAAAAAAAGGATTTTTTTTTTTTACTCCATTTACTTTAAAATATACACAATAGGTAGATTACAATATTAAGCGTTATCCATAAATAGTGTAGTTTTCCATATTAAATATTATAAAATTTGACACGTTAGTTTGCGTCAAATGTGATGTCCTCATGTATGGGTGAGTCGTGTGTACAAGGAAGGCAGTAAACCAGTTTAGAGGACCAAAAACGGAGAAATATCAGCTGAGAACAGAGGATGGCATGCAGAGTGCGTAGTACGCTACGCTACGCACTCACCTGCATCGCCCAAAAGCTCAGAACAAAGGGTTCAGTCTCTCAAAGTTAGAGAGATAAACTAGAGAGGGACTGGGGGACCCTATCAACAACAAGGACAGCAATATGATAGGCTACAGGGTGGTGACCCAACAAAAGCACAGTACCAGTGGTTCTCGAACTATAGCGAAGATAACGAGCTCTCTGGCTCCTCACCCTAGCTCTCACATGGTAACCCATGTATATATGTCCAGTCACACCCCAACACCTGGCTGAAATATCCAGCCTTCTGAATTATACTGTCTCTCTCTCTCTCTCTCTCTCTCTCGTCTCTGGGGTTCAGCCTTTCCTTGATGATGTTCTAGAGTAGGTCGGATTTATCAACCACAAAAGGTATAAGCCCTTTCTTCGTGATTTACTTGATGTTTAATTTTTTTTTTTTTTTTGAGTTGTTTCACATGTGCATATTTGGTTTTGGTTTGTTTGGAAGGTGTTTTCAACTGGGTTTTCCATAAAGTTATGTTCTTTTTTTTTTCTTTTTTGTGTGGCAATTTCGTGGTTGGTTTATGGATGTGTTCGCTTTCTGCACCATTTATTTTTCACATATGTGATGTTTTCTTAGGTGGTCATAGAGATTTTTTAGACGAGTTTTATGTAGTGGAATATTTTATGTTTTTTGGCTCGATAGTTGATTTGATTTTCTTACAATCAAAGGAATTCATTTGGTATTACATACCAAACAATAAAATAAAAATAAGAAGGATTGATTTTGGTGTTTGTGATTTCCTTTGGTGATTCATAAAATCTTTTAGCCTTTTTGCGTCTGGGATCTTTGTGATTGATTGGGATTTCTCGAATGCATTCAATTTTTGCCTCCCGAAGCCCGATCTATAAATCAATTTGGAAATCGTTTATTGAGTTTATATGCAAATCAGTTTTTGTTGGTTTATGGGTTGTAAGAAACTACTCACAGAAAAGAATGGTATTCTTGTGATCTTTTGTTGTTGCATGGCTCTGCCTATTTACCGTGTGGTGTAGTGTAGTCACAACTATAAACGTGTTTGTGATCTATTTGGTTCCTTAGAAAGTCTAGGAATAGGAAGAAACTAAACATATTTATTTTAGTTCTCTTAATGCGTTGAAGTGGGAAAAAAAATCGATTAGTTTATTGGTTTTGTTGCGGTGGGTGTTTCAGCTTGTGGAAACCAGCACTTGTAGAAAATTATGCTTAGAACTTATTTTCTTTTCTTCACATAATTCTCTCATCTATATAATCGGAAGCAGAGGCATCGTTGTGTTTAGAAAATATTGGTAAAAATAATTGTTCTTCCTTTTTTTAGTGAATTGTTACGTATTATTTGGATTCAGCCCTTTTAACTTATTCAGGTTTCTTAGTCCTCTTTTTTGAAAATTACAGTAGCAATTGGTTGTGATTGCTTTTTTGACCATCATGGAAGGTTTTGGAGGTTTTGGGTTCAGTGATAAAAACAGTGCTGTGAGGAAGAAAAGGAGTAATACATCCCACCGTCCCAGGAATGATTCACAGATGCCTTCAGATTACCATGACATTTCGTCCTTGTCATCCACACCACCTTCAGATAACGTGAGCAAGGTATCAAGTGGTGAAAATAATGGTGATGCTTCATTTTCTCATAAGAAAGAAATCAATTTGAACCCATGCAGCACAAGGACTTTATCTATTAACATTGTTGAGGTAGAATCTGGCCGGAATGGAGATGGAGGAGGATTTGGAGAATCTGATGAAGGTTCCTTTAATGGTTCTTTTCGAGGAAGTAATGAACAAGTACACAGTGTGGTTGATTCCAAAAGACACAGTGAAGGTGTCCTTGCGCCAGCTGATTGGAAGGGCACTAGCAAGGTGGGGCTCACTGGAGCTGTTTCAGATGGTTTAGAATATGAAAACAAAGTGAAAAAGGTTAAGCTTAAAGTTGGTGGTGTTACACGTACAATTCATGCAAAATCAATATCAGATGGTGCATCGGGTGTTGGCTCTCATTCTACAAAAGCTTCTCGCATTTCAGATTCCCCTTCGCTGCTGCCAAAGTTGATTGGTCAGGTATCAAGGAGCATTAACATATTTTTCAAAATTTATCGAATCTGCACCTATTGTATGCAACATGTTTTGTTTCATATCCATGGTAATGCAACATTGAGGATATGAATGGGCTTATTATATGAGTTGGGTAGCTATATGTTAGTTGCGTTTTCATTACTGCACAAAATAAATCAGAATATATATGCAAAAAAAAATTGAAATTAGATTTTATGTAGAACTTTTCTAGATGTGGATGCATGCAAAGTATAAAAAACTCCAATGGACTTTGCTCTGCCTTTAACTGCTAGAAATTTCTTATGTTCTTTCCTGAGGGTGTCTAGTAATTAATGTTTATTTTTCCCTTCCATTTTAGTCAACCAGTGACATTATGTGATCTGACCGCATTCTATTTTTTGTGACCAATTATGCAACACTATTTTGTTGTCCAACTCTGAGATTGGGTAGACATCCAAACGAGACTATCTATCTCATGTATATATGTGTTGCAGGATAATTCCGATGAGAATCGTTCTTTTACTTCAGATAAGGGGAATGGCTTGAGAGGGGTTCCATGGAGGGATTTCTCCAAATATGGTTTTAGTGTGGGAAAACCTGATTCGTCAAGGAATAGGATACCTGAAGGAAATAATTCCACTAACCAAGCTGATCAATATGAGCCCATTCGCAAAAGCAAACGGATCTTCAAGAGACGCGTTTTAAGTGAAGCACTTGTCATTGGAGATGATGATGATGATGATGATGAGATTAGATACCTTGAAAAACTCAAAACATCCAAGGCTACCGGTGATTACGTTGTGGAGTATGAAGATGATGAGGAAGGAGGGACTAGGAAGCAGAGGAAGATATCAAGGGCGTTGAAGAGTAATTTTGATGGCCGACTAAATGTTGATGGGGAAGGTCATCTCTCATCAAGAACAGGCAAGGAGGGTAAAAAGACTCGATCAGGGAGGGTATTTAAAGATATTGATTATGCAGAAGAGGAAGAGCCAATCTCAGATGGTGATACCAATACTGGTAAGAAGAAACCAAAAAAGGAGTTTGCTGATTTATTGGGAGATAATAAGAAGGAAATGACAGTCACTACACGTCAGCGGGCTCTTCGAACTGTCAAAGAGGTCTCTTCCAGTATCAGTGCTAGTCTAATTGAGTTCCCAAATGGCTTGCCTCCTGCTCCACCTAGGAGTGAGTAGTTTTTTTACTGTGGTGCTTTTTAGTTCTCGTCATTTTTATAGCTACCTTCTGTTGGTTTATTGTGAAAACTTCTTTCCATTTATATTTATGTTTTCCTTTTCCCTTTTATGGTGACAGAGCAAAAAGAGAAACTTTCTGAAGTGGAGCAGCAGTTGAAGAGAGCGGAGGCTCTTCAGAGACGTAGGATGCAGGTGGAGAAGGCAGCTAGGGAATCTGAGGTCTAGACCCTTCCTTTTCTGATATTCTTTTTGATCTTGTGAATTGCAAAATGTTGGAAGTAATCTAAGTGTTTTCTTTTCCTTTTGACTGAATTTTAGGCCGAGGCTATTAGAAAAATCCTAGGTCAAGAGTCAAGTAGGAAGAAGCGGGAAGATAAGGTGAAAAAACGCCGAGAAGAATTGGCACAGGTAGCAAGTCATGCACGAGTGCACTCTTTCTTAGTATTGGGCCTATATTTTTTGACTTATTTGTTTTTATTTTTATTTTTTGTACACTGCTACTTCTTTTGTTTTAATCAAAGGAAGTATTTGTGCACCAATATAAAAAAAGATCATATGATGGAGCATAACTCTCAATCCCTGCATTCTTATAATTTTATACAGGAAAAGGCTACAAACTCTATGGTACTTGCATCAGACTCTATTAGATGGATCATGGGTCCCTCAGGAACAGTCGTTACATTCCCTACCGACATTGGCTTGCCGACCATATTTGATTCCAAGCCTTGCAGGTAAAGTACTTCTTTGTATAACAGTTTATTTAAGTAGAGATTTAGATCATATTCTAAAACTTTGTTGAAACGGATTTGTGATTATCATGACATGTATTAATTTCCTTTGTTCTATCAATCTTCAAATTGGTACATTATTTTTCCTGAATAATTGTTTAGTAGGGGCAGGTTATTTTGTTGAAGTCATACCTGCCATTATATCTTGTGCTTTGTTGTTGTCTTTCGACTTCTATCTAGTAACAAGTAAAAGAGGTTTCTCCTCTTTATCAGGAGTGGTTGCTGGAACTTGTCAGGGTGTGGCCCAGTAGTCAAAGGGTGGGTTTGAGATGAGCTAGACTCACTCATCTTGGGTTTGATTCTTCACTGAGTTCCTCTAGATTACGATTACATGATTCACAGTTCTGATGGGAAGGGTTGTGTATATGGGATGAGTACTTATCAGGTACCCCCGAGTATAAACGCGTGGTACTCTCATCCTATCATAGGATGTGATATCAATTAAAGTAAAATTAGTTACATAGCATATTGTGATAGGATGAGAGTACCACGTCATCCATACACTAGGGAGTATCTAATCATTCTCCATCTAAGATATATACTTCACAAGGGTGGGTTTTTTATTTATTTTCTATTTTTTCTACAAGTGGATCCTAAGAGTCGTAAAAAAAAAGCGATCACGGTTGCCAGAGGTTAGATTTGTTGAAGCTGCTTTCAAGCACATCGACATTCAAACGACCAGCTAGATTAGTATTATGCTTTATTAGTCTTTACACTTACCCACGACAGCTGCTGATTTGGTTTTTTCTCTTATGCGAATGTCAGTTACCCCCCTCCCCGTGAGAAATGCGCTGGGCCATCTTGCACAAACCCATACAAGTACCGGGATTCCAAGTCGAAGCTCCCCTTATGTAGTCTCCAGTGCTACAAGGCAATAAATAAAAAGATGCAGCCTTTAACAGCCTGCTAGTCAGGTGGATTTAGCTATATAGAATTAATGCGGATGGGTAGTCCTGCACCATTATTTGTATCTTGAAATTTAGAGTCAATCCCTTGACCCGAAGCTGTTTATAATTACCCTCAATAACTGATCGAATTTTTGTATGTATATGAAAGAGTTGTATTCCTTGAGCTATTTTTTCTTTTCTATTTTCCTCTTTTTTTCATCATTTTTGTTGTATCATTTTGGACTAGACGAAGTATAGAAAAGGTTACGGGCAAATGAATGGTTGGTAAAGATTTTTTAAGAAAGAGAACGAAATCCCACAAATGGCTAGACATTTCCTTGCTTTAGTTGATACTCATGCGGATGACGCGAGTAATGTTTTGGAAAGCTGGGGTGGCTTACATTTGGTGGGCGTCATCATCATGTTCCTATATGTTATATCAATGGTCATCTTTGCTTGTGGTGATGATAACTCCACGGTTGTGTTTCGTTTAGATGTTGAATGAGTTGAGTTGAATTGTGAATAGTAATATTTTGTGAGTCTTATTGAGATAAGTTTAACCTTTTAAGGTTGACATAGTTTAACTTTTTAGATTAAAATATATTAAGTAGGTTGAGATGTGTTTAATTTTTTATGGTAAATTGAAAAAGTTGCGAGTCACATCAATGATTGGTTTGAGATGAGTTGAGTTTGGTTCAACATCCAAACATAACCCAAACCTCACCAGCGGGATTCAGGCATCATGGTGGTGGTCATCACAATGGTGTTGTCACGGTGATGATGGTGGTTGTAGAGGTGGTGGTAGATGTAATTAAAAATTATTAGATAATTTATTGTTTACTACAGTCTCAAAAAGATTCTACATAAGTAAATATATGAACTGACATGTCTTCATATGGTATGTTAGTCTATTTTATAATAAAAATAGTTTTACAATCCAACATACCTCATTAAGTCATGCCAGTTTGTGAAATTACTTTTGTGAAATCTTTTTATGAATAAAGTATTTCTCTTGTTGTTATGCGAAATGTGTTTTTTTATCTTAAATTTTGTCATTTTCAGCCATATGATGTATTGTACTCGAATGGCTTTTTGTTCAAGTGATTGTGATAAGAACCTTGTGGGGTTTTTAGAGAGAAAATGAATGGAAATGTATTGTAAAATAGATCTGATAATTCAAGGAATCAGAGAACCTCCAATTTCGGCAAATGCCTATGTAATTCATTCATGATTCCATTCGTCGAACATTCTACATTACTAATACTCTGAAAGCATAACTAACTGATAGGGAAAAGTAGACAATTCCCTTACTAGGCTAAGATACTACAAATCTAAGGCTAACTCTTCCATTAACATAAACAGATAACGATTAACCCATAACCAATTCAACTCTTAGCCCACAACCCATGGCCCATGACACAACTGTTAAACACTAAACAACATGTAACGATATGTAACAACCCGATCCTAAGATTAGACCACAAGATGAGTTTTATGTATTTTTCATATAACTATAAATATACTATTATTATTATTATAATTTTATCATTTGGTTATTGGTATTTAATGTATGACCTGACTTTCACAGTAGCCACTAGAGTTTTGTCTTGAATAGGATTCCTCTACTGTTAAACTATATGCCTCTTTTATTTTTCTGTTTGGTCTCCCAGTTTGGGTAATTTCCTGAATAGAAACTCTTAAATCCTCGCAGCATGTATATCCTCTCAGTGATTCTTTTCTTGTGGGAATAGTTTTCCAAAGTTTAGTTGAATTCAAACCTCTCTCTAGATCACTCACGATATCTTCCCTTCCCCTCGTCTATAAAACCGCACAAAACCCTCTGATTTAAACACACTGAAATACCCAAAGGAAGAAACAGTTTCGCATAAGCCTTATTCTCTACCCAGCCACCACCGACCACCCTGGGATGTCGGAGCACCACCCACGGTGCCATAAATTGTTGGCCAACCTAGCCCCGTTGCACCCTCTCCCTCAGGTAAGCCACTGCCGTCACACTCACCCCTCCTCCCTATCGGTGATTTAAGTTTTAAATCCATCTCTCTCTAAACTCTCTCTTTCTCTCTCTCTCACCCTCCCTCGGTGTTGCACCACCCTAGGGACCTCCCAGTAGCGCCGCCGGAAACTCCCAGCCACCTAGAGCCGTCGTCGCAGCTGATCCCCCTCGGTGAGCATCACACGGCCTTCCTTCCCATAAGCTTATCTTCTCTTTTTATTTCTTTTGTTTCAATTTTTCCAAAATACCCTTTCTACTAGGCTGAGTTTTTTTGGGCTAGGCTTAGTTGTAACTTGATTGGTTTTTAAACCTGGTGGGCTTGATTTATTTCAGAAACTATAGTATTGGGTTAAGTGGGTTGATTTCATGTGGGCTTAGGGTTTAAATTGGGCTGATTGTGTTTGCAGAAATTGATATTAGGTGGGTTGTTTTCTCTAATTGGGGTTGGGCTGATAGTTAAGTAGGCCAAAGTTTTTACTTGGATAAATATATAAGTCATGGATTTATTTTTATAGAAAGTATTTAAAGGTTTTAAAGTATATTTTTAAAGTATGCTATGAAGCATATTATTTTAGTTAAGTTCCATTATACGTGTTTAATTACGTAGAGTATTACGACACGCATTTCTAAGAAATTAGTAACGTCTAGTACCTCGTATAGGTAACGCACTACAAGTTGGAAATCAAGAGGCAGCACTAAGAGGTAAATAGTATGATCATATAAATGCATGCGTACTATGAATATTATTGTTATGTATGAAATTATGATGTGCTTATGATCGTTATCTACGCTACGCTAAGAGACAAGTCAAGGTTAGATTTCCTTTCACGATCTTTGATAAAAATATGAGATTATGCTTGAATGAATGAATGTTACCAAAATCACATGAAAGCCATGAGATGTTCATGCAGTAATTTATGTCTAGTATGCCATGTAATAGAATAGCCATATTATGTATGCCATGTTCATGTAATACTTAGATGATGTATGCCATATTCATGTAGTACTTAGATCATGCATGTCATGTAATGTAGTATTTAGATCATGTATGCCATGGAATGTCATAAAATGTTCAGATCATGTTATGTCATGTTATGCTATACCATATACAAGAAAATGCCATGTTATGCTCTATCATATACAAGAATATGTCATGTTATGTTATGTCATGAACAAGAATATGCCATGTTAAGAAAGTTTATGAAACCTAATGAATTCTCATGCATTAAGAAAGATAAGAAGTTTTAAGGCAGTGCCTTGGACTCAAGCCTGGCTAATCACAAGTAAAGTGAAACACGGACTCAAGCATGTTTCACTCCATGTTATGCCAGTTAAGTGAAACACAGACTCAAACGTGTTTCACTCCAGATTATGTAAGTTAAGTGAAACACGGACTCAAGCGTGTTTCACTTCAGGTTATACAACTTAGGTGAAACACGGACTCAAACGTGTTTTACTTCATATTAAGGCAAGATAAACAAGTTATCATGCATTCACATTACATGTTGCCATGATTATGTATGTATGTAAAGTTTTCAGAAAGTTATGTTACGCATATGATTGTGAATCTGTGATGCTGAATGCATGTTGTGAAGAGTCTTCAGAAATCAAGTTTATGCTAGGCTAAGATGTATTTTACGATACGATGTGCTACTTACTGAGTATTCGACTCATTTTTGTTTGTCTTCCTGTTTTCTTCTATGTCTAATTTTCACAGATTGTGATTATGATGACGCAAAGCTGGATGATCAGGAGTAGATCTCGTGTAAAGACTTAGAAAAGAATAAGTGATATTCACACAAGAACTAGATTTCTTTTTGTCATTTGTAGGATTAGTTTATGTTCTTTTATTTTACGTTCAGTTTTGAAACATTTATGTTCAATACAGTTTTTTATGCTTTTCAATAAAATGAGATAATTCAAGACATGAATCTCTTTACCAAGTATTATGTTATGAATGTTAGTAACATCTTTATCCTACGGGAACGGGGTGTTACACGATAAGTCATCTGAACCAAGTCTTTCAATTCGCATGCTAGAGGGTAGAAAAAACCCTAGGTCCATAACAACTACATTTCCCTTAAAAGACCTTGTCTGCAAGGTCAGGATACTGCCAGCATAGGTGCTCGATCGGAACCCATATCGAGTTCTCCTTAGGTTCTCCCTTCCATTTTACCAGAAGTTCAATTAGAGGTTGATTCTTGGATTTTGACATTCTTCTTTACAGGATTTGCTTTGGCTCATAACGTAGAACTCCATGACAGTTAACTGGAGGCAACCCTGGTGCGACTACCACTGACGAACCCAGGTGCTTCTTGAGACACGACGCGGACTATGGATCCTAGCGGCAGCTCTAACTTGTAAGCCGTTGTCCCGATCCGTTGTACTACCTTGAAAGGACTAAAGAATCAAGGAGAAAGCTTCGAGCTTTGGCGGCAAGCAACACTGTGTCTATTTTTCGAGAGTCTGAGGTATACCATGTCTCCTTCAACAAATTCTCGAATGGTGTGCTTGTGACCATAATTTTTTTTTTTTAAATCGTTGCTTGGGCTGTTGCTAGGTTTTTCTTTAGGATAGTTAAGATCTCGTCCCTTGTTTTGAGCTGAGAGTCAACCTCTACGTTTAAAGTAGTGCCTACCACATACTGTAGGATTAACTTAGTGGAAGAGTGGAGGTTAGTATTATACCACCACTCTCCCCATTGCAACCAAGCCACCCATTCCTTGGGACGATGGCTAACGAAGCATCTGAGGTACTGTTGAATATCTCTGTTTACCACCTATGTCTGCCTATCATCCCAGTCTCTGCCCATCAGACTGGGGATGATAGGCAGAGTTGTATGCTAGTTGAGTCCATGTAACCTGAACAGCTCCTTCCAAAATGAGCTTGTAAAGGTGACATCCCTGTCAGAGACAATAGTGGAAGGCATGCCATGTAGTTTGAAGACATGTAAGATGAAAAGTTTGGCCACTAGGGATGGGAGAGAGGAACAAAGTGGGCATACTTTGTGAGAATATCTACCACCACCAAAACCACTGTAAATCCCTTGGATGGAGGTAGAGACTCGATGCAGTCCATTAAAATGTTTGTCCTAGAGGGAATGGGAAGAGACTGTAGTAAACCAATAGGGTGCAAATTTTCAAACTTGCACTTCTGATAAGTGGGACACTCTCTAATGTAAGACTTGATGTCCTTTTTCATCCCTGGCCAGTAAAAATCAGCTTTGGCCTTGTGAAGGGATTTTTTATAGCTAGCATGCCCTCCATAGGGGCTATCATGCACATACTATAAAACTTGTGACTTGAAGGAAGAATTCTTAGGCAAATAAATTCTTCCCTTCATCAATAATAGCCCATTGATAAAAGAAAACTTCTGGTTCGAAAATTGTCCCTGTTGAAGTTTCTGAAACAACTCTTTAAGCTCCAAATTAGTCTTGTAAGAGGTTCTCAAGTCTTGTAGCCACATAGGATCTAACACAGAAATTCCAACCAAAGAAACTACCCCATATATCTCAGGTTGTCTAGACAGGACATTTGATGTCTTGTTTTCCTTTCCCTTCTTTTACTCAATAGTGAAATCATAACCCAGCAGTTTGCTAATCCACTTTTGGTGGGATGAAGTGCCAACTTTTTGCTCTAGCAGAAACTTCAAGCTCTGCTGGTTTGTCCTCACAATGAAAACCCTGCCCCATAGATATAGCCTCCATTTTTTTACTGTATAGACAAGGGCCAATAGTTCTTTTTCATAAGTGGATAGGTTTAGAGCCTTTCCTTTAAGGGCATGGTTGAGGTAAGCCAAAGGCCTGCCCTCCTGCATCAAAATAACCCTTTCCCCACCCCTGAGGCATCACATTGTATGAGAAAAGATCTTGAAAAATCTAGCAAGGCCATCACAAGGGGTTTAATCATCATTGCCTTCAACTACTCAAAGGCCTTAAAAACTGATATAATCCATAGAAAAGATTTTTTCTTCAATAAGGTAGTGAGTGGGGCAGCTATAAACCCATAATGTCATATGAATTTCCTGTAATAGCCCATGAGTTTCAAGAATCCTCTCAACGATTTGATGGAGTTAGGTATGGGCCAATTTGTCATGGCTGTAATTTTGGTGGAATATGCATTTACCCTTCCAGCCGAAACTAGATGTCCCAAATATTCTATCTCCTTGCAACTGAACTTACATTTACTCTTTTTAACAAATAGAGTATGTACAGCCAAAGTTTTTAACGTAGTAACTAAGTGAACCAAATGTTCCTCCTTAGTCTTACTGTAGATCAAAATATCATAAAAAATACAATTAAAATCTCCTTAAGTTAGGGCTAAAACACCTCATTCACTAGCCCTTGAAATGTGGTTGGAGCGTTTGTTGATACAAAGGGCATCATTAGGAACTCATAGTGGCCATAATGAGTCCTAAATGCTGTTTTTGGAATGTCCTATTCTGTGACCCTTATTTGGTGGTATCTTGACTTTAGGTCCATTTTTGAAACGATAGTGGCCCCATGTAGTTCATCAAGGAGCTAATCAATAATTATAATGGAAAATTTGTCTTGGATGGTCTATTTAGGGTCTGGTAATCAATACGCATCCTCCAACTCCCATCGGCCTTTCTCATCAATAATATGGGAGAAGAGAATGGTGATTAGCCGAGTCTTATCACTCCAACAACTAATAATTCTTGCACAATTTTTTTTATTTCTAACTTTTGATAGTATGGATACCTGTACAGAAATAGGAGCATTTCGTTCCTTGAGTGTAATACGATGGTCACAATTTCTCTTAGGGGGCACTCCTTAGGTTCATAAAAAATACCATTGAATTTTTGCAAAACCACCTCTAACTCTGGAGGGACTATTGTCTACACCTTCTCTTCTCCTATTACTAAAATTTAGAGAAGCATCCCTCTTCTTTCAACCTTACTTAATTGGTACAGTTCCACACCATCTATCATTTGTAAATGACTAAGATTTAATCCCTAAGTGTGATAGACCCAACACCCCGAGTGAAAGTCATAGTAAGGGAAGCAAAATCCCATAAAACAGGCCCAAGTGTCCTTATCCATTGCATGCCAAGATCCACATCACAACCTCCTAGGGGTAGTAAAAAAGAATTTTTAGTAAACAGGTGCCTTTGGAACAATATCTATGCCCTTCCAGCTTCCCAACACTTTTAAACATTTCACCATTAGCTACCCTAACTTCTATTTGTTCTTTTGAGTTATGAGTCAATTAGGAATTAGGACTAATGGTGGGGTCGATGAAAATGTGCGTACTATGAGTATCCACTAAAATTACCACCAGCTGCCCTATAATTTTACCTAACAATCTCATAGTTCTTGGGCTAGTAGAATCGGCAATATCATGCAGAGAAACCTCGAGTGCCTCCACCCCAAGATTCTGTATATCTATCTCTTCATTCTCTAGTGGCTGCTACTTATTCCCCTCCTCTTCATTGTCACATTCTTGATCAAATTCCACACCCTCCATGATATACAACTTAAGCTTTTCTGCATTTATGAGTGAGGTTTCACTTCTCATAGCAATAATAGCACAACCCATTGTCCCTCATTTCCTTCATCTATGTGGCACGAACATTTTGAATGGAAAATTTTCTCTTAAAAAGAAACCCTTTAGAAATTGGAAATTCCTTCCTAGCCTCCATATGAGAGGAACCAGAAACCAGTGCCCCTTCCCCCACTAAAACCCCCTAGAGAGGGTGAAATATAAGGATTCAGAGGCTTCTTCATTCTCCCGAAACTATAAACATACTCCTCTTAGATTTTGGTCAATCCAAAGGCTAAATTTAAATTGTGGGGTTTGAGCATTCTTAAGGGCAATTTAATTTCATCCTTAAGTCCGTTAAGGAAACAACTAAGCTTATAGTTCTCAACAAGTCCCCTTGAGTGATTAGAGAGTACCTCAAATTGGGTCATATAAGCTGCCACGATGTTTGTTTGTCTCAGTCTACTAATTGCTTCCATGGAATCATCATAGGATGAGCTCCCAAATCTGAGCTACAATGCCTAAATGAAGGCCTCCCAAGTGTGGAGGCTGCTAGTCTCTTCTACATCCTTGAACCAGACCAGCGCATCCCCCTCTTTTTAGAAAGAAGACATTAGAATCTTCTGATGATTTGACAAAAGGTGTAGGAAAAATAGTGACTAGCCTTGTATACCCACCCAGTGGGATTTTCCTTATCAAATATAGAAAAATCAAGCTTAATAAATCTATATTGCATCCCTCTTGAGGCTCCCAACCCTTCAGACTAGAACTCTTCTTCATGGCTTCTATTATGGTGGTGTCGTGGGTGTTGGTGTCCCCCATTTAGGGTTTCTAATAATAGGTCTATCTTTTGGGCTAAATCATCAAAGGGCTTGTGATGGCTTTCTATTTGTTCTTCTTGCAGGTCTTGGTGCCACTTCATTGCTAGAACCAACTTCTCAAATTCTTTGTATTGGGTGCCTTTTGGCACAGTTGTTGTGGACTCCAAGATCTTGTTGCTTTAATAATGCCAATTGATAAGAGTGCAGTGGGATTTTTAGAGAGAAAATGAATGGAAATATATTATAAAATAGATATGTTAATTTGAGAAATTAGAGAATCTCCAATTTCGACAAATGCCTATGTAATTAATTTATGATTCCATTCACAGAAAATTCTACAATACTAATACTCTGAAAGCATAACTGACTGATAGGGAAAAGTCGACAATACCCTTATTGGGCTGAGATACTATAGATTATACTAAGGCTAACTCTACCATTAACATAAGCCCATAATGATTAACCCATAACCAATTCAACTCTCAGTCTACAACCCATGGCCCACGACACAACTGTCAAACACTAAACAACATGTAACGATAAGTCATCTGAACCAAGCCCTTCAGTTCGCATGCCAGAGGGTAGAAAAAACCCTAGGTCTGTAACATATTGATTTAAAAAACTATTCAAAATGACGTGATTGTGAATAAAAAATTTAGGATAAAGAGTAGCAAGGAATAGATCGATTGGTGAATTGTCGAACTTTAGTTCAGCTGGATTATAGGTGGAGATGGAAACCCTACATCTATACATTGGCTGCATTGTTTGTTTGCCTATACACCATTGATGTTGCCAATTAGGCTCATGCTGAACCATTCTTTAAAAGCCCTTTATATAATTGTGGGTACTTTTGCCTCACTGTGTTCTGATTATTTTCATGCCCATTTATCTGTGTTCAATCATACTAAAAATGGGGTCCAAGGCTTAAAAGTATCACCTGTCGCTGTGAATTTACACCCCACCTATTGTCCATGCTAATATGTTTGGCAGATGGGATATATCATCATATAGGGAAAAGTATACTTTAGAAACTCAAATTGGCAGATGGGATATATCATTATATATAGGGAAAAGTATACTTTAGACTCTCAAATTATTGGAATTTTACACTTTGCACTTTAAATTATCAAAACTGACACATTAAATGCTCAAATTTTAGAAAAAAACTGATAATTAGGCACTCTAATTTGATTATGGCATTGAGATGAATAAAAAACACTTGACATAGTACAATCTTCGTTATTATCTTAATAGGAAGAGCAAAGTGTCGGTTCCTGATAATTTAAGATCAATTTCTGGTATAGAGACAGTTTTATGGTAAGTTAATTTGAGAGTAAAATTGTAGTCATCGCTATTTTTTTATATTTTATAAATCTTTGAGTAGTGGTCAAGCTGCCAACATCGGAGAAGTTTATTAGAGTATAGATTTTCCACATGGCTCAGATCTTTCGGGACATGTTACTTTCAATTCCAAGACAGCTCAGAATTCTACAGGGCATCTTAGGATAGAATTTGTTGGTGTTTTAGAAGGCTTCTTGTTTGATATCAATCTCTGGTTGTTTCATAAGTTACAAACTTAATTGCCCACCAAATTCAAGACAAACATAAAAAAAATTATTAAGTATACAGCTGCATATGTATGTATGACTTCCTTCCTTGAGATGCAAGCTGATGTGATTGTGACCCAGAATTCAGGGAAATATTTATTAGAGAGCTGTTTTCATGAAAAGGTTGTTGCAGACTTTGTATGGGCTTTGTTAGCTGGAGATTAATCATTGATCTTCTCATTCAATTCACCTAAACCCTACCAAAGTAATGATAATACTAATCATGAGTAGTAACTACCACCCATCTCAAAAAGAAGAGCTAGTGTTTGGACACTGAAGTCTTCTCAGCTACTCTCAAACACTCTCACTATTATTCATTACTTTATTATTACTTTTTACCTACTTTTTCTACTATTCATTACTTTTTACCTACTTTTTACTACTATTCAATATTTTATTATTACTTTTTCTCAACACTTCTCAACACTTCTCACTATCCAAACCAAGCCTAAAACACCCTACTAATCATGCTGTTCCTGATGGTTCCAATTCCTTTTTATTTTTTTATAATTTAATAATAGTTAAGAAATTCCAAAAACAGATGTTTTCCCTTACTGGGACTAGAGATCATTACAGCATAAACTTAGAGGAAATACTCAAGTGGGTTCGATAACCACTTTTTCATAATATAGGCTGGTTTAAATTTAGAGATGAGATAAGATAGTTTTAGATAAAAGATAAAAGTTGAATAAAATATTATTAGAATATTATTTATTATTATTATTATTATTTTAAAATTAAAAAAAAATTGTAAAATTCTTTATTATATTTTATGTGATAATTTAAAAAAATTGTAATGATAAGATGAAATACTTTTTAAATCCAAACAGGACCTTAAATCTAAGATTTGAAGCAAAACTTTTGTCATTCTTGAAATAATTCTCTTGAGATGAATCATAATTTTCATAATGATGCCATAATTTTCATGTTGGCTGTGATGTCACTAGATTTGTGGGATCTAAGGTATCATTGTTCCCAAATGGGTTATTATAGAATGGCACGAATAATTATAGAATTATATTATTTTATAAGTCCATGGATAAACGCATTATTCAGATGGATAACCATCAATATATATATTGTTTTTCTTTTGATTTTGTGTGAATCTCAAATAAAATGACTTATATAATATATGGAATAATATATATAATTTGATTAGGATGAAACTGAAACCAATGCATGACATTAATGGAAATGAGATTCACTGAGGGGCTATAGAGTGAAACACATGTACCAAACAAGACAAAAAGAAAAACAAAAGATCTAAATAAGACAGATGTGACAACAATTTATGAGAAAAGGACTATTCATTCTGGTCCTCACACCTCTGCAAAACCTTACAACAGGACAGCTATTCAATGTATAAATAGGGGGTGGTGGGATTAACCTGCAAGTGATTAAATTTAAAACTATCATAACCACCGATTCTTATCGTTCTAATTAATTGTTCGGAAAATTTATTTATTTTTACTTAATTATTAAGAAAGTAATTTTAAGTCTATTGTATATTTTTTTTATTTTTAAAAATATTTAATGACAAAATAAAAAATAAATTATAAAACAACTGACGGTAACAAAGAGCGGTGCTACTCAGGTGGCAGAGTGACACCGCTCAATTTAAAAAGCCCAAATTCTGATCTTTTTCCTCTTATTTTGTTAAATTTATTTGCTCCACTGTAGGGGACCTTCCCTACAGTCCAACTTCCCATCCCACAAACCAGATGATGTTTACCTATATCTGGATATTTGTATGTAAAATGTTGGGAAGTTTTTAATGAATAGTACACAAATGGTTGAGAGATAAAAGCTTTATATCTATGTATATAAATTTTGTGTAAATGTGGATCCCACCTTAAAAGTATATTTAGATGAAATTTTTGTATATTTTGGAAGAAGTTCATTTGATGGACAGTGAGCAAGGCAATTAAACAACAAAAATAAAGTCTTTCACAGTTTACATTGTGATGGTTTAATAAAAGTTTTAAGTTATATATGAGTTAAAATCTCAAAAATTTAAGATTCAAATAGTGAGATAAGATAAGACGAGAGGAGATGATTTTAGATGAGTTGAATAAAATATTATTATAATATTATTATTTTGAAATTTAAAAAAATTATATTATTTATTATATTTTTTGTAAAAATTTATAAAATTTATAATAATAATATGAGATAAGATAAGATGATTTTTGTATCCAAACGAGTCTTTAATCGAAAATTACTCAAAAAAAACGTATGTCCATAGTATTATGTGTCAAGAAAAAGGAAACTCCCATTTAGCTAGAAACTCATATAATCTCATTAATGTATCATTAAATTTTGAACTTCCGTTATATATATTTCAACTTCAATCTCATTAAATGCTATTTAATCCAATCTTAACATAAAATTAAAAACATCTGGACCAAAAAAAAATCATCTAAGAAGCAAGAACCCCATTTAATTTTGCTTTCTTAAAATAAAAATTAAAAACAAAAAGCAAAAAAATATGATTTCTTTATGGCATTATTATTACAAATGATTAGAACTAGGCATCTAAAGGCAAAGCAAGTTCCAGGGAATACTTTCAAAATTTTGAAGACTCAAAAAGCTGTGAAATCATTAATAATTTAATCCATATAACAGACGTCTTTTATTTTTTTTTAATTTTTTTATATCTTTTTCGAGTAATAAATACAGTGAAAGAGAAAACCAGAGACAAAGCACGTGATCTCCCTCTTGCTCTCTCCCATGTTTAACGTTCGCTTTAGTTTGTCTCAATCCACGCGCCAATTCCTTCTCTCTCTCTCTCTCTCTCTGCTTCGTGCACACATTCACCTTTTGTTTTCAGTCGCACTACCTCTTTGATTTTTTGTTCTCTGTACTAAAAACCCTGTGGAAGGTTTGAGGTTTCGCTCTCTAGATTTGCCTCATTCAGGGAAAGGTCTGTAAAGTTCTTAGCTTTCTCTATGTTTTCTCCTCTTATGGGTATTCTGGTTTTGTTTCTTTGTTCCTTTAAATTTTCTCTCTTTTTCTTGGGATTTTTTAGTTGGGTTTCTAATGTAGATCGGTTATATACTCTCTTCATGCGTGACATTTGGCTCTGGAGCTTTTGAAAAGCTTCTGTTGCTGCAGTTTCAGGGTATGCATGGCTCATTTTTGTTCTTATGTAGCTTCGGATATTTTGTTTGTTTTTTCTTCATGGGGTGGTATTTTCTCTCGCTCTACTCGGTTGGTTTCTTTCCTCCTCCCCTTCGGTTGGAGCGGCCGGGGATACAATTAAAGTCTCTGGCTGTATAACTCGTGTTTGTCCTTGACGGCCTTCAATGGGTGCCAACCTTTGGTTTTCTCGTAGGAATTCCCTCTCTTTATCACGTTTCCCAATATTTTTTTTTTAAATTTTATGTTGCTGGGAAGGCGTGTTTATCTTTATCTTGTGTTCTATTAAGCGTTTCTGTTGGACTGGTGGATTCATATCTACCGTGCTTTCTTTTGGTTTATTGTGGTTTTCAGTATTCTTCCTCTGTTTTTTCATACAAACTTGCAGGAAATGGGTGTCGTCTCTAGAAAGATTTTCCCAGCATGTGGGGGCATGTGCATTTGCTGCCCTGCTCTGAGGTCAAGATCTCGGCAACCTGTTAAGCGTTACAAAAAACTGCTTGCAGAGATATTTCCTAAATCCCTTGTGAGCATCTACTCCCGTTTTTCTGTTGGCCTGATTGTGTTTAGTTTTTAGCAATTCTAATGGTTTAGAACCTGACCGTGTAATATAAGATGTTATGTTTATATTTGAGGTGAGTTTAGAGGTATCCAACGCTGCAACTCTAACTAGCTTCAATGTAAACCAGCGGTGGGCGTTATCACCATTCAGTTAGGCAATGTGGGTGATCACTGCCTAGTCATGTACTTTTTAGTGCCTTCATATTCCTAAATGTAACCAGTGGTCAGCAATGTGACCATTCAATTTGGTAAGGTGGGTGACTGCTGCCAAATAATGTACTTTCAGTGCCATTATATTGCTGTGACCAATAGTAAATATGGTTACTGTGACCATTCAATTAGTTTCCTGTGTTTGGTCAAAGAAACGAGCGTAGAACCTACTCTAGTTCATCTAAGTAGGATATGAACTAGATTTACACTATTATAGTTTATTTAGGATTCAAAAAAGGGGCTGGCCCATACAAAATATGAACTAATAACTATAGAACTACTTCATGCATGTTAGAGTTTAGACCTGAAATCTCAAAGTCAGCCAAATCTGGCATGGGTTATGAGTTTTGGTTATAAGCAACTAACTCGAAGTGTTTCTTAACTTGTCAAAAAAAAAAAAAACTTGGAAGTGTTTTTTAATAATGATTTGCTTGACCATGTAGGATCATTGTCTACTTTACTATTTATACCTACCAGATAAATGATGCTCAAAGTCTTGAAATATATTGCAGGATGGATCTCCAAGTGAAAGAAAGATTGCCAAGTTATGTGAATATGCTGCAAAAAACCCTTTTCGGATCCCGAAGGTTTTGAGTCTAGCATTCCTGCTTGTGTATTGCCGTTGAACATGAAATTTAGTATCGAAATGAGTGAGCCCAGTGCTGAATATTGGTGCTATTGCTTATTTAACAGATTGTGAAGTATCTTGAAGAAAGGTGCTATAAAGAATTGCGGCACGGGCATATCAATTTTGTTAATATTGTTGCAGAGGCCTACAATAAGTTGCTTTGCATATGTAAGGAGCAGATGTAAGTGGAAGTATTTATTGTGCAATTTTAGATAGATTTTTCAGCTTGTAAGTTGGTTTTATTAAGATGAACAACTCATTTATAGCCAATATTGATTATATATTTTTCAAGAACTCTGCTTATATTGCATTCCACTGAATTCTTTTAAAAAATGTCTTTAAACCTTGGAAATTCTATTTTGCATAACACTTGCAGTAGCTGCTAATATCTGATGCAGTGTTTATTCATTTAGTCCAAGATTTTTTAGGGAGTACCCTAAATTTTATTGAACTTCATTTTAGCTGGATATTTCTTATGTTAGAGTACATGAAATAGTTTTGTAAATTTCACTGTACAGGGCATATTTTTCTGTTAGTCTGCTGAATGTGGTTACTAAACTTTTGGACAACTCTAAGCAAGATGCTATGAAGATAATTGGATGCCAAACCTTAACAAGGTTCATCTACAGTCAGGCGAGTTCAGACCTAACTTTAATTTTCTTTTGTAAGTGCTATCAAAATATGCCAAACAGATAATGTCTTTTATACATTGATGGGTCTTATTTACACTTACGAAGTTAAGTTTTTTTTTCAAAAAACTTATCAAAAAAAGTTTTTTTTCAATTTTCTTTTCTCTACTGGAGGTAAAAAATGGATACAATTCAGATTGGATGCTAAGAAAATCGATTCTTCTAGTTCCCTAAACTATGACGAAAAGGGAAAATTAGGCAAGAAAAAAAATCCTTCAACAATAAAAAATTCTTTACATGATATTTTAAACATTCCGTGTGAAGATTCGTGTATGGGTCATGCTCTGTTATGCTTATTAGTTTCTAGCTTTATATTTTTCGTAGATGTTAGCAAAGTGGATTTTATATACTCAGTTATATAGCTGTTCTGAAGGCTGTTGGTCCATGTTAAGATTCATGTATAGGTTGTGCTCCGTTATGCTTATTTCTTTCTAGCTTACTATTTTTTTTTTGTGGATGTTAGCAAAGTGGATTTACACATTTTTTTCTGTCATTGTCAAATACAAATTGAAACTATTTTTGTTACTCTTACATATTTTGTCTGTCGATGAAATGTATGGACAGGCAGATGGAACCTATACACAAAACATTGAAAAGTTGGTGCGTAAAGTATGTGCACTGGCTTGTGAGAAAGGGGATGAACATCAAAGGTGCTGCTTAAGGGCTTCAAGCTTGCAATGCCTCTCAGCCATGGTAGTTTTATTATTTGATTTTCATTTTTTTTACAATGTTCAGGAACACAGCATTTTGGAAAATGAATTTGCTCCCGGTTTTTGTTATCTATTTCCTAGCATGTGACATGTCTTAAAAAAATAAATATGTAAACTACTAATCGCCTGTTTTTGGAGCTGGAAGATTGGTTATTTGATAGGTTTCTCCCATTTGCAGATATGGTTTATGGCACAGTTCTCACACATTCTTGTTGATTTTGATGAGGTTAGTTCTTTTGAGTGGGTTTTCTTGAAGCTATTTAATGAGTTCATGGAATTTCTATAATATTCTACCAACTGTATGCAGTCATTTTGGTGTCTTATCAACATTGAAGTACTACATTTATTTTAAATGTTGTTTAGACCAAAGTGGTGCAGTTTAACTGATTGGTGTCACTGTATTGACCAAAGAAAAAAATATTTTGATGACAATTTGTTGTTTTAAATCCTTATGTTTCAAACAGGTGTTAATTGAGAAAAAGGTACACGGCTGGCATTTAAAACACAAGACTATAAGACTAGCAACACTCAACTAGTTTTCATGGGAACCAGAAGACTTTTATTTAAATAAACTTAGATTGTAATGAACTTTTGAAGGAGTGGAAAAATGGAAAATATTATTCTTTTCTTCCATTTTTATTTTCAATTGATGGATAATGCTATTGATGTTAGAGGTTGGTTTTGATGTCAGTTGTCACCTACTGACATTGAAGGTCAGCTTAGCAATTGAGAATCAAGTGAAACTAATCTGAGAAACAATGAAAGGCGAGCTCAGGTCGTATTTCACAATTATTTTGCAATGTTATCCCCTAAGTTTTAAAATCTAGATCAAGCTGATGTCATCACTGGCAGAGGAAACTCTCGTCTTTTTGACAGTTTTCTCTTCTAGTCAATATATCCAGTGAATGAAGCAGAGTGTGCGTAATGTTCTCATTAGCTTTTCCCAGTACTGAGTTATTCTATCTCTTGTTTTGCCCATGCCTTATTTTTGTGTTACGCTTTATCGTTCCTGTTTGTTGTTGTAACTCTTGCATCAGATTTTAATTTCTTGATAATGCTCTGCAGATTGTATATGGTATTTTAGATAACTATGAGCCTGGTACTCATACTGACGGAGATGTTGAGAGAGAGGAGCCACATCATAATTGGGTGGATGAAGTAATTAGATGTGAAGGAAGAAGTGGTGCTATTCCAAGTGGTGATACTAGCCCTAGCTACATGATCATGAAACCACAACCAGAAAAGAAGGATCCTTCGCTTTTGACTAGGTAGTGCTTATTAAAAATCCTATGGAGGGTTTTTTAATTATTTATGGGAATTTGCAACTCAATTTGATGCGCTTTGACAATTTTCTTCTTTTTATTTATTTCCCTTGAACACTTTCTTGCCTTTGTTATAGAGAAGAAATTGAGACCCCAAGAGTATGGTCACAAATTTGTATCCAAAGAATGGTTGAGTTAGCCAAGGAGAGCACAACAATGCGCAGGGTACTGGATCCAATATTTACTTATTTTGATTCTGGACGGCATTGGGTTCCTCGGCAGGGGTTGGCTGTGGTTGTTTTGTCTGATATGTCTTACTTCGTGGACAGTTCAGGTATCTTGATCTGCCTTCGACTTCTTCACATATGTGAACTTCAAGTATTATATTAGTTTTTATCCATGTATGGTATTAATGTTTGAAATTCAAAGTATGTCGCATGTCGTGGATCTCTCTCTCTCTCTCTCTCTCTCTCTCTCTCTCTCTCTCTCAGTGTGGGCTGCCAAATATTTATCGTGTGGATATTTTGCTAAGTTTATACTTTTATTCCAGGGAATAAGCAGCTAATTTTAGCTTCTTTGATACGTCATCTGGATCACAAAAATGTTTCACATGATCCCCAACTCAAGTCTTATGTCATTCAAGTTGCTACTACTTTAGCTAGGCAGATTAGATCAGGAACCGTGCTGGCAGAAATTGGATTTGTCTGTGACCTATGCAGGCATCTGAGAAAATGCCTTCAAGCCACAGTTGAGTCAGTTGGTGAGCAAGAGGCAAACACAAATATCTTGCTGCAGAACTCCATCGAAGACTGTTTACTTGAAATTGCAAAAGGGGTAAGTTTGCTTCTTACTTCTTTTGTGTTTGTAGTTGTTGCTTTCTACCATGCTCCCAGTTTAAATGAATGTGTTATGATCTTTTGTAGATTGGTGATGCGCAACCACTGTTTGACCTGATGGCAATAACACTGGAGAAGCTTCCATCTGGAGTCGTTGCCAAGGCAACCATTGAAGCATTAATGATTCTTGCTCATACAATCTCTGTAGCATCATTGTCTTCACGCACTCAACAGGTGAGTAATGATGTAATTTTTTTCCTTTCCAGAGGTTTTCCATAAGAGACCATCTTATCTTTCTTATTTCCTTTGAAAGTACTCTCCTATACCGTTGTTAGTTGAAAATAAGGACACATTTGCCAGCAATTTTAATTTTGACTTGCCTCACATCCGACTAAAGTATCTCTGATTATTTTCTGAGTCTCATACTTGAAGATTGTAGAATAAATTGGGAAGATTGTAGAATAACTTTTTTGTTAGTAAATTACTTTGTTTTTTGTTAAGTGGATTCATGTATCCTTCCTGTGCACTGGGAAAAATCCTCTTTTCGTTATTAGTAAAAGCTTTTATCTTACTCCTCAAAAACAAATTACCATGCTGCATGTGCAGAAGATATTAGGAAGCTACATTATCCAGAAAATGTGAGATTGACTATTATAATTTTATGGAACTACATTCTTGCATGCGGCTCATGCTTTTAGCTATTTTTCATGTAGATCTTTCCAGAAGGCCTTCTTTTCCAATTGTTGAAGGTGATGTCACACCCAGATGTTGAGGCACGAGTTGGAGCACACCAGCTATTTTCTGCTCTTCTAATCCCAAGTTCTAATCATATCCGACATGGAGTTGCTTCTCTTAGAAGCAGTTCTCTACACCAACCTAGAAGATGGCACTCAAATACTGCATCTGCATCAATTACAGCTCTGCTTGAAAAGCTCCGCAAAAAAGATGGCTTCAAACTAGAAAAGCATGGGAATAATGTTCATGATGATCTTAAAGAAAGGGACATGGTTGAAGAAGACTGGAAACAGGGGCGTGTCAACAAGAATTCCCCTAATTTTTACAAAATTAGCTCTATTATTGACAGGAATGCTGTGTCAACCAGCTTATCTGAGGCTGTGAGCAGAAATTTCAATTGCATAAAGGGTTTACTTTTATCTGGTGATGCAGCATGTCTTCATTTTATCAAGTTTCTTACAAAATCTAATCTATGATTGTCCCAGGAACCACATATTATGAAGTTTAATGAGGAGCAAATAGCGCTGTTGCTGTCTGCTTTTTGGATACAAGCCAGTTTTTCTGATAATTTACCTTCAAATTTTGAAGCTATAGCTCATTCTTTTGTTTTAGCACTTATTTCTTCAGGCTTAAAGGTGAAATATATCTTTGAACACAGCACCTGCTTGTTTTCTGTCAATTATTTTGTACTATCATTTCTCTTGCTTTTGTTTTCATACTTATGGCCTGTCAAGGGAGTTCAAGTCAGTCTTAAATTGATTGGCCAAGGTTGCATACTTTAGTTTAGTCACTTATGATATATCTAACAAACAATGTTGCAGAATCCAAATGACAACCTTGTGGTCCGATTCTTTCAGCTTTCCCTGTCTCTCAGGAACAAGTCCCTAGACTCTAACGATGGTATGAGCAGTAGAGTTTCATCAGCTGGCTCACAATTTGGAGAATGTTAAATGTTTTAATGATATATATTTAAATGTTTTAATGATATATATTTCTCTTTCAGCAGGTATGTTGCCTCCAGCTTGCCAAAGATCTATCTTTGTACTATCGACAGGCATGTTGATGTTTGCAGCCAAGATATATCACATTCTTGGTCTGAATGATTTGCTCAAGTCATTATTTCTACATGATGTGAGTTGTGTTTGCAGCATGTCCATGTTTGTGTGGGGGTTAGGGTAGCTTTCTGCTTGCAGTAAGACTAAACCTGTTGATTTTGATAGTTAGCTTATCAAAAATTTATCTTCTTCAAGTTCAGGTTGATCCCTATATAGGTATTAGTGATGACCATCAAGTATATGTAAAGTCTCAGACGAACATCAGAGAGTATGGATCCACTAGTGATAATCAGCTTGCTGCATCATTGCTCTCTGAGTTACGGAACAAGATATTTGAATCCAACAATGTCATGATGGACATTTTAGTTCAGAGTCTGTGTACAATTACCGAGGTATGACACTATCAATGGACCAGTGCCTCTCCCTCTCTCTCTCTCTCTCTCTCTGATTTATATCTTTCTGTTTGTTAAGCTGGAGGCTGATGCCCTAACTAAGCAGCTGTCAGTATCGTTCACACCAGATGATGCATTCATGTTTGGTCCACAATCAATACTTGAGTTTGACCACAATCAAATGGTTTCCAATTCCAAGAAATCACTGTCCTTTGATGGGGTATGCTCTTTATCATCTTGTTTTAACTGCTGTTTCAACCAATGAACTTGCATCTGATGTTTATCATTAGCCTATATAGGTAGAAAAGGATGGATGGTAGTGTCAAAACACTCCGGAAATCAAGAATACTAAGAGAATATTTTTTTTTGGGAAAACTGCCTCAATGAGTTCAGCACTCTTTCATTATATTCAAATCAATGTATACACGGAGGTATACGCTATACACACGGAGTCTAACTGATTCCTAATATTCAGCATCTATACATGATAAGATAATATGTACAACTAATATTAATAGAGTAAAAAATTTTATAACTTCCTAAAATTGTATATGGTAACATCTCCCTTCAAATTGATGCTGGTAAGTCAACCAGCAACAATTTTCCAACAAGAAATTGATGTCGCTGTCGAGTCATTGCTTTGGTGAAGACATCGGCCACTTGGAGATCCGAAGAAATGTTAGGACGAGAAATCACCCGACCTTCCAAAGTATCTCGGATAGAATGACAATCAACCTCAATGTGCTTGGTACGTTCATAGAAAACGGGATTGGTGGCAATCTGAATAGCAATAGTGTTATTAGCATGAAGAGGGATATAATTAGTCTGAGGAAACCCAAGCTCCTCTAGAAGACCACGTAGCCATATAATTTTTGAACAAGCAGTAGACATGGCATGATACTCAGCCTCAGTAGATGATTTAGAAACACGATCTTGTTTCTTACATCTCCAAGAAATTAAGGCATTATCCAAAAACATACCCAACCTGTAGTAGATCGATGCGTATCTGGATACTTAGCCCAATCAGCATCATTGTAGGCAACAAGGTGAAGAGATGAGCCTGTAGGAAAGAATAATCAACGAGTAGGCGACCCTAAAAAATAGCGGATAATGCGGCGAACTGCAGCAAGATGAAGGTGCTGAGGAGAAGACATAAACTCGTTGACCTGATGAACGTCATAGGAGATGTCCGGTCGAGTAGTAGTCAAGTAGATAAGACTTCTAACCAAGCGCTGATAGAGAGTAGGATCATCCAGAAGATCCCCTTCATCTTTCCTGTATTTGACATTTACCTCCATAGGTGTATCAACAAACGAAGTGTCCTCTAAATCAGCCAATGTGATGAGATCTTGAATATACTTATGTTGGTTCAAGGCCCGATGATGAACCTCTAGTCCCAAGAAGTATGTGAGCTGACCAAGATCTTTCATATGGAAAGTTGCATGTAACATCTTCTGAGCCTTAGTAATCAAACCACAGTCAGTGCCAGTAATGATAATATCATTCATATAAACCAAAAGAAGAACTATACCCGCATCAGATGTGTGGAAAAAAAGAGAGGAATCATATTGACTTTGTATAAAGCTGAAGGTAAGAAGTGTACTACGAAACTTCTCAAACCAGGCCTAGGGAGCCTGCTTGAGCCCGTACAAAGAACGCCTCAGCTTACAAACATCATGAGGAGAAGTAGTCATACCAGATGGAAGCTTCATGTAGATCTCTTCTTGGAGATCACCATGAAGAAAGACGTTCTTCACATCCATCTGATGTAGTTGCCATGACTGTGAAGCGGCAATAGCTAAGATGGTTCGAACCGTAGTCATTTTGGCAACAAGAGCAAATGTCTCCTCATAGTCAACCCCATATTCCTGTTTGTTACCCATAGCTACAAGACGGGCTTTGTATCGGTCCAAAGACCTATCAGAACGAAGCTTTACAGAAAAAACCCATTTGCTCCCAATAGGTTTGACTGTAGGAGGACAAGAAACAATATCCCAAGTATGATTCTCCTTGAGTGCTTGAAGTTCCGTTTGCATTGCATTTTGCCAACACTCATGTTTCATAACTTGTTTGTAACAAGAGGGAATGGAAATAGAGGATAAAATAGCCACAAGAGAGACAGGGGAGGAGAAACCATATCAATCAGAAGGTCGAGAAGGGTGAGTAGACTGGTGAAGAGTGGCGGAAACAGGAGCAAGATCAAGTGCCGAGTCAACATCGTGAGGGGGTACTGAGGAAGTGGAACTAAACTCATGTCGACTACGTCTTCCATACACAAAATTAGGTTTGAACCTTTTCACAATTGTCGGAGAATTAGAAAAGTTAGGCAGAAGAGATAAAGATGCAAATGGAAACTCAACATGAGATGGAAGTAAATATTGATTTAAAAAAAAAAAACTTCCTAGAAACTCGTATAGGATGAGCATGGGGATTATAACAAACATAACCCTTTTGAGGTATAGCATAACCAAGAAAATCACACTTAATAGATTGAGCAGTAAGTTTATGTCGCTCATGAGTAAGGAGATGCTCAAAACAAATACAACCAAATGCTTGAAGATCAGAATATGAAGGAGAATGGCCAAACAACTTAAAGAAAGGAGAAACATGATGTAACATAGGAGAGGGTAAACGATTGATCAAATAAACCGAAATAGAAAGTGCTTCACACCAAAAACGAGGAGGAACAAATGATTCAAGTAAAAGGATTCTTACCATATCAAGAAGGTGACGATTTTTCCTTTCAGCAGCACCATTTTGTTGCAGTGTTGAAAGACAAGAACGCTGAGAGGTGATCCTTTTGCTTTGAAGAAAGTCCTGAAACTCATTAGACATGTATTCTCCACCAGAATCAGAGTGCAGCACCTTGATGCTGGCAGAAAATTGAGTCTCAAGAAGTGCAAGAAAGCGCTTAAATACTGAAAAAACTTCGGCCTTGGCCCGTAGGAAGTAAACCCAAGTAAAGCGACTAAAATCATCAATGAAAGTAACAAAGTACTTATAATGCACATGAGAAACAACAGGTGCAATCCTCCAAACATCACTATGAATAATATCAAAACATTGTGAGGCACGAGATGCATGATGAGGAAAAGGGAGAACTTTACTTTTGCCAAGTTTGCATGATGTGCAATCAAAAGAAATATCAAGAGAAGAACATGTTTTATTTCCCAATAAACTAGAATTAAACAAAGTACGAAGTACATTAGAGTTTGGATGGCCTAGACGTCTATGCCACATCTTATTTCCAGAACCAACAACATCACATGCAAAGGAAAGTAAAGGAAAACTAGGAACAATGGTGGAAGGAAAAACGTGAAGAGGAAAGAGTCGTCTCACTTTAGGCCCTTTTGCGATCATCTTTCCTGACACTTGATCCTGCACAACACAACTAGAACAAGAGAATAGGACATTACAATTATTATCAACCAATTGACCAATAGAAATAAGATTTGTGGAGAGGTCAGGAGACACGAAAACATCAGTTAAGGAAGATGAAAGATCACCAACAGCATTGATAGGCAGAGAACTGCCATCAGCGATGTTAATATTCAGATTGCCATCATAATTTCTGACATTTGGAAGAGGAACAACAGTATTGGTCATATGGTTAGTGGCTCCGGAGTCAAAATACCATGGCTTAGAAAAAATTTTATGATTACTTGAGAGCCCAAAAGCAAAAAAAGCAGAAATGATCATTTGTTATACCATTTCAGGAGTGAGTGTGTTTGGGTTTGCTAAGGTTGTAGGAGTAAGAATAGGAACCACCGGCGAGGCAGCAGGCAATGCAGCAGAACTAGAGGCACCAGTGGAGGCATGATAAGCAGTACCTTGCTTCCTTCCAGGTCGAATGGGACAAGCAGAGATGATATGACCCTGTTTCTTGCAGTAGTTATAGAACTTATTGGGGCAATCCCGAGCAATATGACCAAAAGCTTTATAACTAAAGCACTGGACAACACGCATGTCTCTACCCTTATTCCTCTCCTGTGCTGCATAAGCCACAGAAACAGGTGCACTAACATTAGCCCGATGATCCATGGCAGCCTGAGTTACAATACGCTGCTCTTCACAAAGAAGTTCACTCAAACAAGCATGCAGAGAGGTACAGGATTACAATTCATCAGATTAGAACGTGCAATTTCAAAATTGAAACGGAGCTTCATCAAGAATTGATCTCTCTTGCTTATTTCATGCACTGCCTGAATAGCAGAGAGAGCTGCAGCGGGAACATTAGCATAAACAATATCTGAATAATCAACCCAAAGATTTTGAAAATTAGAAAAATATTCTTCAATGGAGAGACTTTCCTGTGTGAAATTAGCCATCTCATATTCCAATTGAAAACGCCGAGTTTTGTTGTCTTCTTTATAAACCTTGTTTAGATAATTCCACAGCCTCAAACAGCGCCAAAAATGCAAGAAAGGAAAAAAAAAAATCGTAGAAGACAGGAAACTATGAACCTGCTCTGATACCATGTCAAAACACCCCGGAAATCAAGAATACTAGGAGAATTTTTTTTTTTTTGGAAAAACTGCCTCAATGAGTTCAGCACTCTTTCATTATATTCAAATCAATCTATACATGGAAGTATACGCTATACACATGGAGTCTAACTGATTCCTAATATTCAGCATCTATACATGATAAGATAATATGTACAGCTAATATTAATAGAGTCCTAAATTGTATAACTTCCTAAAATTGTATACGGTAACAGGTAGGGGTGGCCTGGTTTAACTGCCATGTAAACATGTCAAAATGACAATTATATTTAGAACTCAGGTTATTCTTCGAGATGAGAGTAAACAATGATGTAGCTGTTCACTAACCCAATCTCGCACTGCTCATCACAGTCGTGATTTCCCATTCCAAGAAATTACTAAATTCTTTGATTTTTGCTTATGGTGTAGGACTTTTCCACCAATTCGTTAGTTGCAGATGACGCTACAAGTGAAGCATCTGTTGCTGACCTTTCTTGCTTCATACCAAAAGTGCCTCCTCCACCTATGCCCCATGTTATCAGCATTGGACAGCTTCTCGAATCGGTACTTCTCCCTCTCCTTGTGTACAAGCTTATGTGTAAGCAAATGGTATAACCAGTTTATATTATGTTCCTGAATTTATCTAAGATCATTTTATGAAGGACGGAAATTGCTGTAAATAGTAGCACTCTTATAAGTTAAATGTAAAGCTACGTTTTGCACATCAAACTAATACTGTTTTTTTTTTTTTCAATTTGTACCCCAAACTACCTAAGTTGTAATTTGCACCGACTGCCTAATTTTGGCAATTTTCACCCTCAGTTAAGTTCTGACAATTCAGGTCAATGAAAATAAGATATAATGGTTAGATCTTAACTGAAGGTGTACTGCCAAAACTTGGTAGTTTAGGGTGCAAATTAATTGTATTGGTAGTTTATGGTGCAAATTGAAAAAATAAAACTCACTGCCAAAAACTGCTTTTTGCACCCGAGTTACCCAAAAGCAGTGAGGTTTTGGAAACATCAATAACAACAGTTTTGGCAGCTAAAATGCCTATTTTTAGTGTTCTATGTTAGATGTAAAGCACCTCCCCTGTTAAAGGTGAACTTGTTAATTAGGCAAGAATATTGACTGCATTTTCCAATATATCGAATGTTTAAAAGGTTGGAAGTAATTGTTCTTTTTGGTTGGAAACAATGTATGTTCATTTTTGTAATTCATGTGCTTGACACCTTGATCTCAACATGAAAATTATGTGTACTGATAAATGATGCTTTTAGGCACTTGAGGTAGCTGGGCAAGTGGCAGGAACATCTGTGACTACATCACCCCTTGCATACAACACCATGGCTAGCCAGTGTGAAGCCCTTGGCACAGGCACAAGGAAGAAGCTCTCAAATTGGTTGGCCCATGAAAATCACCAAAGTCGAGCGGTTGACAAATCGTTTCCAGCATTCCTTGCAGATGGACACTTGGCACTCAAAAAGGTCAGCCTACTATCCAGAGGTTCCGGCATTTTGTAACTCAGATATAAAACCCCTCTTGCTTATGTATTTGTATATATATTAAATTATTTCGACTTTAAGACCCCAATTTTCAACCTGATAGTCTCAAGTCTACTTTAGGCTCATTTTAAATTAAATACTTCTGATGAAACTTTCCATTAGTAATATGATGAAATTCTTGAAGGAGACCTGAGATATGAGTAAGAGCCTAAACCCGAATCTTGAAATAATCAAATTGACAATTTGGGGTCTTCAAGCCTAAAATGGGAAAAAAGCACAGGGGACTCGTCTGAATTTTCCTATTATAAATTGTCAGTTGCAAGCACGAGTTGTAGAATCAGGAAATAAATCAATTAGTCAAAAAGTATTCTCCTCCCAACAGGCAGGTGCACAACGTTTCCCACGTAAATATGGCATGGCTATTTGCTTTGGTTATCCTCTTCTAGCTGTCATGATGTTTGGAATGAGAGAATCTTTAATTTGGAAATGTGGATGGATACTAGTTCAAATAACTTAGTACTAATCATTTGAACTTTGTATAATCTATCAGTTATTTTTTCTTAATCCCGACCATTATCATTTCTGTCCAGAAGATAACAAGTGGCCTTGGCCATGCTCAGGGAAATGTGGTTCAACAAGACCCATGGTTGGCTATGAGGCTGCCTCCTGCCAGCCCATTTGATAACTTTCTCAAGGCAGCTAGAGGCTAGAAGATAAGCCACATTCTATCTGGTGCTAACTTATCTTGTATAGTCTTAGGCAGTGATTTGAATTAGTAGCACAAGTACCTTTGAATTAAACTCAGATAATTTGTAGGCTTCCATTTCAGTTTGTTACTATCCTTGTATGCCCCATGTACTCTTTGTACTAGCTTAATGTGTTAACGCAGAATAGCTTGCGGTATTTGGTTCTCTCTCTCTCTCTCTCCCAAAACCAAAAACTTTTGACATGGGAAACCTCAGAATGCTATGTTGGGAGATGTCTGGGAACCATACGATAGTAAAGATCATACTTAAAAGTTAAAATCAAATAAACGCAGACAAAAATGGTTTACCATTTGTTTAAAGCCTTGGGCTGCACGGCTCAATCTGTAGTAGCTCCTTGGTCAATTCAGGACATGCCTTTTTCTTTTGCTTTTTTTTTTTTATCCCTTACTTTTCTTATCTTTTTCTTTCCTATTTCTTTTTGGACAACTACACTTTGTTGGCTTCCTGGCCCTCAAATTCTCAATTATGAAGTTAAAAGAGTTGACACGCTTTAAATGCATGGTTTTATTACATGATTTTGTTAAATATACATGATTTTGTTCGTTGAAGGTTAAAAAGCTGAGCCGATGGAATCTAGACCCCTGTAAATAAGAATGAAATTGTGTGCGACCTTTCTTTAGAACAATGCATGAATAGTACAAAATTTGCTGGTTGCATATATAGAAGAGGAATATTATGCATCATCCCCTATTCACTATCACACCCTAAAGGGCCACATCTATAGTTTTTTCATAGGGTGCGGAGTGGTGAATAGTAGCTAATGAGAAGAATTTTTCTATAGAAAATCAGGTGCTCCACTACTCATTTCCCAAATATCATATAATTCATTCATCTTGGTTGGTGCAATTGATGAAGTACATATGTAATTTATATGATACTTTCGTATCTATCAACCATTTGTAAGCATATGTATTTGTGTCTCAAAGTGTGGACCAAAAGAATTTGATCCAAATGTGTTTGCTCCATAAATAAGCTACAATCTAAAGCATTCTCAATATTGTTTTGGTAAACCGTAACCATCTTAGCGCCTCATATGCAAAGGTCCCGACTACATCCATTGTATATGATGAATTTGTTGAAGTGAAAGAAATCAGCCCATAAACACTACCTTTCTCCCTGTACTCAACACTACGGCTTGATTATTTCATACGCAATATAATATGGGAAAGTACCACGCGTAGCTATTGTCGGCCATTTGTTGTCTTCTGAGCTCAGGACTAAAAACTTTATATGTATGAACAAATAAATACAATTAACCATCATCAAATGTTTGGCTAATGAAATGAGATAATTAAGAATTCTATGAATAGTAGTGAAATAGCTTGTAAAAAATAATAAAATAGTTTGAGTTAAGATGTTTTATTAAGTTTTAAAAAATGTGAGAGACAAAGTTGAATAAAAATATTTTGAAATTAAAAAACCGTTCGAATATAATTTTTTAATATTATTATTATTTTGAAATTTTAATAATGGTTAGGTAATATTTGTCATCTCATCTAACTTCCTAAACTTGCTCTTAGATGTATCTTTCATTAAACTATCGGTTCTAATCAGTTGATGTCTCCGACTATGGCCCACACGTAAAGAAGAGTGTTAAAAAATCTAAAAAATTAAATCTATTTGTATCTTTAAACTTTTGGGACAAGTGGTGAATGTCAGACAAAATCAAACCAGAAAAAAAAAAAAATGAAAGGATGATGATTAAATAATGAATGATGAGTAACATTTCTCTGAAACTCTCTTTAATTGGGGACGAAAAAATTGCCTTTTATGTGGATACATTCGTGTGTGCAAGATCTTGATCAGTTTCCTGATGATACTTTTTGGAACCATGTAGCTTGTTTGTGCCAGCAAGTTGTCTAAGCATTATATATATGTAAAAGACATAGACACGAGTTAGAACACATGCCCCCTAGAATTATAAAGGATTTTTAAGTAAATTAACGAGATCATGTAAATAATTAGTAATTAATACATCATGATAATTATTATTAAAAGTGTAGTGTTCAAGTTAATAATATAAATCTGTTTTGAAATAGATTTAACTTTCTGAATATATATATATAAACTTAATTATAAGCCCATTAATTAATTGATCTCATGTATTTAAATTAAATTATTTACAATTTTTTTATTACTTAACAGGTTATTTATATTATACATAATAACTTTATCTTCAAATTTAGATATTATCTCATCTTGAATTTAGAAAAGTACTTTTTATGGTTTAATTTAGACATGATGCATTCATGCTTCGATACATACATACATGCACACACTGATCATGACATGATATACATATATAGCATGCAAGCCGAATATCTAGGAGTGGAGGTGCCTCAGCTTGAGCTGTGCATGAAGAATTCCCTTCGTTTACAGCGCTGTAAAGTATGGATGGATGGATCACGTGGAATAGAATGAAATCACGTCAATTCCTTTCAAACTAATTATTATGAAATCTGGAAAACTCCCCCGCTCCCTCTCTAGAACTTTCCAGGCTCCAGTTCATACGTGAGGGGGTGGGAGCTTCGGCTCCTCCCCCATCCCCTCTGTTCCTTTTATTTTGATATTTGTAGTTTTTGTTGTTTGTTTTTCTATTTTTCAGGCCAAATAAAGAGGAGAGCCGTTCGAGTCGTTCCAGCCGTCAACTTCCTACACGCGCCTCACCGGTATGACGCCCAGCCGCTGATCTTCAAGTCAACCAAACCCGGCGTCTATCAGAGTGGCGCGTAGCCCGCACACGCGGGACGAAGTTTTCTGAACAGCCGGCGCGTGGCTTTCACGCGCCACCAAGGAGCCATTTTCTGACGCCACGCTCGGCTTTTATGGAATCTCTGATTCTGGACCTTCGAAGAGTGACCGACGGTTTTCCTCCCAGTGTGAACAGTTTCCGGCACACACCACTGCCAACCGCCTGCGCACTGTTCACCCATCTTTTGATCTTGACTGTCTTTCGTTTCAGTGTTTTTTCTTCTTGGTATTTGGTTTTGTTTTATTTCTTTGGTTTGTTGTTGTTTTGTTGACCCAAGTGAGGTGGTTGAGCCTTTGGATTGGACGTAATCCGGGGCAAGAGCTATTCGAGAGTGGTGAGCGATGCTACGGCTGATGATCGTACGGTCGGACTGTTCTGGTCCGTACGTTAACTGGGTACTCGCTCAGTTTGGGCTCGAGATGCCGATACTTGTGGTGGGTGTGTCGTCTGGGTTCGCATCAGTGCTTGTGGTCCTGTTTGTTGTTAATGTGTTTAGTTGTAGTTTGTTTAGTTTATTTTAGTTATTAATTTATTAGAAATAGGCTATTGGATTTAATATTTATAGCTGTGTCCCATACCCATCCTCCTTAGGAGGATTGAGGGGGCCTGCTAGTTCTGTTTTTACAAAACGCTTTCTTTGTTTAGAGAAAGTTTTTAGAAGTTAAGACAATGTCCGCCACAAAGTAATTTGTGTGTGGGGAAGCTCCAAAGCAGCTGCGTAGTTTGGCTTATAGTTTGGATTTTTCATGTACTGATAAGTTGACAGTTGTAACTTCGGATTATTAATAAAATGAGACTATTTCTATAATTATTATGAAATCTATTATTTTTTTAATTTTTATAAAATATATATTACTAATTTATATATTTAAATATATATCATATAATTAATTTATTTATATTTAAATATATCTTTATAAAATCTATAAAATATTATTATTCATAGGTGCTGATAAAAAATCACCTCATTCAGCTCCAATTAATGCAGTCCTTCGTTTTCATTGCTACAAATATGGTACAATGCTCGTAGGGCTGCCAAACTTCTGTATGGTGTGGCCGAATAGGGGAAGTTGTCTGATCTGTCTCTCTGTGCATGTGATCCACGAAACCCGGCCAAGAAGTTCGTACATCTATGTATTCTGTACGTGTGTATATATAATATATATATATATATATATGGTCTTTAAAATTAACGAAGACTTTGTGTCATTTTCTCAACCTCCTTAAAATGCTCCACATGTCTGTACTCTGCGTGGCATTTGTTCAATGTTATGTGGCCGCTAATTACTCAAACGCTACTTTCCTTGCAGTACTACTTGTAGTGGGAGTCCCGGCCCCTTCCTTTTTTTCTCTTCTTTATTCCTGGCCCTTATATATGTCTAGCTACGTGCACTTCCCACACCCAGATCCTCATCATCATCATCATCAAAAGATTAATAATAGTTTTCTTTTAGCTAGAATATTGCATATATGCCTACCTTTCTGAGTAATTCTGCCATTTGTTCATCGATCGCTATAATTGCATGATCAATGCAAGAATATTCCGATCGAATTTCTCGAATTATTAAAGTAATTGCATGCATGTTAGAACTAATTGGCCGCATGACTTCAATTCGAAACATATAATTTATAATAGAAAAATTATTTTTTACAGTCTTGAGTGAGAGATTGTATGTGCAATTCTATTAATGAATAGAATTAAAAAGAGAAAAAAATAATTTTAAAAAAGATATTATTATAATTTTAATTTTTTTTAAATATAACTATATGAACTTGCATGATCAACCTCCAAATGAAGACTATATATAAACTAACTCTTTATAATATAAATGCAGCAGCCTCTGCTAATTAAAGTATTCTAACGGTTAAAGATCATGAATGAAAAATACGTGACTTTAATAATGCATGGATCTGGGACTTTAAATGCTGCAGTTTTGCTCTCATTAATCCAAACTGCAAATGATATATACATATATATATATATATATATATATGAATATTAATGTTATACAACACATTCTCATATTATTTTAAACATATTAAGTAGTATATGATATATTTATTATTATTAAATAATAAAAAAATATTTAATAATAATAAATATGTCACATTATATTTAATAAAATGAATGGTTTCACATATATACATACGTGTGTGTGGAAGTAGTCAAAAACCAACAAAAAAAAAAGTATGCCCTACGTGATGATATGTCTTGTCTTTTCCAGGTAATTAATGAGGATTTTATGGTGATGAATTAAGAAACAGTATGGCGATTCACAATGCATGCTGCTATTAATTATTATCTGCATGCAGAAGGAGAAAGAAGGAATGTCACGTTTCCTAAATAAGCATATGGCCGTGGAAGGACACGATGGGGTTACGTTCATGACTAGCTAGCTAGCTAGCTATTAGCTAGCAGAATTATCATCATGATCTGCATGCATGTGAAATCTCTTTAAACCAGCAAATCATTTGCATACACACATTATTTCATTCATCTGATCCATAATATCTCTGTCACAATCGTATATAATATGCTTCTAGCTAGCTAGGAAAATAACGCATCCATCATAAGCTGGTCCCAGTAAAGATTTACATTAATACAAGAAAACTGTTTATTTATAATCAGTTATTTTCTTTTAAAATGAGTATACTATTCATCATAAAAATTCACATTTCTTGTAATGCAATATTATTATATAGATTTACATGATCCTAAAGCTTCGAAAACTGATCTTAGTTTGCTTAATTGCTTTTTTTGTTTCATTCCTTGGCACTTTGTCTAGACTTTCTTATTATCTCCATGCAACATTATTTGTGTATTATTGTATTGAAACTTATCATCATGAGTACTGCGCGCCCATTAATCACAGTTTTTTATGCATGATAAAGTAATCATCAACAGCTTACCCTTTGCTCAAAGCTGCTTAAACCAAAACAAAAACCCCACGTGATCATCGAAACAAAAAAGCAAATTTTCTTTTCCCAAGTCAAAGATTTCCCTTAAAAACCAATCACACTTTACAGCTACATATGTACGTGTGTCTGTTTGTTGATCATCATGAAATGTCTACAGTATTTTTTAAATTATTTTTAAGATGGGTGAATGTAAAAGTCTTGCAGTCAATTGCTTTTGATCACTGAGATCTAGCAAAAAGTTCTGTTCAAAAAGAAGGAAATAGAATCAACTTTTTTATATATATATATATATATATATATATATATATATATATATACAAAATAATATTATTTTTCATCCTTAATGTTAATCTCATCTTTAGTCATGTGAGGCATTGATTTGTATGGTTAAAGATGATAAAAAAAAAAAAAAAAATCTACACAATCTCTTATTATTCACACAATTTTTATGCACTATATTTTTTTTAATTTTAATTTTAATTTTTCTTTTATCAAATATTTAATATATGATGAATAATGAATAGAAGAATTGAATTAGTTTAAAAAGAATAAACTCAAAATTTTTTTAAAAACAATTTAAAAATTTAAAAAAATGTAATGTACGGAGATTAGAGAGGTTGTGTAGCATTGTTTATATATATTTGATAGTTTGTTTGTCAACAATTACCTCTGGATTTTTTTTATTTTTTTTCTTCTGGTTCTTCGGATCCAAAGAATTTCAAACGAGAGAATCTCGAAATTATTATAAAGAATTTTACAAAATTAAATATACAAACTGATGATATAACTTAAGGTAATATATCAAATATATTTTACAATAAAAATTTTAAAATATGACATATTATAAATTTACTATTTTTATGAAATCCACATAAAACAATTTCATAGATTTTTGTTTTAGATCTTTCCTAATCTTCCTCCCGATGCAAGCCTATTATCAATGATCCTAAAACCAAGGAACTTAAATGATATATATTAAGAAATAGAAATGATATTTATAGTCATAAAATATATAAGTGTCGCATGATTTATTTGAAAAAAATGAATAAATAAAATATCTATATTAAGAAAAAATGACACTTACGTACTTTACAATTGTGCGATGCTTGCGCATTATATGATTATAAGTAAATAAGTAGGAGATCTTATAAATCAAAGTAGCTAGCTAAGCTGCTATCAAATGATTCATCTAATAATTGTGACAGATCAATATGATGATTAATTAAGCATCAGATGCTACATTCATATCCACTTCAATATTATTCATTAGCTAGCTATAGGGCCCCGCTGGCCTAGCTGTACGTACCCACCCACCATTAATATTACGACATTGACTTGAAGTGTAGAAGTCCAGAGATTTTATTAAAGCTATCTAATAATAATGTTTCACATGGATGCAGGATGGAGGCTGGAGCTTTCACCCCATTTGGATTAAGGAATGAATTGATATTGATTTTAGATCAATTAAATCAAATATTATTATAATATAAAATTTTAATATTATTATTATTTTAAAAAATTGAATTTTAGTATATTTTATATAAAAATTTTTAAAAAATTATAATAAAAAATAAAATAAATTAAGATGAGTTAAGATAAATTATATTGGCCTATTTTCCAACAGACACACACACACACATATATATATATATATATATATATATATATATATATATATATATATATATATATATATATATATATATATATATATATACAGACACACACATTAGTTTAGTCATTTCGCGGAAATTACATGTGGGACGTTTCGTCTCCATCCATAGTCATGAATGATGTCGAGATCTCTTGCAAATTGTTGTATTTTTTCATAATTTAAACGATTCAAGTGTACTAGAGAGATTGATATCTATAATAGAGTTATAAATTAGTTTTTATTACTCATGTTCATCTAAAGTTTTTGGACCTTAAAGATTAGAAAGACTACATATATTTTGAGATTCACATCTTCTGAAATCTAGTACAAAAATAGACTTAAACATAGTTTGGACAGTAAGTTGAGATGGAATGAATTGAGATAAAAGTTGAATAAAAATATTATAAAATTAAAATATTATTAGAATATAAATTTTTAATATAATTTTTATTTTGTCATTTAAAAAAATTGAATTATTTATTGTATTTTATTTGAAAGTTTGGAAAAATATTAATGATTAGATGATTGAGATGATTTCTAAAAACAAATGAGGAGTTACTTAAATACAATCTTGTCAAATTTCACCTTCAGAGGATACATGACCATGGGATCTAATTCATTTGGATACTTTAAATATCTCAGAATATCTATCAATAGTAGTGAAATGATTTCAGTTAAAATATTCTATTGTTTGGAAAATAAGAGAAAAAAAAATTAGATAAAAATATTATAAAATTAAAAATTCGCTTAAATATAATTTTTAATATAATTTTTGTTGTATTATTTTTTATATTTTATTCAAGAATTTGTGAAAGTTGTATTGGATTAATTTATGTTTGGATAATAATCATTAAGTAAAGATTAGATGAGAAATTAAATATTTAAAATTGAAAAGTGTGTTTGAATGAAGAAAATATCTAAAAATATTTGAGAAATACTTGAATGTCCAAACTAGCCAAACTCTCCGTATGTTTGGGTACGAACTTAAAGGTCTTAAATGAAAGAGTAATATAATAAATATTATATAGAACACTTTATATGTCTACTTTTGATCTCAAACTCAAAATCCGTAAGCTCGAACAACTTCAAATTCATTTATTTATTTTCATATGATCACCATTTTAACAAGGGGTGGTGCTATTCAGCACCATCACTTAGCCCCCTCAAGTGTACTCACTACTACAAATTTAAGTTTTTATGTAGGTTTAGAATTTGTGACAGTCAATACACTATCACCAAATTTAACCTTTAGTGATGGTCTCTTTAAACCGTCATTAAAGTTGGAAGATAAATTGACCACCGTTCGAACATTAAGGGTTATACTTTTGAACGTTAACAATACACTGTCATTTTTTAGTTCAGTACATTCGAGTGTATATCATTAGACGTGTGAACGTAGATAGTACGTTCGAACATATATTTATGTGTACAAACAATTTCGTAGTTTATTCAAATGTTACAAGATTTACATGCGAATGTACTGTTTTAAAATTAAATTTATATTACCAAGATTAATTATGTATGTTACTAGCTAGAGACATGCTAACATTACTGCTATATAGTTCGAACATAATGTCTTATCGTAACAATATGCACTAATGTCTGAATGTATGTGCTTAAAGTTTAAACGTTTGTATATTGGAATTTAAATTTGCAAATTTAAATATCCAGACCAAAAGAAAGAACATAGTAGTAAATAGGAAATTGTAAATTAAAATATTATTGAGAAGTGAAATACATAGGCACGAAATATATTAACTAATATTATTCATTAAACTAAGATAACAAAAAATGAAATGAAATGATAAATACAAACATAAAAAATGGATTAGCAGAGCTTAGTACGCGTTGTTTAAATATGTATGAAATTAATTTGACAATTGAAATTTTCACTTAGGATATCTAAACGATTGCCAATTGAGGACATACCATCCCCTACTAATGCTCGAAGAGATCCAATTTGTCGATCGATGTGTTCAATAATATTCGACACAATCGTATTGGCCCATGCAAGACATGTGTCCCCATTAGCTCCACCCATCGGCTCCCTCCTTGTACTCTCGCTTTGGGGAGAAACACCAGCCCCAGCTTTGGATGGTGGCGCAAGATCTAATGGAGGCCTAGCCTTACGCCGAGCACGCCCCTTCATTTGTCCAAGGCTCCACTAATGTGAGGTCATGTCAAATTGGCTTATCTACTCGGCCAACCACTCCTTAGCTCGAGGTGCCACTCCCGTTGTAGTAGCAATAAAGTAATGATCATCCCATATGGAAGGTTGTTGGTGAGAGATAATGTTGACCTCGTAGCGTATCCTTACAAGTATCCGCAATGACAAATCAATATGTTCTCCACGTGCCAAGCGTAGAAGGAACTGCGCAAGAGTCTGACTGAATGTGGTCTTATGTGCCATAGGATCTACGTTTGTTGCAACTATGAGTTGCAACATTCGATAAAATGGTAACAACGTGTTCTACTAGAAATAATTTTTCAACTCAAACAGGGTGTAGTATCTCCTGGTGAGACTAAAGAAGTCCTCGCTGCAATCATCATCTAGATGCTGAGTCTCATCACCATCTGACGGGTCTACATCTCTGCTTGTCGAATTAGCCTTGGTATGGCTAGTAGATGATCCAAATGTCCCAACATCTGATGCATCTTCGGCCTGGTCCACTATAGCCGACGACTCAGATACTCGAGGGATCTCGAGTAGGTTGGCAAAGACGTCAATCGTTACCTCGAACTCAACACCCTATATAGATATAGTGTGAGTATTTGCATCCTGTGGTGTGTCCTACATTTACATGTAGAACTCGAGGACTATGGAAGGTATATTTTTCCTCTCAGTGTGCATATGTTGGTCCACATTCTAGCGACGAAGAAGGGCCTCAAACTCCTCCTTTCCCATGTCATGCAGTCGAACTCATTGATCTTGATCCCGCGTTTGCCCATAATTGTTTGAATGCCGACCCATGATATGTTCGAGGTTCCTTCCCATAACCCATTTCTATGTTGCGAACTGATGAGATTTATCTTATTGAAAAAAAATAGAAATAAATGATTGAGCTCATTTCATTAAATTTAAATGTGTTCTACTAATAAAGAGCCTGATTGGAAAAATTCTTAACACTTTTGACGTATACGTTCGAACATGAGTCGCTAACGTTCAAATTACAAGATTATATGCATTCGTAAGTAATGCAAAACATACAAACCTATATGTGTCACTGTTCGAACGTTAATAGTGTTATCGTTTGAACAATGATTCCTAAAGTGAATTATGTTCGCACGTCATTGTTATGCAGAGTAGCCAAATATAATGTTTGGACTAGATTACAATGTTTAGTTCGAACTATATTTATGTTTGAACGTTGCTTTAAACATTCAAATGCCAAAGATTTATGAAGTTCGTATGTATAAAGAACGTGCGAACGTATATTTCTACGTTGGAATGTTCATTTCAAGTAAACTTACATTCAAACGTAAGTTGTTACATTCCAACATATAAACAGGGGATTTTAGAGATGGTTGAGTTTATTTATCCATCTCCATTTTCAACAACCACACCACTATTAGGCAAATAGCCACTGTAAATATGAAGTATACACTCAGTATAACCTTCCTACGATGGCAATTTAGTAGTAGCTAGCCATGGTGGTCGAAAGGCTCCAAAATAACCCAAGATCAGAACATCGAAACCCACTTAAAATTAATGCAAAACATTGTAAAAATCACATAATAGGTGAACTAACCTTATCGTGAGGGTTGTGGTGGCATTCGACGGCAGCGTTACGATGGTTAGGTTTTGAAAATCTATGAAAATGAGTTCCAGACATATGGACTTTGTACTTATTGTCATGTAACGTTTGAGTGTCTAAGTATGAACATTTGAACGTGTGCAGTATTGTATCCCCATCGTGTGTATATACGTTCGCACGCACTACTTTAGACTTAGTAAATTCAAACGTGAATAGCTACCTTTTGAATGTAGAAATGTACGTATATTTTTTTAATGGTGCGAAACACTACCATCATTAGGTCAAAAGGCACCATCACAAAAATTGATGTTTGAACGTGAATTTTCCTATATTAGAAATGTTTGAACACTTAACTAATTGTTTGAACGCATGGTAAAATCGTTCGAACTTATTATTACTCATAAGTTAGTAATTTAGTTTAATAAGCATAATTATCTGTTAATGTTTGCTATACTATAGAAGACCTATATATAATATGATATAATACATGCTATAAATCACTATATATAAATCATGTTATATATCACTATATATTAATTTTTATATGTAAATCACTATTTGTAAATTAAGTATGTAATGATGCTATAGTATCATATATATGCATATATGTACTATATATATAGTATTATATGTATATATATATTGTATAATACTATACTCGTATCATATATTAAAAGTATAATACTCGTTTAGTATAATACTAGTAGATCATATATACTATAGATCAATTTTATACTAGTATAATATGGTATAGTGATGTTTATTGCGTTGATGATGGTTTGTTAGCAATATGTATAGGGTTCAAAAAAATATTTGAGTAAACTTTTTATTGTGATTAAACTCTTAATGTGAAATTTAATATGAATGTGTTGTGAATTGTGTTGATGATAGTTTGTTAGAAACATGTATGGGGTTAAAAAAAAGATTTGAGTAAACTTTGTATGGTGATTAAATTGTGAATGTGAAATTTAATGTGAATGTGTTGTTTATTGTGTTGATGATGGTTTGTTAGAAACGTGTATAGGGTTTTAAAAAAAGATTTTGTTTGGTTTCTATGGTGATAAAATTGTGAATGTGAAATTTAATGTGAATGTGTTGTTTATTGTGTTAGAAACATGTGGTTTGTATTTATATTATATTATATTATATTTGATATAAATAATCATGATTAAATTTAAGCTAAATTAGCAAAATGAATTAACAAAATCCCAACACCTATTAGGTTTTAAAATTCACAACTCAAGTTGAAAATTTGCAAAACCCCACCATGCATATTTAATTTAAATTAGCAAAATTAATTAACAAAATCCCCACACTTATTAGGTTTTAAAATTCACAACTCAAGTTGAAAATTTGCAAAACCCCACCACACAAATTTCTTTTAAATTAACAAAATAATTAACAAAATCCGCATACCTACTAGGTTTAAAAGTCACAACTCAAGTTGAAAATTTGCGAAACCTACCACACATATTTAATTTAAATATCAACATAAACAATTTTTGTTAGATGCTATTATAGTTACTAAATCAATGTATAGGATTACATGTTTGACTTATATGTGATGATGATGAACTAGATTACACAGAAGAGGCGGATGCCGCAAATGACGTTATGTAAGGAGATTCTGAAACATGTATAAACAATATGTTATTAAATAGAATGTGCTATAGGCTTTTCATAATTATTTTATGCAAACTTTGCTAACAATGATCATGATTTTGAAGGATGCCAATGAAACGGAATGAAGAAATGTGCCTCTGCCTCCAACCATAAATAAGAATACGTGCAACCGTAAACGTTCGCACATACACGTTCGAACATGTAAAGTTCTCAAACGTGCAAACGTATCAATAGTCATCTAAATGTATATATCTCTTCACGTCCAAACTAATGATAAATGAATGTTCAAACATAAAATATTGTATTATTCTGAAGTCACATTTCAAACATTCAAACCAAGGATACGTGCGAACGTATTTATTAACTGTGCAAAAGCCCATCTCTTCACGTTTGAATTACTGATAACTGACGTTTGAATTTAAAATTTGAATGTCAACTTTCAAACATTCGAATGAAAAATAAGTGCAAACGTATTTATTAACCTTCTGAACTAATATAATTGAATGTTAAAAAAGTAATGTTCAAATATTAGCTAGTTGGGTTCATATTTGAACGTACTTTCTATGATAGAAATTGACGCCAGACAGAATAACAATTATTCTATAGACTAGTTTTAACAGACGATTCACAGGAAAGAAACAAAAGATTCACCCCAAAAATACAGAGAATTCGTCTCTGATATAATTCAAATTAACAATAATCAAGAATAATCAAAATCAACCCACAAGCCGGGCTGTAATAGCTGAAAATTGACTGTATTGAAATTTTACTAAAAATAGAAAAATCTCAATAATCATGCTAAAATTAAATACATAATAGAAGAAGTAATCTGCTAGAAATCTGGCCAAAATCGAGTTCAGAATTATTTCCAAAATAGTAAATGAAATGTTACCATAAAAGGTAAAAAATAACTAAAAACAGGAAATTGGAGGGAGAAAACAGTGGAATTTGGCCTCCAAAATGATGCACACCGAGGGGTTGCTTGGTGCCTATGACGTGCGTGCCGAAAAGAGCTTTCCGAATTGGGGTCATATGCGCGATTTTGATACCCGTAGCCAAAGTTATGGCTAAAATACCGAAACGTGCTCAAAACTGACCCAATCAAGGAAAGATCACTATTTCTTATCTTTTTTGCCCTGATTTGCTACCTCAAGATATTTCAATACAGTCAACGTGCAGTCTGACAACTCAACATCATCTGACTCAGATCCTCCTGCATCAGTCGCCCCGGGTTGGAAAGAACTCATCCTCGAGTTCACAATAGTTTCATCAGGGTCCACAAAACAAGGGCTCAAGTGTTTCACATTAAATACATCATAAGTCTTCAAATGGCTGGGGAGGTGCAACCTGTAGGCATTATCATTGATCTTCTGTAGGATCTCACAGGGTCCAATTTTTCGCTCTTTAAGCTTATTATACTCTCCAACAAAAAAACGATCACGAGTTAATACTGCCCAAACAAAATCACCAACATAAAAAAGTACCTGGCAACGATGACTATCTGCTTGAGCCTTGTACTTGGTATTGCTCTCGTGAATGGCTAGCTTCACTTGATCATGGATGCCTCTAAGATGTTCTGCCATCTCATCTGCCTTGGGATTCAAACGGCCCACACGTGGAATAGGGGCTAAATCCAGCACACCAGACGGGTTCTGACCATAGACAATCTCAAATGGACTTAGTCGTGTGGTTCTGTTCTTGGATCTGTTATAGGCGAATTCTGCTCGGGGAAGAGCAAGATCCCATTACTTTGGCATAGTTCCAGCCAAACTTCTCAAAAGATTGCCCAAACTCTGGTTTACCACCTCGATCTGACCATCTGTTTGGGGGTGGTACGCGCTACTGAAGTTCAACTTTGTCCATAACTTCTCCCATAAGCTCTTCCAGAAATGGCTCATGAACTTGGTGTCATGATCTGAAGTGATTGACCGGGGAACACCATATAAGCGAACAATCTCTTTGAAGTAAAGATGAGCGATCCGAGCAGCAACCATTGTTTTCCTGCAAGCTACAAAATGGGTCATCTTGGAAAACCTATCAACTACAACCAAAATAGAATCCATGGATCGTTGGGTTCGGGGTAAACCCAGCACAAAATCCATATTGACATCGAACTAAGGAGCCTCAAGAACAGGCAAGGGGGTGTACAGGCCTGCATTGGTGAGAATCCCTTTGGACCGCTGACACACATAACATCGTTCCACATAATGAGCCACATCACTGGTCAGTTTGGGCCAATAGTAATCAGAAGACACCAGGGCCAACGTCTTATCTCGCCTAAAATGACCCTCACTATGAAGTTCACTAATAATCTGCTGCCTTAATGAACAATCTGGAATACACAACTGTAATCCACGAAATAAAGAACCATTATGCAAAACAAAATCATTTCATTGACCATTAGTTACCTCCTGAAATATCCTTCCAAATGAAGGATCTGTTGTATACATGTCACTGAAAAGCTCAAATCCTGCAACTCTGGTGGTCATGCTGGTGAGGAGTAATGTACGACGGCTCAGGGCATCTGCTACACGGTTCAGACTTCCTGACAAGTGCCGCAATGAAAATGTGAACTCCTGCAAGTAGGCCACCCACTTAGCATGTCGCCTACTCAACTTGTGCTGGCCAATGATGTACTTCAGGGCCTCGTAATCAGTAACAAGAATGAACTCACGCTACACCAAGTAGTGTCACCAATGTTTCAAGGACTGAATTATGGCATAGAACTCCAAATCATAAGTGGAATAATTCTTCTTCGCCCCTGACAGCTTCTCACTGAAAAAGGCTATAGGTCGTCCTTCCTGACTCAAAACACCGCCAATGCTAACCCCAGATGCATCACAATTGAATTCGAAAACTTTGTCAAAATCTGGTAGTGTTAAAACTGGCGCTTCTGTCATCTTCTGTTTGACCAGTTGAAAATTGACCTCTGCCTCCTCAGACCATTGGAAGTCACGTCCCTTGAGACACTCTGTAATAGGAGCAATCAGAGTGCTGAAGTTTCTGATGAATCGACAGTAGAAGGATGCCAATCCATGGAAACTTCTAACATCGTGCAAGGTCTTAAGTTTGGGCCACTCCAAGACCGTATCTATCTTTGACTGATCTGCATGAACACCATCAGTAGACACAACAAAACCAAGGAAAGTTACAAAAGTAGTAAAGAAAGAAAACTTCTTCTGATTGACAAACAGGTGCTCCGTTCTCAACATGTCAAGAACAGCTCGGAGATGATCAAAGTGTGACGCCCATGTCAGACTATAGATGAGGATATCGTCGAAGTAAACTACAATGAATCTCCCCATAAAAGGTCGTAGAACCTAATGCATAAACCTCATGAATGTACTGGGTGCGTTGGACAGCCTAAAAGTCATGACCATCCATTCATACAACTTCTGCTGCGTCTTAAACACCGTCTTCCACTCATCTCCAGGTCTTATTCTGATATAATGGTATCCACTTTTAAGGTCAATTTTTTAGAAGACCTTAGAACTGGACAGTTGATCTAGCATGTCATCTAGGCGTGGAATGAGAAACCTGTATTTCACTGTGATCCTTTTGATCTCTCGGTTGTCAACACACATACGCCAGGAACCATCTTTCTTCAGTACTAGCAGGGCAGAGACTGCACATGGACTCATGCTCTCACGGATGTAGCCTCTCTCTAATAACTCCACCACTTGATGCTGCAACTCTTCAGCTTCTTTGGGACTAAGGCGATACGCAGGTCGGTTTGGTAAACTCGACCCCGGGACAAGGTCGATCTGATGCTGAATATCTCTCATAGGTGGTAACCCAGGAGGAAGATCTTCTGGCATCAGGTCAGAAAACTCTACTAGCAGCTGCTGCACCTCTACTGGTAAATCTGGGCTCACGTCTGCTGCATTATTCCCACAAGGCAGCAGTGCATAAATCACAACTTCCCGCTCAATCTCTTCCAAGAACCTAGACATAGAGAGAAGGTTAGTATTATTGGTCAGCGGGGTAGGAGTGGTTCCTTCCTGGCGAGGCGCCAACACAACCTTCTTTCCCTTGATACTAAAAGAATAAGTATTCTTCCGCCTATCATGAACAACATGTGATCATACTGCCAAGGCCTGCCTAACAATACATGACAAGCATCCATAGATACAACATCATACCAAGCATTATCGAAATATTTTCTGCCGATCGAAAAAGATACTAGACATCGCCTATCTATTGTTACCACACTGCCTTTATTCAGCCACGACAATTTGTATGACTTGGGATGACGATCTGTCTTCAACTATAATTTTTGGACAGCTTCTTCTGAAACCACGTTCTCACAACTGCCGCTGTCAATGATCATCTTGCAGACTTTATCTGCAACGGTGCAGGTCGTGTGGAAAATATTGGTTCTCAACCAATCGTCACTTACATCACCCTTGGGAGTCAGTAGACTCTTATGAACAACCAAGGTCTCATGGCCATCACCATACAATACGTCCCCATCTTCATCATCATCGTACACAGGCTCTCCAATCGTCTCACTTTTTGCTTCCATATCTTCCTCAATCAAAAGAGTTTTGCCTTTTTGATTAGCAGGCTTCTTGCATTTAGTTGCTCTATGCCCTTGTTCACCACACCTGAAATATCTAATATTAGAGTTAGAACTCTGATAGTTTGATGGCGACCAGTTTCACTTTGACACGATCAGGAACTTCCTTATAGTCAAAAATCCGCTCCACCTCATGTAACCAATCAATGAACCGTTCAGCTTGTAACGTACCAGAAAACTCGGGTAAATCCACTCGGAAGCCAAGGTCCCCATGACGCTCCTCCCAACCATGGTGCTCTCGGTATAAAGGACACCAGTGATATGGGTTTTCAAAACTGGAATCGGAATCATGATCTTCCATCTCACGATCGCTGAAATCTTGAGCCGTTATACGCCGGGTTAACTCTGCAACTTGTCTCTGCAAATCTTCAATCATCACATCCTGAACTCTACGATCACGGTGCAGGACTTCCTCATTTAAAACCTATCCACGACGACCATGACCCCGACCACCAGCCATGAAAACTGATGAGAATCACCTCAGGAAAGATGCTAAAGCTCTTATACCAACTGACGACGGACAGAATAACGATTATTCTGTAGGCTAGTTTCAACAGACGATTCACAGGAAAGAAACAAAAGATTCACCCCAAAAATACAGAGAATTCGTCTCTGATGTAATTCAAATTAACAATAATCGAGAATAATCAAAATTAACCCACAAGCCGGGCTGTAATAGCTGAAAATAGACTGTATTGAAATTTTACCAAAAATAGCAAAATCTCAATAATCATGCTAAAATTAAATACATAATAGAAGAAGTAATCTGCCATAAATCTAGCCAAAATCGAGTTCAGAATCACTTCTAAAACAGTAAATGAAATGTTACCATAAAAGGCAAAAAATAACTAAAAATAAAAAATTGGAGGAAAAATAGTGAAATTTGGCCTTGAAAATGATGCACACCGAGGGATTTCTTGGTGCCCACGACGTGCGCGCAGAAAAGAGCTTTTCGAATTGAGGTCATATATGCGATTCTGATACCCGTAGCCAAGGTTATGGCTAAAATACCGAAACATGCTCAAAACTAACCCAATTAGGGAAAGATCACTATTTCTTGCCTTCTTTGCGCTAATCTGCCACCTCAAGATACTTCAGTGCAGTCAACGTGCAGTCTGACAACTCAGCATCATCTGACTCAGATCTTCCTGCATCAGAAATTGATTGTCATAAATGGTTATCACGTTTGCGAACTAACAGCAAACTATCTTTTTGTGACGATTGAACAATAAATTATCACAAAATATATTTTGTGACGCTGGTGGTGCGTCGATACATTAAAGATTTCTAATCAGCACAAAAATCCTTTTATGGCAATTTTCTTTTTTGCGATGGTTATTTCCGTCACAAAACATGCAATCTGTTATAGTGCCCCTAGTACATTTTGGTTTTTCATTTTATTTTCTGATTTTTTAAGTAAAAAAATACACAGGTGAACTAATTGTAACTTGTTTGTACATTTTAAAAGAAATAAAATATACTAACAATAACTTTGAGTGAGACACTTGAGGTCTCTAGCATTTTCCTTTAACAAACACAACCATTTGCCAGCTGCATTTTCTGAAGGAATGGTGGGTCAAGAACTCTGCCTTTGATCATGGAATATTGTGCATATCTAGTCCTTCATTATTAATGGTATGTTTCTGTTTGTAGATCGGTGGGCCTACCTAAATTGCTTTCCCTACCAGATATAGTTTACCATTTTAATCTGGGTGGGTGCCGGATGCTTTCATGGGTTTGTTTTTTACTCCACACAAATTAATTTCTATTATTTAAAATATTCAGAGCAGTCCATTCCAAAACAAATCAATTTCAGAAAATTGGAATGAGACCACGAGCTTCTCTGCATGCTTCTGACCCGCTAGTCTCTCTAAATTAATGGCTCTATAATATAAAACCATTTTATGAGTATTGTTTTAGAATATGATTATTTTTTACCATTGTCTCACGTTGTACTAGATTCTAATTGACTGAGAATTCATATAATTTTGCATCATATTCTCTTCTCATATCAGCAAAGAATATTATTTGACATTGTACCCCTAAATTAACACAGAAAAACAGAATTATTAAGTGTGGAGGCTCAGGGCTAATGCAACACATATTGGCTGCCGTGGGAGCTGATCTTTTGGTGCCAAATGCATAGCATATAAAGTATTGTCGATCGATGTAGGTGTTTGCCTGTCAGATGGTCCAAAAATGGTAGACGATGGGAGATCGAAAACATAAATGTAAAAATTGAGAGAAAATAAGAAAATAAAATAATTTATGTGATTCGACACTGAAACTTATATTCATAAACATAGAGAGAATGATTAATCTACCATGCAAAACAAGAAAATTACACACATACAAAGCCCTCAAGCTTTCTGCCAGAATGTTTTCCCTTTTAATTTTAAGATATTGATGCATCTCCCATTTTTATCAAATAAGAGCTTCTAAAATTAGGTTGTTTGTTTGCCACATTTTTCTTTTATATGGAGTCATGATTCTTGATTATAGTGATGGGCAAAGTTAAACAGCCCATAACATGATAAGAGCTACAATATATATTATAAGTTAAAATAAGATTAATCAACTTAAAAACGCTTATTGTGCATATCTTATAAAGAAGAAAGATTATATCGAAAACTCCATTCACTTAGTTTTTCTTTGGAGTAATTGAAAGAGAGAAAATAGAAGATCCAATAATAAGGGTTTAAAATTATACTCTACAGAGGATGATAATCTATAATATAGTTAGAATATATATATATATATTATTGATTGGAAGATCCAAAGTGGTAGGCTTGGATCCTCACAAATATGTCATATCGACTTTATTATTACAAATGAAAGGTGAAATTCATAAAATCCGAAATTCGTGAAATAAGGGTTAAGTACTATATAATTAATTCTTGAGTTTTTTTTTGTTATTATCCTTTATTATGTTTTTAACTTTCTATAAAAGAAAAGTTAAACAACTTACCTCATATATTAAAACATATATTTTAATTTATTTACTCAAATACATCTGACACATAAAATATTACTATTCACAAATTAATTCAAATCATCTGACATTACTTCAACATTCAAATGCAGCCTAATCTCCCCCTATTGTTTTGATCAACAAATATTTTTTTTAATAAAAATTCTTTGATGGAGTTCCACTAGATTTCTTCACAAAAATTTATGTCGACACATTGTAACATGCTACAAGACTAAAAAATTAATAAAAAATTTAAAGCCATTTTAAAAATAAAATATATTGTTCTAAAAATAAAAGAAATCAAATTATGAGTTATAAAAAAAAGGGCACACCTCAATTGCAAAACCTAAAGCCGCTTGGACTTTGTACTAGCAGTCATAAATTGCTGAACCCATTCATTTCCTTGGTTTTGGACAAAGGGATAAAGTTTTCTTTTAATTTGGGTTGGATAAAACTTTCCTAGACCAATTTATAAAAATGGTGTGTTCTTTGAGCTTGTGATTAGATTCAAGTTAAAAAAAATGACATATATCCATTCATTCATTAAAAAATATGTATTGGCCACATATTCAATGGACACATAATAATTTTTCATACAAGTTAAAAGGAAGTTACAATTTAGTTTGAGTGTTGTTAGGGTACTGTCCAGCAATAATCGATGGGCGTGCCTCTAGGCAAACTTTTCTTTTTTAATTTTTTTAATTTTCTTATTCATATCATTAAATATTTTTAAAAAATATAAAAAAAATTTATCAATATATTAATAGTCATTTTTTTAATTAATAAATAAATAAAAATTAAATGTACGAACAATTAAAATGAAAGAACAAAATAAGTTGGTAAAATAGTATTATTCATTTAGTTTAGAAGAAAACTTTATCTTTGAAGTACGACTCCTCTTTAATTGTTTTTTTTTTTAATTCAATTTAAGTTTTAAAATTTATTTTGTGTTACTAGTGGTTTGAAAGGTTTTCAAAAAATCTTACTCCTTTCTAGAAATGACGCCATCCCAGATGGAGGATTTTATTGAAAAAAAATCACAAACTCAAAAATTGATAAAATAAAAAACTTAAAAGAGTAGAAAGTTAAAAGCTTAACCATCAACCAACAGACAAAGAACCGCGTCACCAAACAGATGAAATTCAAGGACCGAACATCTACTTAATTTGATACGCGGAAAACATGAATATTGTAACCATCAACCAACACGGTATAAAATTGATGAACCCGAAAATTCCGCTTTTTTTTTTCCTGACATATAAATCTTAAATAGATAAATTTTATAGAGATTTATTAAAAAAGTAAATCTTATTAAAATTATTATTTTTTTTGTAATGAAATCTATTTTTTATAATAAAAAAAATTACATAAATTTTATTTATTTAATACTTGTACGTATGATTACTCTTTCTTATCACAAAAACTACATATTTTCCTGCCCGTGTCAGCATATTTATTGCACTGAATTTGTCTCATCTATAAAACTTGATCCGAAAAAACAGAAAAGAAAAATAAGATACTTTAACATAGAAGTCCATGCAACATGCAAGCAAAACGGGTAGAAACCATGACTATGAGGGGGAATCAAGAAAAACACAGATATTTTAGATCTCTTCAAAAGCAGCAGTACTCTCTCCCTTTCATGTGGTTTACTTCCCACAAGCTTGCATTCTGGTTTCAGAGAGAGAGAGATTATAAAAGGAAGAGGTCGGGATAGGTATCTTCATGTGAAGGGTGAAAAGGACAGGATTAGGTACAGTAATGAAGCTGAGGGGAGTCCACCCATTGTTTTCGTTGGGACCCAGATCAGTTCCAGACCTTAACCAATGAGAGCACGAAATCTGGCATCATGTCTTTGTCAGAGTTAAAACCTAAGCCTATATCAGATAGATAAATGACCTCTATAAATACGGGCTACTCCCTCGACCTTGTCTTTAAACTCCTACTGTTTCAGTCTTTAACTGTGTCCACTGTCCCCATTCTATCCCCCTCTCTCTTTCTCATGTCACGGCTCTTCTTCATCTTTCATTTCTTTCTTTTTCTCGTCTAGTCTCTTTTGCAGGTGTCCCTCTCTCTCTATCCTCTCTCTCCTCTCTGCTTTCCATCTGTTTCGCTCTCTCATGTTTTCTTGGAAAAGAAAGTAAGGTCTAGTCTTTTTCCGAGCCCATCTTGATCCCCTCTCTCTCTCTCTCTCTATGAACTTTATCATTAGGATTCATGAAGTTCATATAGTGGCGGCTTGTATCGATTCCAGAAAGTTTAATTATATATATAAGTCATCTTGTTTTACGCTCTTAGCACATTCGGTATTGCTTGTAGCTGCGTTACTGATTTTTAGCGTAAAAAAGTTCTTGTTCACTGTTCAAACCTAACCCCCTCCCCTCCCTCTCTCCGATTCTTGAGCTTAAAGTGTTCGTAATGATACTCTAGAAAGATATTACCGCGGCTGTTGGCTTACCTAGTTGTAGATTAATGTCACCTCTGCTTAAACCACAATGCATTTGTTTCTAATTCTCTTCCTGTCTCTCCCTTCGAAATTCTTTTCATGAGTTGGAGTTTCTTTAGAGCCAGGAGGGATAGTCGATACTGGGATTAATATTCCTTTGACTAGCTTGACCGTGAGAGAGTTGAAATTCCTGCGATGGAAGAGTTTTATAGGCTTAATAGGCCTATAATATCTTCTTCCAATACTTCAGCTAGATTTCACGGCTCTATGGATAACATGCTCCAATTCGAAGAGGCTGAGCCAGAAGTCGGAGGGTCGGAGATGATGGATCTGATCAAGACCCAGATTTCCAACCATCCTCTTTATCCAAATTTGGTTTCTGCTTACATAGAATGCCAAAAGGTTACCATTCTATTATTGGATAATTTGATGATTCTTCTGAACTGTTTATACTGATCAAGGAAATCAAAGAGCATGACACAAACTTTGGGTTTTTTTATTATTGATATTGTGGGCATAAAAGGTTGTCTTGGTTTTTTCTCCCAATCGCCCACTTTTTCCAACTGCTCAACAGTTAAAATTCCAAACTAGTTTTCTCTTTGGTTTTTCTTTTTATTGATTTTTTGGGCTTAAAGGTTGGAGCTCCCCCAGAAATTGCGTCTCTTCTTGAAGAAATCAACCGAGGAAACCACTACGCATTAGGCAGTACTTACAGTGAGATAGGAGCTAACCCAGAACTGGATGAATTCATGGTACTTAAAACATTAAAGCAAATCATTCACTTTTCTTTACTTGTTTTTTAATCTTTTTCATTTTTAGTATGCAATATTGTTCTATGGCTACCAAGAAAAATGGTAACAAAAGATCAGAACTTGGGAATCTGTTCACAGTTTGATCGATCAGCAATCAAATGGTATACATGCGGCATGCTTCGCCTTCTTTCCTTTTTTAAAGATATATTCTGTGTCTTGGTTGTAAAGGTATTTAGTTTTTCCTTTCCTTTCTTTTGGCTAGATAAAAAAGGTATTAGTTACTGTTCACTGTTGTTTTCCTAGGATGCATACTGTAAGACTCTATACAGATACAAGGATGAGCTATCCAAGCCGTTCGATGAAGCTACCACATTCTTGAGCGGCATTGAATCACAGCTCAATAATCTCTGTAAAGGAACCTTGGATTATCGTTCTGGTATGTATATGTCTGTTTTCAATTGTTTGTAACAGTGATATTTACTAAATTATTATGTCCTTGTACGCTTGACTTGCACTGTTTCACCTTCAAGTATTGCTAAGAATTAATATACATGGGTCATGTGTTTTGTACCTTAAAATTAATGACACGAATGGTGGAGATCAGTTTAAAATGAGCTTAAAAGCTTGTTCCTCATTTTTACGTCATGTTTTTTCGAGTTAAAACAACTCGAAACCTCTAAAAAATGGGCACTATTTTCCGTACACATTCTTAGCAATATACGATCTGTTTAAGCTATTCCCCACCGCACACCACGTTATCTTATTACTATTACCATGTTTGTTGAAGATTCCGATAGCGTGTAACCACACGTTTTTGGATATGATTTAGCCACAGAACTTCCCAATTTTTTAATGCAAATGGCTTTATTATTAATATCATTATTTTGCTTATGTTCCATGGATCCATGCATAGCAGTACTCATGTGAGAACTGCAGTTCATGCTATTGGGTTTAGAAAGCCCTAAAAAAATACAAATGTTTGGTTGATTTTGCCATTTTCATCTATTAGGATGTCTGTTTTATTGTCGTTTAGTCGGTTTTACTTCTTCGGGATGATCAAACTTCTATATGTCTTCATATTCTACTGCTTGTGTATCACTTATATTGCTCTGAAAATGAGATCAAAATTGATTCTTCATATTCTACAACTCACCAAGTCTTGTGTTGAAATATCCCTAGCTCAATGCCATCCATGATACTTGTAGTCAAGGACGAATGCATGGCCCTGGCCTCCACCCTAACCAAACATCTATGCTATTAAAAGGAATATTACTCGTAGTTTAGGTCATTTGGCAGTTATGCGGCCCCCAAAATATCCACTCAAGTTGGATGTTTTTTAATCTATATGCCAAATCTCTATGCGTATTTGTTAAATTTCTGCTACCATTCTTGACCTTATTTTCTTTGAAATAAAAAAAATGAAAATTGAAAAAATAACGAAAACTTTTCTATCTTGTCATGGTCGATCTCTTCATCAACAAAAATATATAACTAATTACATTGGAACATCATTACTCATTAATGGATAAATCCGCTGCTCCATATTTTATAAATAACGTAAATTAATGTTAATTAGTTGTTTGATAGTGATTCCCTCAGTGTTGATGCTTCTGCTTTCAATAGTAATATTCATTGAAAAATTAAGCTTTTCTCAACTGTGGATACCTTATTTTCTAATGCATTTGAAATTAAAAGTTCATAAGATATGTTTTTTATATGGGGTTTTGCGGGTAGGGGCCGGGGGAATTGAATCACATTGCAAGGCCATTCACAAAAGATCTATGTTTATAAGTGTTTCAGGTTCAGTTATAATTTTGGTCATATATAATGCATTAAAAAAACAAGCTTTTGTCCAAAACCAGAAGATCTCTTGGCCTCGTTTGTTTTCGGAGATGAGATGAGTTGAGATTAAAATTAAAAAGTTAAATAAAGTATTGTTAGAATATATTTTTTAATATTATTTTTGTTTTGAGATTTGAAAAAGTTGAATTGTTTATTTTATTTTGTATTGAAATTTGAGAAAATTATAATAATTAAATGAGATGAGATGAGATTAGATGTTTTCTGAAAACAAACAAGGCTTAGTCATAGATTGATTGAGAAAATGAATCCGGCCTCTCTAAACAAAAATCCTAACTTTTTACTTTCTTTTTCTATTTTTTTAATTTATTTATCAATGCCATATTTTCCCAAATAGAATTAAAGGTTCTTGTTTTGCTTCATTGTTTTGTAACGGACATGGAGTGGTTTTGTTGCGCTGGCTCCTTTGGTTTCCTACATCACATGTCCTTTTGGTTTTAGGTTTCAAGGGCATGTTTTTACATAACTAAAGTTCATTAAGGGGAGGTCTGGATAGTGAGTTGAGTTGAGTTGAGATCATGAGATGAGAGTTGAAAGTTGAATAAAATATTATTTTTTTAATATTATTTTTGTTTTGTGATTTGAAAATTTGAAAAAATTGTATTGATTAGATGAGATGAATTTAGATAATTTTTGAATCCAAAAATCTCTAAGTTTGTTTTTATTTCTGGCTTTCAAAGTTGACGGGGATTGATTCTAATTGAAGTATAAGGAGGAAAGGCTGATCCTAGGACCAGCTATTGATGCAAATTAAATTTTCTGAAGGAAAACACCACTTGTCTAAAAAATTGAAATTGATGAGAAGAAGTAAATCTAATTATTCAAACTACATTCCGACAAGGTTTATCAATGCTCTTCCTTGAGAATGAAACTCTATGATTTCTTTAAACTAACCTGAGGGCATGTTAGGATATAGAGGTGAGATGAAACCACATTTAATCTCATCTCATCTAATTTCAACTGATAATCTCACTACTATTTACAAACCAACTCAACTCATCTCATCTAATTTCAACTGGCCTCATTTGTTTTCGCAGATGAAATGAGTTGAGATTAAAATTAAAAAGTTGAATAAAATATTGTTAGAATATATTTTTTAATATTATTTTTATTTTAGGATTTGAAAAAGTTGAATTATTTATTTTATTTTGTATTGGAATTTGAGAAAGTTGTAATGATTAGATGAGATGAGATGAGTTGAGAAGTTATAGGCTATTACCCATTGGTTTATCGATGCTCTTCCTTGAGAATGAAACTCTATGATTTCTTTTAACTGACTAGAGGGCCCATTAGGATACAGAGATGAGATGAGACCATCTCATCTCACCTTATCTCATCTCATCTAATTTCAACTTATAATCTCACTACTATTCACAAACCATTTCAACTCATCTCATCTTATCTTCAACTGATTACTTTTCAAAATTACCACAATATTAGAAATAAGAACCTGTTTTTATGCGTATAATTCAGTCTCAGGCTATTGCCCGACCTTCAATCTTACTGATTAACTCGTTTACCCGTTACCTCTAGTAGCATCCAAAGTACTGAGACATAAACAAACTTCGAGATACGGGAAAGAGGTATGGGGAAGTCCCTTGCCCCTCTCTGAATTTGTCCTCGGGGAATATACATGGCTATGGCTTTTTATGTGTATTTAAAGTGCTATGTCAGCTTTTAGTTAAAGTGCAACACCAACATTGTCCTGAGTCCTTTGTTATCAACATAATTTGCCCTTCCCCCATTTGGTTTAAATTTTTTCTTTCAAATATGGTAGGCTCTCAAATGGGTACAACACGAAGCATTCACCATATGCATATTAATCATATCTTTCACATGTGAGTGAAGAGTAATAGCTACTACTATTGAAGGGAATTGAGAAAAGCCTAGAGATATATATATATATATATATATATATATATATATATATATATACCCATTGTTGAACAATGAAAGAGTTATTGTTGAGTAGGTTTTGGATTCCTCCTGGGATTTCTGTATTTTTCATTAGCAACTTAGTGTTTAATTTAGAACTTAGAAGAAAACAAAATGGCAACTTAACTTTCGAGCTTAGTGCTTGTCTGAAAAAATTTGGCTGGGGTTCGGCCAATGTATCAGTACTCTAAAAGGAAAACTAGATACTGGATGAATAAATATTCACATGACATTCAGCATGCTGCTTTTGTTTTTTATAGTTTCAACATCGACTCACTTTTCCCTTTCCCAACCTTTTTTAGGGCGTGTTTGGATTGAAGAGTTTCTTGATCATTTTTGAATTTTTGAGGAAATTTCTATAGATGAGTTTTTGTTGGATTTTGTAAAAGTGATGGGACCTATATATTAAATTGTGTTTGAATTGAGAAAACATTTCTATACAGGACGTTGTGGAGTCCATTAAAATTATCTTGGAAGAGAAATTTTGTGAGCTTTTTTTTAGGGCTTTTGTAAAAGTCTAGGTAGAAGTGTTTTTTTTAAATCACAAAACTTGATGCAAATGATTAGATGAAAATTATATATGAGAAACTAAAATTGCTTTGGTATGTAAAAGAAAACTTTTGGTTACCATACATGCTCTCAGTGCTTGATGTTGAAGTTCACAACATGTTGGATCATATGCCATTATGGCCAATAAAGACAAAAAATTAAATGCCATGTGGTTTACTATTTTTCTAGAAAATAGTTAAAGTCCCTTGTTATAAATTAGTGAGGACCATCTCTAAATTACTTATAAAAAAAAAAAAAAAATTAGTGAGGACCATCTCTAACACATTCTAATAAGAGAAATGATAGTTGCAGTTGTGAATGCACAAGCGTTATGCAATCGCTTTAAAAAAAGTAAATAAATACGGGACTCACATGAAAATAAATTAATTTTTTAATAGTAGATCCTACTCTTTTTCAAAACGACTGCACGACGTTTGCACACTCTACGACTTTGTATAGCATTACTCTTCTAATAATATTTATTTCATGTGATTAAGTAGTTCGTGCTGACATGCATTGTTTAGATATGGATTTCGAAACCCTTTAGTGCTACCCATGGAACTTTCTTTCTTTATTTCTATGTCTCTTTAGATGAAGCAACTGGGACTTCAGGGGAGGAATTAAGTTATGGGGAGGTCGATGCAGCAGCAATTGAAAATCAAGAGCTCTCTTCTGCTGGCCCTTCAGGAGACAGTGAACTAAAAGAAAAGCTCCTTCGAAAGTACAGTGGCTATCTTAGCAATTTGATGAAAGAGTTTTTAAAGAAAAGGAAGAAGGGAAAGCTACCAAAGGATGCAACAGTAGCATTGATGGATTGGTGGAATACTCATTATAGATGGCCATATCCGACGGTAAACTGAATATTATCTCATGGTTTTTCTTCCTTTGAATAATTGAAAATTTGGTTTTAATTTTATCTTTAGTCTTCCATTTATAATTTTATGAAGTAGGAAGGGTTTGTTTGACTCAAATACAAAAGGAGTATGTGTAGGCAAAAAGTAGGAAAAAAACAAACAAAAAAGAAGCACCCTATTTTGTTGCAATTACCTACTTACATTGGGCTATGTTCACACACAAGGATCTTAGGGTGTCTATGCTTGGGGGAATTAGAAGTATGGAACCATATACATGTGAAGTACTAAAGACAGCAGAAGCAAAGTACATAGCATCACTTAAAATGAGAATATAACGAGCTGGTTGTTTGAGAAATTTGTAGTCTACTTCTGTTCAAGAAGAATCTGAGACATCACTTAAAAATTCACTGCCGGCAAGCCCTATGCAGTGACACGGGTCTTCTCCATTTCACTGTATGGATAGTGCTATTTAGTGTCAAATATGGTGTATTTTGGTCATTCTATATCATGTTGACAAGTAAAATGATCAAAATATTTCATGTTTTACACTAATCGGATATTATCTATTTGTTTCACATGTAATTGAGAGGATGCAATCCCATCAAAATCATTTTTCCCAATGTGAAACTCTAAACATATAAGTTCTTACCTGAGAATTTTCACACGATTGTGGTTGGTTTTTGAAGTACTGGGTGATATCATCATATATGTCATATTATATATAGTAAGAAAGAAAGAGTTTTTTGGGATGCAATATTTTCTTGTTTATATTTTGAAAGAATGAATGATATTGGTGCAGGAGGAAGAAAAATCAAGGTTATCGGAGGTGACAGGATTAGACCAAAAACAGATAAGCAATTGGTTCATAAACCAGAGGAAGAGGCATTGGAAGCCATCTGAGGACATGAGATTTGCTCTCATGGACGATGTTAGCAGTAGTGCTGGAGGACCTATTTATTTCGATCCTGGAGATAGAACAGGAAGATGATTTATTTTTGTTTTTTTTCTATTTTTATAATTTGGTTTTAGTGCAAGCATCATATTCTGGTTAGATTATTGCCTGTAATCCTATATATATATATATATATAATTTTGTCATGTTGATCTGCTGTAGTGAACTAACACTCAAAGGCAGCTTTTTTTGTCATTTGCTTCCTCTTAGAATCTGTAGATAACTTTGATTATAGCACCCATTATACTGAATATGATCAAGAAGATAAGAAAGAAAGATGAGAGGAGGACTGAGTAGGATTGGACCTGTGATAAATTTGATATCCAAGAAGAAGTAATGAATCTATCTCGATGCATGGAAGATAAGCGAATAATTAAGATCTTATTTAGTTCAAAAATATAATGTCATGATCATTTGATTTTTCGAATAAAATCTCTCCAAAATACTTGTTGAATTCATCTAAATTAGGGCCGGCTCTCCCATAAAGCGGTTGCCTTAAGCTCTACAGTGGAAGAAGGCTTCAAAAAATACTAAAAAAATAATTAGTTAAAATAAATAAATAATTTAAACTAAAGAACGTTAACATTGAAAATTAAAAAAAATCAATTTTCAACTCCATGACTAAAAAAACACAGTAGATAACAATTATAAAATAATATATAAATTTTTATTTAATTATGAAATTATTGAAGTACCCATGTCTATTCACGGAAATATCCAGCAATTCACTTAAACAAATTTGTTAGATCTGAATCTTGCAATTATTTAATCAAATGAACATATAAAATAAATAAATAAATTGCATGACACAACAATTGGTGATGAAGGGAAACCTTTTAAAGAACTTTTTAAAGGTAAAATCTTACAGAGCAGCCAAATCCAAAAAAATCAATTTTATTATTTGAAAATTAAATATAAGTAATTTCTCATTTACAAAACTTTTATAACTAGACTTTCTTATTTGTCCAGATAAACGACCCGTTTGTCTTCTACCGCAGTAGCAGCCAAAACCTCTGCCGATTTTCAAACATTGGCTTTTCTCCTGAAACTCCAATGGTTGAAATTCAACCAATCAATTCTCCAACATGGAGCATGATCACACTCTTTGAAAGAAACAATATGAAAATTCTTCACTGAAAAGTATTTTAGAAAATATCTAGATCTGAATTTTTACAGATCCTAACCAGTAGGATCCCTAAAATAAACAATCTGAAAGGTGTTTTAGTTTCAGTAGGACTCTACTGACGGATCAAATCTGTTGCGAAAACGTCTCTTGATGGAATGTTGACATTTGTGCCAAATCTTCTCTGTAGTAACAGATTTCATTTCAACCCCTTCTCTGAATAAGTGCAGATCCTTTAGAACTCGGTTTTCACACTTATGACTTATTTAAACAACATTTAATACCTCATACATAAACTTAATATTGTTATAAATAAAGTCAATAAGTAATTTCCATTCATCCAAAATTACAAACTTAATAATAGGATAAACTCTATCATTTTAGTCACCTAATTTTATCCAAACTTATCAACTTAATCACCTAATTCTAGCCAAAATCTTGCATCTACAATCTCCCCCTTTGGAGGATTAGCAAGAATAAAAAAAAATAATGACATAGAACAGTGACTAAGATTAGTACTATCAAAGTCCACATGATTTAAACTTTAAAGTCTAAACATGCTTTAGTCTAACATCAAAATTATGTCCAGCAAAATAAATTTAAATGAAACCACCCATCAAGTAAAAGTTTCTAAAGCAATTTTTTTAAATAAGAATTTAGTTCTCTCCCTCAATATTATAGTTAGTTCTCCCCTTCAATATTAAACTATCTTAAACCGAAAAAAAAAAAAAATCAACTCCCCCTAAATTTTCCAAAAAATAAAAATAAAAATAAAAACTCTCCACTTTCTATTTTTGTCACTAATTTAGCAAGAATCACTATATTTTCAATGATAATATCCAACACCTTCTGTATTTCCAATGATAGCTGCCATATGTGAATCTCATATGTGAAAGGTCAGTAATTGTAGCAATATATTTCTTCCTCTTGGCTCTCTCTTTGAACCTCATCTAGATGACCACACCAACAAGATTGGAATGAAAATAACAATGATTAGAATTAGAGGAATCCGAGGACCATGAAGTACATGACCAGCAACACCATAATGATGACAAGTAGGAATAAACTTACCTATATATTTACCTTTCTTCAACCTTTTTTTGATTGATTTTTCATGCAGATTTCTTGAATAAACTGATTTGGATACAACATGATTTTGAACATTTATATCTTGACTTCATTTGATAAAAACAATACCTTTAGAAGTAGTGGTAACAAATGATGAGGCTTGATGTTCTTTTCCTTTGGATGTTGTGTATCATAGGCTAGTTCTATTACAACTTGACTTTTGAAAGCTCAACATTTCTTCCAATTTTTGTGTTGTAGTTTTTTGTTTGCACTCCTGAAAATTTCTTAATTCTCTTTCTAGTGCAACCTTTTGATCATTTAACCTTGATACTTCAACATCAGAAATTTTCAGCGCTCTAGCAAGGTTATTCTTTTCATTCTCCATAACTGTGAGTTTATTGTACAGCTTCTTGTTGAGTTTTTTCAGCCTGACCACTTCTTCACATAAAATCATTATATGCTTCATGTACACTCAACTCATGGTCAACATCAATAATAGCTATATCCAAGTCACTATCATCAAATTCACTTTCAGATTTTGTTTGCACAATATCAGAAAAATCATTAACAACAATAGAAAAAGCCATAAAAGAATTTTCATCAACAGATGATGAACTTAAAGTTTTAGATTCTGACCTGTTACTAAGTGTGACATTTAGTGTTTTTCCTTTGTTTTTCTTAAAGTTTGGATATTCAATTCTTATATGACCATATCTTAAGCATTCATAACACTTTATTTTATCAAAATTTTCAGATTTTTTTTTATTCAATTTTCAAAATAATTTTTCTTTGCAGGAAATTTCTTACCTTGTTTTTGCTTTCCACTAGCTTTCTTCTTAAACAAGAATTTTCTAACTTTCCTTGCAATGAGATCTATATCCTCATCGTTTAAATTTTCTTTATCAGAAAAATCATCTTGATCATTTTTTAATGTTTTTAAAGTAATGGACTTATATTTTCTTATTTGAGGAAGGGATGACTCATATGCTTGCAAGGAGCCGACCAGTTCTTCAATCTTAATAGTATCCAAATCCTTGCTTTCCTTAATGGTTGTAACTTTTAGACAAAATCTTTCAGACAAGAACCATAAAATCTTTCTCACGACCCTTGAATCCTCAATCTTCTTACCGAGATTAAATCTAGAATTAACAATATCATTAAGTCTAGCATACAAATCATTAAAACTCTCATCTTCTAGCATTTTAATCTACTCAAATTTAGAAGTTAGCATTTGCAATTTTGAATTTTTTACAATTAATTTTTATGCCTTCATGTGTAATGTCCAAAATATCTCAAGCTTCTTTAGCAATCTCACACATTGATATTCTTTTAAATTTATAAGGAGATACAACTATAAAAATAACGTTAAGTCCTTTACTATTCCAATTGATTGGTGATCTCATTTCTAGTCGAAGCATCAAGAGATGTCTCGGGCTTAGTCCATCCTCGTTCAATTGCATACCACAGACGTTTATCTAAAAACTTGAAGAAAGCCCTTATACGAACTTTTCAATATGCATAGTTTTCCCCATCGAAGTGTGGCGGGATATATAACGACGACGACATGACTACAAGGACACGGATCACACTCGGATGAGTGAACCACGCTCTGATGCCAATTAAAATTATCCAAGTACCCCTGTGTATTCACTTGGACAAACTTGTTAAATCTCAATTTTGTAATTATTTAATCAAATGAACATATAGTGAACCACGCTCTGATGCCAATTGAAATTACCCAAGTACCCACGTGTATTCACTTGGACAAACTTGTTAGATCTCAATTTTGTAATTATTTAATCAAATGAACATATAAAATAAATAAATAAATTGCATGACACGACGATTGGTAACGAAGGAAAACCTTTTAAAGTTACCCTATGGGGCAGCCAAATTCAAAAAAATCAATTTTATTATTTGAAAAATCAATGACAAGTAATTTTTCTATTACAAAACCTTTGTAACTAGACTCTTTTATTTTTCGAAACAAACAATCTATTTGTCTTCTACCATAATAGCAGACAAAACCTCTAACGATTTTCAAATATTGATTTTTTTCCTTGAACTCCAGTGGCTAAAACCCAATCAATCAATTCTCCAACATGAAGCACGATCACACTCTTTAAGAGAAATAATATGAAAATTTTTCAAGAAATTTTCTCAGCAAAATATGTAATAAAAAGTGCTCTAAAAATGTCTAGATTTGAATCTCTATAGATCATAACCAGTAGGATCCTTTAAATAAAAAATTTGAAAGTAGTTTTAGTTTCAGTAGGACTCTGTTGACGGATCAAATCTGGCGCAAAGATGTCTCTTGACGAAATTCTAACATCTGCGCTAAATCTTCTCTGCAGTAACTGATTTCAATTCAACCCCTTCCCTGGATAAGTACAGATTTCTTGGGACTCAATTTTTATAGTTATGACTTATCTAAATAACATCTAATACCTCTTAGATAAATTTAATATTAATATAGATAAAGTCAATAAATAATTTACATTCATTCATAATTACAAACTTAATGATAGAATAAATTCTATCATTTTAGTCACCTAATTTTATCCAAACTTATCAACTTAGTCATCTAATCCTAGCCAAAATCTTACATCTACAAATTACATAGACTCTACAACTTCTCTTAGGAAAGCCAAAAGTCACAATAATGACTATGAATTTAATGGTTCCATTCTATCTCTACAAAGTCAAAAAACAAAAAAAAAAAAAATGCAACATAACATCTCAAAAACTCTCCTTTTATACTTTAAATCGACAAATTTTATTTCATTGCTTTTGTACTCCAGTCTCTATTCTCTAATCTCTCTCTTGCATCCATCTTGCTTATATTTGGCACTAGCAGCCTCTACATTGTCTCCAATCACACCGACAGACGTTGACCAGCTCTGTTGTGCTTTGGTGACAAAGGTCAAATTAGTAAAGCTAATTAATCTGATCTATAGTTTGTATATATAGTGAAGTTTTTGTTTTATATATACAGTGAAGTTTTGTGGCAATAAAAGAGCCACGTGAATGACTTGTTTTCTAGAACATCCTTAGTTGTTTTTTGTCTTATTCTTCAAGACTTCAATAGACCATAGCTTCACAATTCACATGGCCCAAGGGCCACCTATTCGTGCACTATTTTTCAAACTTTCTTTCTTTCTCTTTCAGTTCTTTCTAATTTATTTCTTGATTTTGGATATTAACGTTAAGATATTTTATTTTATTATGCAGATTAACAATTTTATATAAAAGTGAATGTCATTTGTTATATAAAAGTGAATCTCTTTTACTAAATCAGATACTATTGTTTTATGTTAATATTTATTTTATTCTAGAATATTCATGAGCATAGTAAGATTGTATATAGTGAATATTGTTCTTTTCTACTAGAAAATATGCATCTAGATATGAGAAACTTAAAAACAAAGAGAAGAATAGAAAAATTGATTGAATCCCAAAAAAGATCTTTAAATAAACTTGTTACTACCAATTAACAAAATATATTAAAAAATTTAAGTGAAACATTTGTAGATCATCAAGAAATACACCAAATAGGACCACAAGATAACAAAATAAATAAAAAAATAGAATAAAATGGATATGGAGATAATAAACAACACAACAAACCCAATAAAAGTGATCTGAGGATAGTGCTCGAGCAAATTCTATTACAATTATTGCTGGAGAATTTGGAAAAAGTATAAAAGAAAATAAAAATACTGAGAGCATATCCGATTCTATTCCTTCAAATATTTATGACCCTGCTCAATGAAAATGTTGATACAAAATTAAGAGATTTATTAGTAGAAAAGGGTCCAATTAAATATAGCAATATAAATTTTCCTAAGGATGAGAACTCTAGACATTTTTTTACTACATATTATATACAAAACTTATCAAATGGGGAGAAATATGCTAGGAAATGGTTAGTGTATTCAAAAGACTTGAATAGAGTATTCTGCTTTTGTTGCAAGTTGTTTAACTCAAAACTTAGTATAAACCATCTAGCTAATGAAGGAACCGATGACTAGAAAAATATTAGTGCTAAGCTTAAAAGCCATGAAACAACGAATGATCATATTACTAACATTACTGCTTGGCTTGATTTAGAAATTAGATTGTTAAGAAATAAAAAGATTGACAAAAAAGTCCAAAAAAAAATTAACAAAGAAAAAGATCACTGGAAAAAAGTGTTATTGAGAATTGTTGTTGTAGTAAAAATTCTTGGTAAAAATAATCATCATTTCGAGGACAAAATGAAAAGATCTACCAAAAAAATAATGAAATTTTTTTAAGTCTGATTGAAATGATTTCTGAGTCTAATCTAGTAATGCAAGAACACATTCGACGTATTCAAGATGGTGAAATTCATAATCATTATCCTGGGCATATATACAAAATGAATTAATACATTTACTAGCAACTGAAATTAAAAACCATATTATTAAAAAAATAAAGGAAGCAAAATATTTTTTGATTATACTTGATTGTACCCCAGATGCAAGTCATCAAGAACAAATGTCTCTTATACTAAGATGTGTTAATATTTCAACAAGTCCAATAAAAATATAAGAACATTTTCTAGAATTTATAAAAGTAGATGATACAAGTGAAAAATGTATTCTCAATGAATTATTAGATGTAATAAAAAGTCTTAAACTTGATATTAATTATGTTTGAGGTCAAGGTTATAATAATGGGTCTAATATGAAAGGAAAAGAGCAAGGGGCGCAAATAAGATTTCTTGATATAAACCCCCAAAGCATTTTACACGTCATGTGGTTGTCATAATCATAATCTTGTTATATGTGACATGGCTAATTCTTGTCCTAAAGTTATATCATTTTTTCGAATAGTCCAACGTATTTATTTTTTGTTTTCTTCATCAACAAAGCGATGGAAAATTTTGCAAGATAATCTGTCGATTCTAACTCTTAAGTCACTCTCACAAACACGTTGGGAAAGTCAAATTGAAAATATCAAAGCAATAAAATTCCAAACTCCACAAATAAGTGAAGCTTTATTGCAACTAGCAAAAATAACTGAAGATCCTAAAACAAAAAGTGAAGCTAATTGTTTAGTAGCATATGAAATTGAGAACTTTGAATTCATATTAGGCATGACCATATGGTACGATATATTATTTGCAGTCAATATTGTAAGTAAAAGTCTGCAATCTAAAGATATGCATATAGATATTACCATTGATCAGTTAAAAGGTTTTATTTATTTTTTTCAAGATTATAGAGAAAATTGACTTAAATCTGCTATGATTCATCGAAAGAGATTGCAATTAGTATGGAAATAGAACCTGTATTTAGAGCAAAACGAATAATTCATAAAAAAAAAAAAAAAAACAGTTTGATGAAAATGTCAATGAAGAGACAATATAATTTGTTGAAGAATCTTTTAGAATTAATTATTTCTTATTTAAAGTAAATCAAGCAATTTCTTTAATTCAAAACAGGTTTAAACAATTTCAAATATTTGAAAATATTTTTAGTTTTCTATTTGATATCAAGAAATTGAAATTACTTGACGATGGTAGTTTACAAAAAAAATTGTCTTAGTCTTGAAAGTTTTTTGAAATATGATATTGATAGTTTAGATTTATTTTCTGAACTAAAAGTTTTAAAAGAAATTTTACCAGTAGTAGAAAACACTCATATTAATATATTAAATTAAATTAAAAGAATTAATTCTTTTTCCAAATGCATGTATCGCTTACAGAATTTTATTGACAATACTTATTATTGTTGCTTTTGTAGAAAGAATTTTTTTCAAAATCAAAATTGATAAAAGCTTATCTAAGATCAACAATACCGTAGGAAAGATTAAATGGACTAGCCATATTATCAATTTTGAAGGAGATATTAGAAGAACTTGAATATAAAAATTTAATTAATAATTTTGCATGTCAAAAAGCAAGAAGAATAATTTTTAAATAAAAATATATTTAGATATAACCTAGTTAATTTGATACAAGAAAAATACCCCGTTTTAACTTATCACCTTAGACCTCAAAATCTTTTGAGCCGACCCTGATCTAAATAGAAGTGATTCAATGAAAAGTCCTCCTCCTGCAAAGCTTCTTTTAGAAGTTGTTCTTAGAATCTTAATGTTTTAAGTATTTTAACTAAAAATACATACTTTTTTTAAATGATTTATACAATATTGGAGTGTGTAAGTCTATACATTCTTTTTAAAAAAAAAAACTGACAAATACAGTATTCACGTTAAAAACTTTTTTAACGGTATTTTTGTAAAGGATGCACTTGTACCTCTTAAAACTGTATTTAATATTAATAATTTATTTTCGTGGACACTCTGTCATCTCATTAGTGCTGATGTGATATGAGTGATATATTTTAAGCGGTTTTGTAAATCACTACTTAATTAAAAGCTATGTAAAATATGAGACATTATGTATTTGAAAATGACAAAATAAATGATGAAGAACAACATTTCTTAGGAATTGTTTAGGCTGATCAGTACATGATTGCTAAGATACACATGACCAAACTACAACAGAAGCTTGTGAAATACTCCGCTCTGCAGTTGGCTCCAGAAAAAGGCAATAGATGCTGCTTGGAATTTCAAGAAGAGGTCTGCCTGCAAACTGGGCCTCTCAAAGATGCTTGGAAGTTGACAGCTGCGTGATTTTGAGGTTGAAGGGAGATTCGAGTCTTGTGCATGACCAAATAACAGAGCCTCTTTTACTTCTAAATGAAAGAAGATCATGGATATAATAGCTATTGGTCTAGTTCTATACTTTTGTTACAACTCAATTAGTTTGGACTTCTAAGATTTGTATATTTATCTTAATCCAAGTTACATTTTGCATTCTTGAATACCAACATTTTCTAATATGCACTCGGTCCTGCTTGGACACTTCAAGAATTGTGTGAATAATAGTAAAATGGGTTGAGTGAAAATGTTTTAATGGGTTTTGGAAAATGAGAGAGGGAAATTTGAGTAAAAATAATATAAAGTTAAAAATTGTTTGAATTTTTGTTTTGAAATTTAAAAAATTTGTATTAATTTTTATATTTGAATAATGATCAGGTAATGATTAGATGAAAAATTTTAAATTTTAAAATTTAAAATTGAAAAGTATTTTGTATTTGAATGAGATTTAAGAATGAAATTATGAAAATTTTTAAGAATTCTGAAAATTCTCATAGTGTCCAAACATGCCCTAAATTATCGACTTTGTCACATTGCATTTTAGGCTAGCACAAAGTTGCAATGGGCACTCTTGCAAGATCGTGTATTCTAAATTATTTGAACCTAGTAAGCGAGCAACGATTGAATACATGATGTTTTATTAAGAATCAAAAAATAGGTGTTGTGCCACAAATTTGAGATTAATTTTGAACTTGGGATATAGATTTTGGCTTATAAATTGATATGTCCACCACATATAAGCAATTATTTTATGACTGCATCAATTGAGACAGATTGAACCATAAAGAGACTTTTGGATCAACAGAAATTAAAAGCTGTATTTTTCCCTTCAATAGACATGCAACTTCAGTACTAGGGAGATGAAATAAAAGTCGAAGTTAAAGATGAAAACAGAGAGATCTCTCTAGTAAATGAAAGAAGTTTTATATATATATATATATATATGTGTGTGTGTGTGTGTGTGTGTGTGTGTGTGTGTGCATTTAGTAGATTTTTTAAATAAATAAATAAAAAGCAATAGAAGGATCCAATTTCTAGTTTTTGCAGTGAAATGGATTAAAATGCCAGCAGACAGAACGAAAATATCAAACATGTTGGAAATATATGGTATATAAGTAAACTAGCTATGCATGACAGAAGGAGCCATGCAGTTCCTTCTGGCTTTGCCCAGCAGTCATAAATGGATGTCTTGAGAGTTGAATCTGATCAAGTACTGTCAATTCCTCAAAATAGGTTCGGATACAAGTTAAGGTTTAAATGTCAGGTACATGATATGTTTGGGACAAGCACTACTCATGTGTATAGGCATTTGATATTTTCGCGCAATGACAACTGAATTAATAACCTCATCAGTAGGATGAAACACCGAAAGATCAACCTCGAATCCACGAAGATCACAAGGATCAACCACCGGATAGAGCAAAGCTCAAGCACCATGCACGCTCCTCGGCATCAAAAGAGCTTCCGGAGCTATGTACTTAGCCAAATGATCGGTGATTCAGACGGTCTTTTCGTCCTTGTCGATGCCCACTAGAGCTGCCTAGAAAACAACTTCATAATCTTTTAAAGCAGTTGTTACATTCATGATATGATCATCATTGGTATGGAAGAACATTCTTTTTGATAAGTCAGGATCAGATGAAACTAAACGAATAGCCTTCAAATTGGCTAAAGGGTCGATCGATATCATGATTCATAATTGTGAAAGGTCGTGGTAGTAAGGTGATTAGAAATTTAGAAGACAAAACAATTGAGGTTAGGGAAGAGGACCCGAGCCCACAAAGGCAATTTTAAAAGGGTTATGGGTGCAGTGTTGGTAAGGATGGTGAACTCCGATGAGGCTAAGCTTGAGGTACTTAGATTAGTATGGGAAAATATGGAGATGGTCAAGTGGGTTTTCATGTGAGCCCAAGAAGGTAAAGAAACGGCTCTCCAAAAGGCCCTCAGACTTCCCCCACAAAGCCTAATGAGCTTTGACCTCATTTCTTGCACCCTTTCTTTTGCACAGCTTGGTTAATTACATCAATTAGACTTAATTGGTGGCATGCATGTGTGCACAAGTTAGGTATGTTCACATCTTTGGAGGGTTTGAGATTCTCGAGGCTTGAGATTTGCTCACCATCTCAAGTTCTTCTTTTACTAAAAGCTCTTGCATGGCAGCTAATGTCGACACTATGGGGTTATGGGAGAGACTTCCAAACAAGGCAAACAAGAAGTGGTATTATAAAGACACTATTCAAGGTTAAATTAAAGACACTCTCTTGTCATCTGAAGGGGTTATCAGCTATGGGTATTGTGGGGCCCACGTCATATGGATATTAGCAATATACTCGAGTTATTATTTAAATATTTTAGGGTTTCTGAATCTATATTTATCTTATTCATAAATATTTAAATAATCTGACTTCTTTTATTTAAATCTGTCACGCAACTAGATGTAAAATTAATATGCAGTGTCGTGTCCGTATTCCTTACGCAACTATAAGATAATTCAGGATTTGTGAATCTACTTTTGTATGATTCATCAAGATTTAAATAATTTGACTTCTTTTATTTAAATCTGTCACGCAACTAGATGTAAAATTAACATGTAGTGTCGTATCTATATGTCTTATGCAATTATAAGATAATTCAGGATTTGTGAATCCGACTTTGTTTGAATCATTATACTTTGGATAACAGTTTTTTTTTAATTGATCATTGTACATTTAACTTAATGGTAAAATGCCTTTGAAGTGAACATATTTGGATTCAATAGGATTTTTTACCAACATTATTAATCATGTAACATAATGCAATAATTCTTATTGTTTATCAATCAAAAGGAAAAAAAAAAACAAACAAACTATATTTTTAAACTAATCATAACTAATCGACATGGTAATATAAGTTGGTTGAGTTTTCAGGTAATGGCCAAAGGTTAGGTTGATTGGCAAACTTATTTCCAAAAAGAAAAGCAATAAAATTTGACAAAGTTGTGAACTTTTTCATTATGCTAATTTTACAAAGCTGTTTAATTACTTGATGTGGCCACAAGCAATTATACGCCATTTCCAACTATATATATATATATATATATATTTATATGGTGTTATGCTTAAATCAAGTACAGATCGATCGATCTCGAGGATGAGGATCTACTGCATGTTGCTATGTATTATATATGTAATAATTAAGAAAATACTTATTAGATAAGGAATTGCATTATCCCTCTAAATTAATCGTGCTAATTAATTACTCTGTGCACGATTGCTTCAAATTTCTTTCAACTTTCCCAACAAATAATTGGGGAAGGAAGCATTCTGAAACTTAAACAAAATGGAAACAGCCTGCATGCATCCAACTTATAATTTTGGAACTAATCACAGATTGACAAGATGACCGACAAGAACCATGCATGTTGCTTCCCCCTACCAAAAAACAAAAAGAACAAAAACAAAAAACCTTATATATATGTGTCGATCGTACGATAAAGAAAACACCCCTTGATCATAGATATAATTAACAAGAAATTACACGTACGCCTTGATCATAGATAAGATATTTTAGGCACAAGACGTCATCCTGCATGTACAAATTAGTAGGCATGAAACATAACTTTGAATTATAAAATGAAGATAAAAGGCAGCCAATAGCTAGCTAGCTAGCTACCAACAAAATCATCATGAATTGGACCAACAAATCAAGCATCGTCAGCATAAATATATATATAATATATATCACATTATATATAACCTACTGGAATTAGAAAAATGAAGTCAAATTATAAGTAACGTACTGCAAGGCGGAAATACCGTTTAAATATAGCTAATAATTTTGTTGCCAAGTCTATGTAGCGTTGCATAGAGATCAGATTGATCGAAAATATTTTAGGTGAAGAAAACTACGAAAATAGTAGACAACAACGTACACCTTAAAAGCAAGAAGCTGATGAAACGATCTTATAAAGAAGTTGCTTGCTTGCACGCGTAAGTGTGCGCGCATTATGTCATGGCGCCGTGCGAATTGATCTAGTAGCTAGATTACCAAATGATCAATTAAAGAGGAAAATTTCTAAAAACAGATTGAGCCGGCCTTCTTTTGTCTTGAAATTGAAGTTGCGTGAAACCAAACAAAACATGCATGTTTGGAGTAGCAAAACATGTCAGACATAGATGAACAAGACAAAAATTCATGATGGAGAGAGAGAGAGACAGAGAGATTAGAAATGATTGTTTCTTCTGATCAGCGGATATATACTTCCTCAATCGGCCTGTTTTCACTGTTACAGAAATTGAATGTCTTTTAAAACATCTTCTAGATCAGGTATGCGTACGTAGACATGGAACATATTTTTAAGCACCGCGATAACTGAACTAGTAATATGAGTACGAGAGATGAACCTAAGAACCTCAAACCGATGAATTAAGACCACAAGATCAATCAGGCACCAGATAATTGACAAAAGCTAGAGCACCATCTAGCTATATATGATTATTAAAAAAACATCCAGAGGCCATAATATTGTACTAATTATTAGCCAAATGATATAACATACTTCATATCATTAGCATGAGGGAGCTGAAGAACACTGAATATGAAAAGGTCAGGTTCATCATGAGTTGAAACCATATATGCTATCTAGCTAGCTAGCATGCACCCATGCATGCAGCAAATTACTTTGAAGAACATGGCTGATAAATCAGACCAGGTTAATGATATAAGAAGTCGTGGTGAGGTGAGAATATATATGTGCTGCCTAGACGATTGATAATAGTGGAGATCACCAAGGAAAGGATTAGCCCAGGAAGAAGAAAGGCACTTTTGCTAATGCAATATTGTTGGCGGCTTTCCAAATATAAAGTGTCAGGCTGTCAGCATAGTTTGGGGGAAGATGGAGCATGTTGACATCTTTGCAGCCTATGTCGACATTATGGAGTCATGGGAGAGTGTAAAATAAGTAAAACCCACAAAACCTGCCAAGGAATTATATTGTACAATAATCACTTACACTAATATTTCAAAAAAAAAAAAATCACTTAACTAGATATATATTGTTTTTTTGGCCAAGGTTTATGAGCACATCATGATGCATCTAATTCCCATTGATCTTTTGGGTAATTTTAAGGATGGACACAATCTTTTGCCCTCGAATGATGTGCATGGTTGGCAGCCACTTGAAGATCAAGAAGGCCAATTAATGAGCTTTTTATATTAAATTAGAAAAAAAGAAAAACAAAGAACATACATTAATATATAATTGCTTCAGTTATATATAACTACAATATTAATTAATACTTCACACATTTTCGCTCGATCGCTCTTAAAACTTAATTGCTAAGACGTTGATCACTTAATTAATTGCCGCATGATTTTTTTTTTTTTTTTTGGTCTCATATTTTGCACGAAAATGAAAAACTATATATATATATATATATGATGATGATATCTATCGGTATTTATGATCAAATAGTTATAAGAAGCAAGCTAGCATTACACCCTATTAATCTCGATTCTTGACGCTTTACTATTGCTAAAATAGTTATTCCACTAGCTAGTAGTACTAGAGTACTACTCTCTCTCCCCTTGTCTTGTCTTGAAAAACACAGTCCTAATTTCCTCTTTATCCTGATCTCCACCCTTCTTCTTGTTTGTTTATTGTTAGGATTTTGCTATTCATCCTCCCCACACTCCACACTCCATACTTTTTAATATTTTTTAATATTTTTTTAAATTTATTTTTGAATTTATTTTTTTTAACTATTTATAATTTTTTATTCACTATTCATATAAAAATATATTTGATAAAAAAATTAAAAAAAAATTAAAAAAAAATTAAAAAAAAGATGGAGTGTGGAGTGTGGTGTGAATAGTAGGAGGTTGAGTAGAATTTTTGTTATTGTTAATCCATTAGTCATGCATTAAGGCCTGGTTTGTTTTCAGAAAATTCTCATCTCATCTCATCTCATCTCAAATTTCATCATTACACTTTTTCCAATTCCAATACAAAATAAAATAAACAATTTAACTTTTTCAAATTTATCTCATCTTCTCTCATCTAATCATTACAACTTTTTCAAATTTTAATACAAAATAAAATAAACAATTCATCTCATCTTAAAAGTTTTCATCTCATCTCATCTCCGAAAACAAACGAGGCAAATTAGTTCTCGTATTAAAAACTTAAATTGATCATAGGAAAATGTCCTTTACAAACCAAGTACGTAGTTAATTCGCAAAGCTGGCCTGGAGGAAAAACAATAATTTGTGTTACTTAAATATATATATATATATATGCTTTGTCGTCATTCGTGTGTTTATAATTGTAATCTTTTCAGGCAATTGCTAATTAATATGCCAATCTTTATGTTTGGTAAACAAGAAAACTGATCATATATAGTACGTAGTTTATATATTCTCAAATATGTGTGAATGATTAACATTTAATTCCTTTGACTTTATGTCCGAATTCTTTATAAGGTCTTGATTAATTGGAGAAATTACTAATTAGATACACAAGCGGAACAAGTCATTCAACACGATTTATTATTATTTATATATGCTAGATTTCTTGATTTCTAGCTCATTCTAAGGTTATGCTTGGGGGTGAGATGAGAATTTTGTGTTTTGTTTTAAAGTTTAAAATATTATTTTTTAATTTTGAGATTTGAAAAAGTTGAATTGGAATTTGAAAAAGTTATATTGGAATTTGAAAAAGTTGAATTATTTATTATATTTTGTATGGGGATTTGAAAAAGTGTAGAGATGAGATGAGATGAAGATGAGAATTTTAAGTAAAACACTTTTTCCAAACATATCCTAAATCTTAGAGTTTGTAATTTTGTATAAAAACTTCAAGAGATCCTTACCCATGTGAGAACGAACTTCCTCATGACTAATTTACTGTAACCATGTAGAAAAATTTAACTTCCTCACTAATAACTTCAATTCTATTTCTAATCTGGGCCTGGATCGATCGAGCTAGATTAAGCTAAAATAATAATAATAATAATAATAAGTAACAGTCTGGCCTATTTGAAGTTTTTCCTTATTAAGATCAATTAACCTAAAGTCAGTTCATTCATCATATATTAATTAATTATTTCAATAACATGTAGAATTTTCATTCACCATCGTGTATTTATTACTTCAAAATGACCAAAGTACTCTGATATATATCAATTGTGAAGTAGTAGTAGTGATCAAAGCTAGGGAGCTTAGCTTATAATAACGTTGATCCTGCATGCTGGCCTACCAAATAAAATGTTGTTTTTCCTTGGAGTTAATCCGGCAAAACCTAAAATGTGCTTTAATGAAATGAAATATCTTATCTTTAATAGAATGTTATAGTTACAAGGGTTTTAGAGTTGATTTGGAAGCAAACAAATGGCAACAACTAACCACTTCTTGAAGCCAATTATATATCGAAGATAGAAATGCTATACATCAGCCACTATTCACTCTCACACTCACACCTATAATTTTTTTATATAGTATATGATATTTTTCATAAGGTGTGAGAGTGTTTTTCATAAAATGTGGAGTGGTAAATAGTAACCGATGAGAAGAATTTTTCGTCAAAGATATATAGACAAAATGACTAGACAGAATTTGTTGTTTCCCCCCAACAAAGACAAAATGACAAGACACAATTGTTGTTTTCCCAAACAACTTGCTGCCCAATATTTAACAGTACTTAAAGATGCCACCAATACGATACATGATATTGTATGTATCGTTAATGCAGTACCCGTAGTATAACTGCAAAAACATGATTACAGAACCCAACAAAAAAATGGGTCTCTCTCAAATTGGTCTTTTCTCTGCTTTCTTTCCCTGTCCTCCACTCACTGATATCACCATGTATAAGATACGTTATCCACAAAGAAGAGATTAAAGTGGACTGAGATCAAGATGTTTAAGATAAAAGGCATGATATCAGCTAAAATAAATCTTTCTGCTCAATTGTCAGCACATATAGATAACTGAAAGTTTCTTGTCAACTGATTGGAGTTAGAGATCAATTGAATTCAAAAAATGATGCCAAATTTTGTTGTGATCAATCCGGTGTGATCATTCTTAATCAAGTCTTTTCTAAGGGCGCCGGCCTTTCCTTTTAGGTCAAGAAACTATGAAAATGGAGAACTTTGGCAAGAAGACACAAGAATTCAAAAGAACATTTATCTCCCATCATATATATCCAATGATATATAGCTGCCATGGCTTGTCAAGCTTTTACTGAAAATAAATAGATTACCAAGTTTAAGTAGAGAAAAATTCTGAAACACACATTGAAACCTTTTTATTTCAAGATGCTAAAAGTACACAAAATAGAAACATGCTTCGAGTGGGTATGTAAACAAGTTATACATATTGCAACGAGCATATGGTAGAAGCAATCGAATAACTCAATACCCTTATATTATAGCTTCATAGACAAGAGTACTTCTAGGTGAAATTTAAGGAGTTTAGGAAAGTTGGCGCTCCTCAATGGAGAAGTCCTCAATCATGTTGCCGTGGTTGAAAGGGTTGAAGGCTTGGATTTCAGAACACTTGCAATTTGGCAGTATCATGGGGCCAAGACTCTGCTGCTCAAGTGAGTGTGTAGGCATTGGGTATTTACGTGCAATGACAACTGAATTAATAACCTCATCAGTGGGATGAAACACCGAAAGAACCTCGAATCCACGAAGATCACAAGGATCAACCACCGGATAGAGAAAAGCACGAGCACCATGGGCGCTCCTCAGCATCAAAAGAGCTCCTGGAGCCATGTACTTGGCCAAATGATCGATGACTCGGACCTTTTCCTCCTTGTCCATGCCCACAAGAGCTGCCAAGAAAACCACTTCGTAATCTTTTAAAGCAGTTGTTACATTCATGATATCGTTGTTATGGAAGAACATTCTTTTTGAAAGGTCAGGATCGTATGAAACTAAACGAACAGCCATTGAATTGGCTAAAGGGTCAATATCATAATTGTGAAAGGTGGTGGTGGTGAGGTGATTGGAGGCCAAGACAATTGATGTAAGGGGAAGGGGGCCAGAGCCCACAAAGGCAACTTTGTTAGGGACATGATATTGGGTGCAATATTGTTGGGTAAGGATGGTGAATTCAAGGAGGCTAAGCTTGAGGTAATTAGAATAGTAAGGAAAAATATGGAGATGGTCAAGAGGGTTCTCATATGAACCTAAGACGGTAGAGAAATGGCTCTCCAAAAGTCCCTCAGCCTCCCCACAAAGCCTAATGAGTTTTGACCTCATTTCTTGCACCCTTTTGCACAGCTTGGTTACATCAATTGGACTTGGTGGCATGCATGTGAGCACGAGTTGGGTGAAGAGCATGTTGACATCTTTGGAGGGTTTGAGACTCTTGAGGCTTGAGATTTGCTCAAACAACTCGCAAACTTGTTGAACCAAAGGATCTTCTTGGCAACCCATGTCGACACTATGAGGAAATTAAGGAGGGGAAGACTGATCTCCAATTCCAAGGAATTAGATCAGAATTGAATAAGAATATGATAAGAAACTGCAGAGCAAGTTACAATTTCCGGCTCCTCGAAGGAGTCATTATTTATGGGCTCTTCCTGGCCCCACATAGCACATGATCAGAGGGTTGGCCACCTTGTTATTTACATAAAATAATTGATATTAATACAATAACATTAAAATGATTTAAAAGGTTATGCATAGAGCACTAAAATGTATACAACTGTTTTGATGCGCTTTATTATTTCTCTCTGAAAATACTAATAAACTATATATACGTATTTATAAATATATAAATATTGAAAACATAACAATTTATAAGTTTTTTCCTTTTAATTATCTAATATTAATATTATTGGTTCCTATTCTTCCATAAATGTACGTGGTAAATCTACAAATTAATTAACGTGTCTTGAAGTGATACGTTAGATTATAAAATAAATCTAACAATATGAAGCCATTTGAATTTATTTTTATGAAATTTTCTTTATAGTTGTAAAACTTCTGTAACAAACATTACTGGACGCGTGCATGACCTAGTTGAACTGAATTAAGCCTATATGTATACATATATATTTATATATATATAAATATGTCACAGGGTTTTTCTCGTAATTGCCAGTTTCGAGAAGAAGTTGCAAATACTCGTGGAGTGCAATCATGGAACTTTGAATAGAAATTAACCATTTTCACTATAGCTTACTGTATTTATAACGTCATTAATTTAATACTTAATTTTATTCTTTTGCTCATATTTTTTTTTTTCCAATCATGATATAAGCTTGAAAAATCATGATGAAAAGTGAAAACTATAGGAATATTTTATAAGATAGAGATAGAACCAATTAAAAAAAAAAACTGAAAAAAGAACAAAGAAGGGATGATGATGATAAAGGAGGAGAAAACAGATAAATTTGAGTGGACAATATTAATTACTTTGTACACATATAATTAAACGGTGGTTGTGAAAATATTCCCTAGCTCCTTGTTCTTTCACAGTAAGCTTTATTAAAATTTACGATCTACAGTAGTATTTTGTACAATGGAGCAGCTTCTATCTCCATCTTGTCTGTTTGACTAGGTGTTGTGTCTTCTTCTTATAGCTCGTTCTTTACTTGAGAATCTCATTCTTCTTTTGTAACGACTCGACTTCAGTTGTGAGTCTCCTCACTATTTCTTCCATTTCTGCAAGCCTTCCTTCTATATTCCGCAACGTCTTCTCCTGATCTCTAGTTGTCTGAGATCGAATGGTGGTGGGCATGTGAAAAGTACGTTGATTTCAAGATAGTTAAATATCCCATAGATGGTGCCAACTTAATACTACTAATTCTAATTAATTCATTAAACACCAATTAACTTATATCGATCATAACATCCAGCCAATCATAATAATGAATAATTAATTAATTCACTAATAACAAAGAAATCAACCATTTCCTTGAGCGTTCTTTATTTATTATCATGAGCATCATTCAGTTCACACTATCTAGCTAGCTAGCTGCAGGGTCAATTCGATATATACCTATATCTCACTTTTGATGATGTAGTTCTAATTTATTATTATATCATAATGTTTATTCGGGATAAGATAATATATGCGACAAAAATCTGATTAATTAGAATAATCATTTTTCTTGCAATGATTCTCGAATACATCAAGAAGGTATATACAATTTACCCAAAATATGAAAATAAAATTTCGTTGTTTTCACTAGATGATCTGTCTATAAGTGTTGAATACAATATTATCGTTATCAAAAAAAAAAAGAATACAATATTATTGGACCTTCAATTTTGCATATTTTTTTAATTTACTTGATTTTGAGAAGCATTCAATTTGATCCTTCTAATTTTTTTTTTTTCAATTTTGAATCAAACTCCATTCCCTCCATCATGCAACCATTTTTAATCAAACATAATAGCATGCCACGTCTCATCATTTTTACAAACATCCCTTAATTGATATGACATGAAATTGTTGGATGATGATCATGGCCGTAAAAGGGACTATGAGTATCATTTTACACGTGTTCTCAACTATCTACTATGACAACGTTGTATACTTGGAATATTGAGTTGGCATGATTGAGGATACGTGTGATCATGATTCTATGGATATTGACATGGTACAAAAATTAGAATCTTGATAGAGAAATCCTTAGGACCGATCGGGTTGCTATTAGCCAAATAACAGTATGTCAATCACATAGTAACATCTAAGACTTACACCACACTTATCCTGAACCAACACTACATCAAAAAATGAGAAGCTCTTCTTTGCGATTTCAGACCCTTACCCCTCGCACCCCCTCGAAGCTCAACTCTTAGGAACTTTTGATTTGTAATCCCTTCGTTGCTCAACCCATCGAACAACGTCGGCGTTGGCCCCCTTCAGAACCCCCCTTCATCATTGCATCTCCTTATCGAAGCCATTTCCGTCTCGTTGACGTCGGCGTTGCGTCTTAGCCCCCTCGCACCCCCTCGAAGCTCAGCCCCTTCGCACCAGTGATAAAGAGCAGTCCCTCGAAGATGTAACCATTTCTGGCATGCCCTTTGACCAACCCTAAATTCGATTTTGCTTGGAATGTAAATTTTGGAAATTCGTTAGAGACCTTTATGTTTTTGCTTTGAATGTAAACTGGTTGGAATGTAAATGCCTGCCTGGAGTGTAAACTGGTGAAGAAGAAAAAAATCACACGATGAAAGCCACAAATTTTCTATTTTTGCATTTTACGTGTTTGATAAAAGTTCTAAAAAGAAAAAACACCATTGTATTGTTGGAGTTGTAAATCTAGCACCATTATATTGTGTTGAATCTCAAACACAAGCACCTTACACGATGCCAGATCGTTTAGCCTTAACCATTATGAATCCATTATGTAATGTATCATGTACCATAGCCAGGATAAAATGATTGGTTATTTTAAGATATATATAGCATCTTTTTCTTGTGTTAAGGATGGTTTTGTTGTTGTCATTTCTATAGATTTACAGAGTTGTATTCACTGGTTATCTACCTTCTACTCCACCTCTCCCACTTTAACATCTAGAGAAATGATGTCAACTTCTTACATATTAGTCTTGCATATGGTTACTGAAATGAGAGAGTATTAACTTTGAGCCAGTGAGGCTTATATGAAACATATTCTGAACTATGAAGGTTATGGGCCATAAAACATTCGATGTTTATGTTTTTCTTATATTCATTTAAAGGGAAAAGATTTTCCCCTAGCTTGATTATTAGGTATTATGGGCAGAGCTTATAAATGTAATGCATTTTGATGTAAATCCAACTGTAATGCAATTGTAACGCATTTTGGCTCTAAAGTAGTAAAGCTTATAAATGTTATGTGCAGAGGATCTGGTGCACCATCATATGTACCATATCATGATCCCTAACTTCATGCCAAGTAGCATTTGCCTAGACTTCTCCCATGCATGCATGCATGCGTGGAATTCATTTCTTTTCCACTAGATGTATGTTGAGTCTAGCTAGCCAAGGACCCCACCATTAGGCCAGAGAGAGTCAAAGCACATCACAACATTGTTTTTATTATAAACTTTATTAAGATGTATCATCACAGCTGAATCTATAAGATATTAATCCATATATATACATGCAAATATATAATTATTGTTGCTAGAGCTAGACATGTCTAATATTTGTACACGGTCTAACATGTAACTGATGATGATCTGTTGGATTATTATCTATTAGTTATTGCTTTGTAATTTCCTAGCTAGCATCATGCATGACCTTTCTGATCTGGGGGCTCTTTTTAGCAAGCATGATTCAGATTAATGTTAAATGATAATAAATGATTTTCAGTTTCTGCTTACTTTCTTCAATATTATGATAGCAAATGAAGAGTTTGAGTTCTCATTCCGGGTCAAGTTCTTAGACCGTAAGAGGGGAAGATAAAGCTAGCTTAGAGAAACCACTTTGCTATTATGGCTGCCAAGTGAAGCTACAAATTTCTAAAACAATAAATAGTTTTAGTAGAAGATTTTACAATTGTCCAAACTATAATATGAATAAACAATGTGACTTTTTTAGTGGATTGATCTTCAAAGTGAGCAAAACAACTACTGTAAGATGAAGTTGAAGTTAGCTGAACGGAGGAACGACAGTGTACGTCATGAGCGGCTACGCATCGAAGAATCCAAATTTAAAGAAATAGAGAAGAAGTACAAGACAATCTTGAAAGTGCTAATCTTGTCATGGTTATTTTTTATAATAGTTTGTGGTGTAATTTTTATGTATCTAAAAAATTACAATGTATCTCATCAGTGATACGACTCATGTAACCCGTTATACTTTTTTTAACACTTTGATCAGTTGAATGTACTAAATGTGGTTAATGTAATGAGAACATCTTTCATGTTTTGAATGTGTTTGAAATTGACTTGGTTTATTTTGAGATCAGATGCTGCTTAGTTTATTTATTTTCAGATTGCAAATTCTATATGTCCAAGTAAGATTTTTGCCAATGATTAAGATCGAATCCAAGCATGTTATAGATAAACTAAGATTAAATTCATAGACACATGTCATAGATAAACCAAAAGAAAATACAACCAGAAAATGGGTACAGAAAGTATGTCTTGTAGCTAAACTGCCACATTTATACAGAAAAATTGGTACAGAAATTGAAAGACAATTGAATCAGACTTATAGAAAGGACCATGTGAAGAAAGCCAAACTGCCACATTACTCCCTGTCACATTAAAATAGAGAAAGATTAAATTAACCAATAAATAGAAGCTGAATTAAATATAACAAAAGATAAATAAATCACATACAAGATATAAAAAAGTTTCCACCATGATTCCAAATGTATCGATATGTTGTCAGTTGTTGGCCCAAAATCCCTGCATAGAAAACAACAAAACACAAACTTTGTTAACTTCTTCAATTAAAAACCAATAAAATACAAATAACTATAAAACTACTATACCTTACTAAAGGACAATTATTTTTAGCAAATCTCTCATTCTTGCAAATGTTATAACGTCTTTTCTTTGTTATTTGTGTTTCTTTTGAGTTTTTCACTCTCAAAGAATTTGGTCGTCCTTTTGTTGGCACCTGTAGAGGATCCTGGACCATTTGTGAAAAGTTCGATTCAACTTGACTTTTTACCATTTGAATGTCATTGGTTGACTCTCCTATTTGTGAACATTCTACATGATCTTCCATTGTAAGTAACTCTTTATGAACCTTCGTCAATGCAAGACATAGGTGATTGTGTTTTTCTATTGACTGCAACCCAAGTTTGACAATGTCGTAAGGTTGTATCATCAACTTGTTTTTTCTCATCGTAGAATCATCTTGTCCTTGCCGAACTTGCCCTTCAAAACATGGTATGTCAAAAATAGGTTGACTCTTAGTATTAATAGTCCATCTTTCTAGAACATAATGTTGTGGCAATCTATATAACTTCTATTTCTTACCAAAAACAAACAAGATATACTTACAAAGAATCCCATAAACTCCCACATGTTGCATGTCCTTCACCACTATCCACTGTCACATGGTAAAAAGGTGTTTCTTTACTATAAGGTGTCATTCCATATGTCTTGCTTTCACCCTTTTTGGACAATTTTGTTGATTTGTATTGTTGACTATTGAACAATTTATCTTGGAAGATCATGAAAAACTTTCTTGTATAAACCATTGTCGTCTCTTGTTCAATTTTAAGACATGTCTTCAATATCACCTGAGTAGATTTTGTCCACACATCCTTCTCTTTCTCTTTAAAGTATCTACATCTATAGTTTTTTCATACTAATGCACAAAATCACTAACCATAATACTTGAACAAACATAATCTTTAAAAAATTTGTTCATGCTTTCACTCTTTTGAGTTGTTGACATACTAGTACAGAATGTTGAATGCAAGTAAGCCAGAACTCACTTATCCTGTCAGCTGTAAAGATTTTGCAGTAAAATATTTTCTCTTAGTTCATACTTCACTAATATCAAAATCCATTCTTGCTCAACTCATCAGTTATAATTGTCTCATAGATGCAATGAGAAAAATCTTTCTCAAAGTCCGAAAATTTGTTATATACATGGACTAAGTGTTCAAAAAAATTTTGTAAAATATGTCACAAGCACAACCTATGAATTGTATTTGAGAGTACTTCTGCAATGGCCTTCGTCATCGCCTTGTCATCGGTAATTATAGTTGAAGGGACTTTACCAAGCATTGCCTCTTGCCATGTTCTCAATAATCATGTATATGATTCTGCTGTTTCATTAACTAACAAAGTACAACCAAATATTATGGTCTAATGATGATGGTTAACTCTAAAAAAAAGGCACAAATGGCATCTTATAAATATTGGTCAGATACGTGGCATCAAATGTAACAACATCTCCAAAATACTGATATACAGCTCTTGATTGCGCATTAGCCAAAAAATAACTTCTCATGCACACATCCTTATCAACTTGGATGGAGTACACAAACCTAGATTCTATGAGTTGTGATCAAGAAAGTAGGCATACAACATTTATGCATCCCCCTTTTCAAATACTTTTCTCCTTTTGTTTCTCAAGTAATTTTCAACATCATTGTCAATACAACCAACATTAAGATCATCACATAATTCTTTACTCAACATTGACATAATCTTTTTTGTCGGTATATCGGACTCATTTAAAGTCATAATAAATTTTTTTTAGACTTTTGTAACTTTCCTATTTCCACAGAACAAATTAGTACTCCTCGGTGTAAGTAAAACATGGTTATGTCCAACCACAAACTTATTGATTATCCACTTTTCACCATCTTTTTTTATTCACATAATTGCTTTACATCCAATCTTTGTATTGGCAAATTCAAAAACTATTCGTTCTTTTTCTTTCCGACTTACCGGCCGAAATCCTTCCCTTGTGTAAACATAGTCTACTGCACAAAGTTTTTTATCATCTTTTGATAACTGAGTATGATTTGTCCAAATTGCAAAACCTTTTCCTCTTGCATATGCTTTGTAAAATGCTTGGGCGTCTTCCACATCGTCAAATATCATGCCAATGAATGGTTCCAAAGGACCACTACTCGAATCTTTCACATTCATTCCATTTTCAACATTCACTACATCTTCAACATTGACACCACATTGAATGTCTACACTTTCAGCTTCAAGTTCATCACTATCAACCCAAGAAATTTATTCCTTCCATACAAAACCACCATATTATAAATTCAATAGTTATTCAAAATAACCACATTAAACATTGAAATTATAAATCTATCTAACATGCAACTGTAAACTCCACATGATGGATGGGTTTCCCATTCACAGAGAAAAAAAATCTGATGGATGGGTTTCTCATTCACCTGATAAATTCTCTCTTGAAGTTGTCCATCGTTGCCCGGTTATATGCTCTAATTATGATACGAGCTACATCTGTACTCCACATGCCAATTGATGTAATCTAGACTTACTTATAAAAAAAAAATTTGACATGCAACTAGCTAAAATATATTTCAACTCACCACATTAAACATTGAAATTATAAATCTAACAAGCAGTCGTGTGATCCATTACCATCCATTATAAATCTAACATGTTTCTCATTCACATCTTCTTTGAAAATCAGCTTCCACCCACCACCTTTGTTACATTTAATCAAACACATACCTGAGTGTCAGCCATGAAATCTGTGTGGACAACTGGTTACGTCGATGTCTGACTTTTTGAGCTGCATCGACATCGGACTGAGATTGGGGCTGTGCAAAGAGAGGCAGCCGGGAAGAGAGGGGTGATGCAAAGAGAAGGAAAAGAGGGGCAAGGAGGAAGAGAGAGGCGGTGCGATTTACAGAGGGGCACTTTCTGAGCTACGTCGACGTTGGACTGAGATACTTGCGTCAAGGTCGGCGTTGGACTGAGATTGAGGCGGTGCAAAGAGAGGCAGCAAGGAAGAGAGGGGCGGTGCAAATGAGAAGGGAAAGGGCTAGCACATACATACGACTCTTGATTCTTTGTGGTGGAGCCTATTCAAATTACAATGTATTTTCTTACGTGGCTTGAGTTGAATAGAGGGCTGCTTTGTTAGATTTACAGCCCAACATTAATGATCTTGATAAGGGCAAATTATTAATGAATGGTCATTTTTATCCAAAATGAAAAACTCAAGAATCGAAATGAATGCTTCTTAATCAAACCGAAGGGTACAATAATGCATTGTGTAAGGATTTTTCCCCATGTTGGTCCGTATAGCAAACTCATAAAGGATCTCGGGGGGAGGGGGGAAGGGGGAGAGAGCTCAACCAGGCGCAACAACCCTCCTCTAAAAGGAGTCACTAGACCTCTACAAAATACTCAGCCCATGAGCAAAACCAACCCGTGAAGCAACCCTCACGTGGGAAAGACGGACGGTAGAGACAGATGAGACTCGTTGCCCTAACACTCTCCAATGACACCTAGTCCTTGGGAACCTATACAGGTAGGTGGGTTAGAGATACGGAGGACCCTCAATCTCCTGAAAGCAGGCATGGAGAGACTTAAAAATGATTATCTGCAGGCTAAAGTGTAGCCAGAGAGCCACCCCGCATTAATGGCACTGCTCTTCGAACTCTATGCCGCATTCATGGCGCTACCCTAAGAGCAACGCCACATTAAATGATTTTGACTAAGCAAACAGTTGAAGTGACATGAGCTCCATGAGGCAAAGTATGGGTTGTCCCCACCCAAAAACCTAGTATAAAAGCCAATCCCCATGTACGAAGAAGTCTTAGATTTCACTAAACTCTCGCACAAACTACTAAGGAGTTATACTGACTTAAGTATCGAAGACTCCCCAGCCTCCACCAAGGCCTCTCTCTTTGTGTTTTTTTAAGTGTGCAGGTATGAGGACCGAGACTCGAGTTGTTGGAACCTGGCCTAAAGGTATACAAAACACAACATTAACATATTGATCAACTCGTTTGTCAACATTATTGTACATGCTGTTGCATGCATCTCTTCCCCCTCAAAGTAAAATTTGATCAATATGTATGGAAAATTTTTATATGTTTAGGAATTTTCTTTTGTTAAATATTAGAACATGAATTTTTTGACAGATAAACATTTTTTTAGAGAATACGACGATACTCCAGTTTTATTAATAACCTCACTTATGACGGATAAATACTATATATATTACAAACAAATATGGGGTTATAAAAGTCCCTAACCTTACTCCAATTTTTATATGTTGTACTATTTACGGCGTAAAAAATCGCCAGGAAAGATAACTTTTGCTAACAATTATTAGCTTCTGTTGGCGTAGATCAGAAGTGAGAGATTAATACCGACGAACGTGTAGCGATGTGAAAATAGTTGAAAAAAATATTTATGCGACGATTTGTGTGACTTTTCCTAACGAAATTAATCGCTGAAAAAAAGTGATTCCCATTGTAGTGATGATTCAAATTACCAGTACATAAATATTAAAACCAAATTACATATGTACTCGTCATGTTTGCACTGATCTTGATCACTTTTTTTTTTTTAAGCCACTGATCTTGATCACTTGATTCCTTCCACATAACTTTCTCTAAAAGGCTGTTTGAATTGGGAGGAGAGTTAAGATGAGTTGAGATGGTTTGTGAATAGTAAAATAAGATATTTTATGAATATTATTTTTTAATATTATTATTATTTTAACATTTGAAAAAGTGGATTGTTTATTATTTTTTGTGTGAAAATTTAAGAAGATTCTTTTGAGATTTGAAAAAGTTAAATTATTTATTATATTTTGGTGTGGAATTTGAGAAGATTCTTTTAAAATTTGAAAAAAAAATATTATTATATTTTGTGTAGAAATTTAGAAAAAATGTAATGATAAAGATGAGATTAGTTGAGATGAGTTGAGAAGAGTTTTAAAAACAAACATCCCCTAAATCGAATAACTTAATAAGATCTTTAGATCCTACTCATTAGCAACCGTTGCATTAATATTAATATTTATAGTTTTTTCAGGTTTAGTATAAAAAGTGATGAATGCATGTGATTCTCTATTATTATTTAAAAGGATCACATATAACTATTTTTATAATTATTCACACAATCATATTTCATAATTATTAACATCATTTTACAAAAATATCTTCAATTTAAAATATAATTATATAAATGGTTGTAGATGTATCTATATAAAAAGAATTAATTTAGACCTTTATAATGATTTGAAGAAACTATATAATTATAATATTTGATATCAAAAGTGGTCTAAACCAATGATTATTGTTGAAAGTTATAGATCTTGATATATAGTGCACTATGGTATCGACCACCTTCTTTATATATTATTTTTGTCACTAGGAATATTTCTTTTTCTTTTTCGATAGACTTTTTATTTCTTAATTCTACTTTGAATGATCATGCATATTATATATATAGAGGAGGTGCATGTCTTTTCAAAAGCCGGATGCATGGTCCATGGCCTCCAAAGTGTTGACACTTCCACATCTTGAAACTTTTTTTTCCTGATAATAATACATATTATATATATATATATATATATATATATATATATATATATAAACGTCAACTTCCTACAATCCTTACGATCGATAGTGCTTTGTTTTATTTCTTTTCTGAGCTGCCTTTTTCCTTCAACTTCGACGGTTAAAATGAAATATCGTCATCATCGTCAGACTCATCCTCTTTATAATTTAGGTAGTGCATGCGACACTATATTAATCAGAATATTCCCTATCTTCAGAACTTAATTCGAAATGATCTTTCGAGGGAAAGAAATATATAAAAGTAAAGTGAGGGGGTAGCATATAAATATATATATATATAGTTGTTTGAATGATTAAAATTAAATGTCTTTTGGTAAAACTAAGAGTCAAATTAATTAATGTCATGAAATACATGTTCCATATCAGCTTGCTTGTGCTTTTTTAAGAAATTTATTGCCTAACTCATCTCATAAAACCAGTTCAATAAGAGAGGATTGCTCATTCTCTATAAACATATCCAAGACATTGTCCACAAGTAATGTGAGATTATTCCTCAACACCCTCTCTCACGTGCAGGCTAATATTTTTTTTCTGATCCTTATCACAGAGTAAGTAATGTGACCCCATTCGTCTTGTGGCAAGCTCTAACACCATAAAAAAATTTATAGACCTAACTCAGTTCATAAAACTGATTCAACAAGAAAAAATTATTCATTCCTTATAAATTTCTAAAACTTTGTCCAAAAATAATATTAAATTATTCCTCAACAATACTATGTAAATAAAAAAACAAGAATTTTCCATGCATTCGTCATCAAGTTAAATAACATTTATATTGTATTATATTATATATGTTGATGTGATTTCCAGCAATGCCTTCCACGTAATCTACCAACCAGTAAATAATATATATATATATATATATATATATAGATATAAACTCTTTTCCCAAGCAAATAGAGAATACAGTGCTCAATAAGATGATGAGAATATATACATAGATGTTGACATTACAGTACATTTTATCATGTCATGATAATAATGAAAGCATTATACATTTAGATATCATTGATAAAATCTCGTTTTGGCCAATTTGGCCACTTTCACTAGCTACCAACAACAATACTAACGCGACTACTCGACATTGAATTAAGACGTTGGGTTACCTTTTGGCCGATGCCTTGTCAAAATTCAGAAGGTGGGGTTTGTGTGTACAAAGGAAAAGAAAGTCCTTGATTTGTTAAAGGCTTTCATATTCTTTCTTCCTCTTCTTCTTATTTTGGTGATCTAAATTGAGAAATGTTTTAATTATATATAAAAAAAATTTCATAAAAATATATTTACAAATTGATATATTTTGATATTATACGTTAAATTATAAAATTATTTTTATAATAATATAGATTCAACGTCGTATTTAAAAAATTACATAAATTTATAAATTTATAATCTTTTAAAAATATTTTTATGATTATGTCACTTCTTACATAAATATTTTATTTTAAAAGAAATAAAAAATAAAAAAGTAGCACATTTGTTGGTTATGAATGAAGTCAAATTTACTGTAGCCATTTTTGGAAAGGTGAAAGTGTGTCAACCACGCGACGACACACGATACCGTGTGCTACACGTCCGCGGTCTGCCACTGAAAGTGATGGCCAATCTCTGCTGGATTCCTTACCCTTCTGTACACAAGTCCAAAATCTTTTTTTAGTTCTCTCTCTCCCTCTTTCAACGGTAAAACACTTTCTCAATTCCAAGTTCTCCCGCTTTTCCTCGTTTCATCTTCCTTCTCCGATAAGACTTTTATGTTTTTTCTTATTTTCTCCAATTTATTCATTTTTTTTAGTAATACTAGATACTATTGTAAATTATACAAACATTGCATATTTTTTTTTTAAAAAAAATGAGTTTATTATTAATTTTTTAATAATATTTTTATTTTTATTTTTATTTTTTTAAATGAATACACCATGCTTACATAATTTATGATTACAAATATATATATATATATATATATATTTTTTTTTTTAACGATTGATAGCCGATTTTTCACCTTTAAGGTCCCAAAGAGCTATATACTCCCATCATTGCCTTCGTTGGCCGCTGATCTACCAAAAACTATCAACCATGTTCTAGTTCAAAGCTCAAGCCATTTGTGGGGTCCATGCGCCCCACACTCCACACGAGTCATCACACTGCTGCTCCATCCCTTGCACATGATGCATTATCCAAGTTTTCCAGCTAGGATCTATCAAGTCTGACCATCATCGCGCTAAACCACACTACATTCTCATAGTTGCTCTGAGAATGAGGCAACGTAACCCTCCAATGCTTTCCTAGTTACAATCTACAACAATGCGCCCCTTTCTGCTACAGTCTTCCCTGTAGCAGACAATATAGCGGCTTTCAAAAGATTCTGAACAATTAAATCAATTTTTTTTAATGACAACTCCTTTCTTTATACATAATTAGCCAAGAGAATCTAGAACCGGATCTAAAGTATAGTAGGTGGAGTACTTGGGGACCCTTACAATTGCCCCAAAAATTTTAAGTCTAGGTGTTTATAAGCAGTCAAAGAAGTGTGAAAAAAAATATATGGAGGGAAAATTTGGACTACTAGAGTAGCTCATGTCCCACATTCTATTGGCTAATAGACTGCAATATGGTACAAGAGAATACCAACTATAAAGGTGCATGGTTTTTGTTGACAGTACTTGAAAAAGTCTACCCAAGTTTTCGATTGCAATTGTAAGGGGCTATCGTAAATGGAGTTGCGCCAATTCTGGATCAGTTCTTGTGGTTGAAAAATGTATTTATCTCTACTTTGCAGTCTTCAACAAGCGAGTAGACTCGAGATTTTAGTGAAAGCAATAAGATATGTAAGAATTGAGAGTTAACTCGATGACAACTTTGCAGGGATTCAAAAGGCACGAAGAACTATATTGGCACGTGGAGTCCCACGCGCCAGCTATGGAAAAACATGGATGGTTAGATCTTGGAAAACCTTAAGCACAAAAATTGGATGGAGTAGTTCCTATAGCAATTGGATCTCCAGCTGTCGGCAGCACGTGAATCTCATGTGCCACTTTGGATGTTGTGAGGTACATTTACCCACTAATTTGAGACACCATTTATTGCTCTTTGTAGATCGGTTGCCTAGTAATCCAATGTTACAGTGTGTATTGCTAGGAGGTGGCCTTCTGTCTCAAAGAAGAAAAAAGACAAACTTTATGTCTATACCTTTCATGAGAGAGGAAGGGGAGAAGGAGATGGAGGGAGGAGCTAAAGCTCTACGCCGACTCAAATCGGCTCCATTTATGGATTGAAAGGAATGGAACTTGAGAGAGGGCGACATTTAGAGAGAAAGGGAGAGTTCGAAGCAAAAGTGAGACACTCTTGTTTTTATGGACTCCTAGAAAGACAAAATTTTGATAGGAAAATTATATTTGGCTTCCTCAAACTTACTGCTCAAAGTTACTGTTCGAATATTTTATTTTATTTTCTTATTTTTTATTTTTATTAATGATTAAAGAATTGACTATTAGTGAATTTGTATATGTTTTTTTTTTTTTTAATGATTAAAGATATTTAAAAAATATATAAAAACAAAAAAACTTACACTAACGATATGTCCAACAGTAAATGCTTGCGTCTCACCAGCACTATCCATTTTGACAAAAGTGGATGTACAAATTAGTACCTCATTTTCTCAACAAATCCGGTCCATATTGGCATAAGATCTGACACCATTAGGCCGAAGTCATCGAGGCCCAACATCATGCCCATGCAAAATTGCTATCAAAATCAGATATAAAATCCGTTTTGTATAATCATGTTTTTCCATAACTAGTTTTGTTACGCGCGACATATGCAAAAAGTTACGAATAATAATGATTTTTGCTATTATATGCCCAAAAACAAATGAAATAATCCAAAATAAATATGGGAAACTTTGAGGATTGAGAAATGAGGGCTGTATAATTTCATTCTCGAATTTTAGATTTTGGAGAAAGAAGAAAGAAATGTGTTATCCCAATAACCTTTAAAGGGTAAATGTGGGTCTTTCAAACAAGAATAATGCTATTTGACTATAGTTAAATTAAAAATATAAACACAAAAGGATAGAGGAAATCTAAGGTTTCAGTCTTCTTATCTTTATGTTTTCAGACGTCATTTTATTTTCGGCGGTAAGCTTGGATGGCCAGTAGTATTAAATCCTAAAACAAGTAATTGATCAAAGGAGAATAAATTCGTTCATTTAATACCAATTCTGCCTAAAACCCAAGAAATCGGACTCTTATGCCCACTGGGTAATACAATTATGTCCAGAGCATAGTCCTTGTGATGTCCCTAAATCAACATTTAATTGTACCTGCGAGTGAACCATGAAGACTGGCCTACCACTGGGCATTCACTCGTCTACAGACCATATGCCGATTCTTGGCCCTGAGGCTCATCACTCACCTACATTCTCCTCTCCTCTCCAGCACTATCAACCTATGTCTAAAAATGTTACCTTTCTTCCTCCTTAAGTTCAACCCAAGGGGGGAGAGATTTGGGAGGGAAGACATGAATCGGTATCTCACTGTATAAACAAGCTTATTTACCCTTGAAACTTGATATTCGACTCTCAAATGGTTTTTCTTCTTTTGGACAGACAACTCTCCCTTGTTAGATTCACAAATATGTCTAAATGCAAACTAAGCTAGTCCAACTAAATGACTTCCTATGGAATTATAGGGTGACCTAATTGAAGCATAGCTACAAGACAGTTAACCATAAGACAAGACTATACATAGGCTTATACAGAAATTTTATACGAGTCACTAAAATATTTTATCATAATGTAACTATTGTCAATAAAATTTTCAAGAAAAGAATCAGAAAGTGAACCTACAGTTCAGATTCTTCGTATGCTTCAGCGGTCTCATGATCAGGAGTTCCATAAGTATCGGAATGCTCAGATGCTTCAGAACTCATATATGAGGGAGCCTCATAAGTATATGAATCCTTGAAAGCTTCAGAGTTTTTATAAGCCGGCGTTTCAGGAACTACATTTTCTTCAGTTTGAACAAATTGAAGCAAGTACTGCACTCCATTACCCACATCATATATCATAATTCCAATTCTACCTCCAACCCAACTGCCCAAATGACTTCCCACAAGATAGCCAATCTTCCCAAGCCTTTCCTCTCCAAGGAAACCACCGGCATAGGCGCCCAATAAGGTTCCAGTGCCTCTGAGGAATCCTTCTGTCATGGTACCACCATAGTATATTGCTTCAAAAAAGTCCCATCCGGAAGAGATAATGGGACCTATAATGCGCTTGGCTTGCCGGGTTGCCAACTTTGCGGCCTTTGCACCTTCTTTCTCTGCTAGTTTGGCTGCATCTGTAGGAGACATATTCTGTGACACTGCATCAACTAAGGCAGTCTCAATTGCAGTACGCCTCGCTTTTTCAACATGAACGGTTCTGATGTTGTAGAAGTACAGCTTCACACCCTCCTTCACAGCACATGCTGCAGATCCAGAGCCCATGTCAAAACAGTTCAAGAATGTAAACTTCCCACTCTGAGATGAAGCCTCTTCCCCAACCAGTTGCCGACATTTTTCAGCTATAAAAAATAAAATAAAAGTAATTCTGTATCAGAACAAAAAGCATATAACAGAACAACCAAATGAAGATACATAAATAATTGAAAATAACAATAACTATTTTAAGATAAAATCAGACATCATTTCGATATATATCTTATTCAAAAATATTATTTAAACACTTTCTGTTGACAGCTTGGTTCTCCTTTCGGGAAAAAACTAACAGGGCAGAAAAAAATTCAAATCTAAACAGCCCCCACCCCCCTCTCCCACCCTGCCAAAAAAAGGAGTTATTTCAACAAAAATTTCACCAAACAGTTAAATATTTCTTTTTCAATACTATATTCCTTTGTGCAGCCTCTGTAGATTTTAATGCGCCGAGTTTTAACGATTTTCTTGTCTCCTTTTTCTATTTCTAGTTAGGTGTTCCTCTTGTAGCCCGAGTATATTGACAAATTCTAATAGAACCTCCGATTATGTACAGGGGAAGAAGAAATGAAAGGTTAGTAATATTCTCCAAAATCTCAATACCACAAACTCGAGCTGTCTGCAATATATTCCCATCTGTGAACATAGATATCTTTCCAATCATACCCACTAAATGCACAGCAATAGCCAGCTAGAGCCAACCTAGCAATAGCAGCAATAACCTTCCTTCCGATAATTTTCATCCACCTAGATTCTAGCTTAGATGCCCGTAAGTAGCATCTCCCATACTTACATAAAATGAAGTATAGTCTTTAAAACCGAGAACAGGTCATAATCCCGGAGCATTAGCTAGAATTATCAGCACACTTTCATCTTTGACCATTTCTTTCTCATATCATACATATAAAGTGCCACCAAAACTGTAGAGCTTAACATCCTTCAAAACTCATAGTCAAGAAATTCATCAAAGTTGCCACCAGTCAAGAAGAAATGGTCACACATGAAGCACAAACAAGATTAAGAACTCCAGCCTCAAGCTAAGGTAGGAAAAAGAAACGGCTTTGAAAAAAATGATGAACCAAAATAGTGTATAATAGTAAATCTTGGATAACTTATAATATGACTGTGAGTCTTACAATTTATATAAACTAATGAAGTTTAAGACCTCATACCTTGGGAAATATCCATTTAATACTAGATTCCAAAGTATCTTGGAAAAAGAATCAATCTTATTTAGTTATTTCGCTCATTTTCTTGCATTTTCTCACAAAACATAGAGGCAAACACTATCGAATCACACATAAGCAAGATTTCATGTTCTCAATTGGAGTTCCATCAAGTACAATACACCTACTCCAAACAATATAAGCTTAATAATGTATGAGTACCTGCCAAGCTGAGAGCGATGATAGCGGCGATTAAGACAAGAAGCCGAACCGGCTTCTTCTGAAAATCCATGGCTTTAGAAAGCACTCAAAAGAAAACCCCAACACAAATTCAGTTTATTCTTTGGCTATCTATATGTATGGAATGTGCATATATATGATATATACAAGCATATTGAGATCAGAGAGCTGCAGAAAGCTTTGACGAAAGAGGGGGGGAATAGTCTTAAGCCGTGTGCATTCCGTTTACTTTCCGCAGACATGAATATTGAATGCTCGCTCTTGGGGGCAAAGATAAACGCAGCGTTTTGAATTCTAGAAAGTTGTAGCTTTCGTGTTACATGCGTAAACTTACTTTAATCTTTTCATAATTATTCTTTTCTGATTTGTTCATTATAATTTTTTCGTTTCATTGTCTTAAAGTCTAAAGATGTGTCCGTATAAAGCCTTATTTTACACCATCCAATGAGAGGCTGACACATAAGCTTCTGATCGCTTTTTTAAACAAAGTTACCTCGTAAGATTATTGATAAAATTTTGAATAATCATAGTTCATTCCGACAATTGCAGATCAATCCCCCCTACAATTCAGAAAATAAAAAACTCCCCAAAAAACAAAAAAGTTTCTGAAAACTAGATGAAACATTATAGTTTGCTTCTAGAGAAAATGTTGGGGGAAACACATATGAGCATGGTCAAAGTCTAAACCAAATTTTGTTTTCTTTTCCTGACTTTTCTCGAGGGAAAAAATAAAATTCAAAGGAAAATTATATGTTGGTTGGAGAAAAAAAGAACCATGGATTAGAACAAGAATGGAGCAGTTCTTCGACATCCATGTCCATGACCTCCATTGCTATTAGTAGCAGATGATCCGACCACAAAATATATACTCCAAAATTCCAAAACCACGGCAGAGACTTTTATAGAGTATGGCTAAACGTAACAAAAGCTCAAATACTTTCATTTTACTTCTGAGTTGAAATTTTGTTAAAGTGAGCCACTTAGTTGTGAGATTAAGATCATGTTGAGATATAGAAACGGTTTCATCTCATCTAATATCATAATTATAATTTTTTTAAAATTTTACACAAAATATAATAAACAATTCAATTTTTTCAAATCTCAAAATAATAATAATATTAAAAAATAATATTTTAATAATATTTTATTTAATTTTTATCTTAAATCTATCTCATCTTACCTCATCATCCAAACAGACCTAAAAGAAAATAGAACTGTCGACGGTGTAGAGAGATTACCAATATTGTGACGGAACAACCACACCACAACATGTTGGATTACAATTTGCAAATATTTTAGATTGGGGTAACTATCTCATGAGGTAACTTTATTTTGGAAAATAATGGACAATTGATCTGCTATTTATTCATGAGTAATTATACTTATCATCTTCATATATCATACTTATTTTAATTTTTTTTATTTTTCTTATAATAAATATATGGTATATGAATAATAAGTACAACAACTCAATTAGTTTAACAAGAATAAAATAAATAATTTTAAAATATATAAAGTGTATGGTGTGGGATGATGAGTAGCATCTTTTTTACCCATTGAGTGGTGTAAATATGTTTTATTCATTACATCTGTTTTAAAGATTTTCTCTTTCTTAATTAAAAAATTTTTAAAGATAAATTTGATGAGATTTCATGAATGTAATGGAATCTATTAAAAATATATTCAGATTTAAAAAGTATTTGTTGTGAATATTTTTATTGAGTTTGAAAAGGTGGTGGAATTCATTTAAAAAATGAAGCTGAGAAAACATATGTGAGGACTTTTTTGTTATTATGTGAAAATTATTCGATTTTTATTTGTTCTGACAATCTAGTTAAGATGTCTGACTGTTTTCATGTAAAGATATTTGGGTTGGAAATAAATATATTTTTTAAAAGAATAATATTGAATATGATTTTACTATTTGCGCACTCTTGTTAAAAAAAGAGAAGCTTATTTTTAAAAAATAGATTTTTTATGTAAATTTTAAATATATTTAACTTTTTAAAAAATAGTGTACGAGATTTGCATATGTTAATATTGAACAAAACATCTTATTTTTGAAGTACTTAGTTTCCAAATATACAAAAGCTTGTCATATTAGTTAGGCCTTGTTTGGATAGTGAAAGTGTCTCATCTCACTTTCACATCATTTTATCTCATCTTATTATTAAAAATTTTTAAAATTTTTATATAAAATATAATAAATAATTTAATTTTTTCAAATTTTAAAACAATAATAATATTAAAAAATAATATTATAATAATATTTTTTTCAATTTTCAATTTTCATCTAAAACCATCCATTTCATCTCACCTCAACTGAAACTTATATAAAAAAAACTCTATTGATGTGGAGGTAAAAAAATATTGTAAATTTTTATATTTATATACCAAGCAATGTTTTTAATTTCATTTTGTTCAGGTCGGAATTTTTCGTGCCTAACAGTAACCGGTACATATATGGTGTTTTTCGTTTCGGTCATTTCCGAGTGTTTCGGAGAGATTCCGGCCGAGATGAGCATTAAATTTTACCGGATGGTAATTTTGAAATTCGTCTAAAAAGTATAGATAATTTGGTCATTTTGTCACTTACTTTCTTTTTTATTTTCCTATCTCTCACACCTGTTACATCTTCTTCTTCTCTCTTTTTCTTTTTCTTTTTTGAAACCCTCACCTGTTCCATCTAATCACTCAATCTTCTTTTATTTATTGATATTTTGCGTCCGTCTACCCACCGATCCATCTAATCACCGACTCATTTTATTTATTTATTTATTTTATTCAATCTACTAATTACATAGTAATTCAAAATATTTTTATTATTATTTTATTATTTAATATTTAATAATTATTTTTTATTATTATTAACAGAATATCTAAAATTATTTCATTATCATTATCCAAATAAAACCTTAGGACTTGTTTCAGAAAGTGTTTTATTTCACCTCATCTCATTATTATAATTTTTTAAATTCTTATCTAAAATATAAAAAATAATTCATTTTTTTCAAATTTTAATTCAATTTTTTAAATTTTAAAAATAATAATATTAAAAAATAATATTTTATTCAACTTTAATTTTCATCTAAAAACATCTCATATCATCTCACAATCTAAATCAAACCTTAATCATCTGACTCATTAAAATATCTCTCTATTTATTTTATTCTATCTAATAATACAGTATATGGTTTTTGTTTTCAATACTGCTATATACTACCGACTCTTAACCCCACCATGGCCCAGTCAATAATATTTAAAAAAAAAATCCAGAAACATAACAAGAGAGGGAGGGAATTATTTTCATTTTGAAGAAACTAAGCAAAGCCCAAACCAAAGTAGAGCTGCGGTCTTTGATCCGTTGTGCAGTCTTCGATCCGTTGTGTGGTCTTCTCTTCTGAGTTTTAAGCCTATTCTTTCATATGCATTTACGGGTAAGAGAATGGCTTCTTGTTGGGTTTTAGCTGGGTTTTTCTTTCATTGATATTTTAGCTGGGTTGTTGCTTTGGTTTGCTATTTGCTTTTTTGTTTGTATATGAAAAATGGCTTTGTTTATTAGTTTTATACAGAGACCATGTACAAGGAAATTTGATATCTTTGCTTGGGATGTGTTTTTTAAACTTGATTTTAGTTGTAAACGTATCACATCTGTCGGTGGATGAAAAATAATAAGAAAAAGAAAGTGGATCCCATATGTTTGTTCATTTGTTGCTATAAATTTGATAGTTTAAGATCTAGTTCACGTGATAACGATGACTTGAATGTTGTAGTCAACAACATAGTTGAAGAGGTTCATGAGAATAACAAAGATTTGGCTGGACCTTTCTTTGATGATAAGAATCAAAGATGAAGAAATGTGAGATGACTCGTTACTCCTAGCTAGGATGTCCTTATAATGATCTTATACCCCACCAATCAATAGGTAGGTGAAAAGCTGATTGATGTTGAACCAACCCACTTCGTAAAGTACTTGAAAACTTTAAAGCTGTACCCTTTTCCTTTTTCCTAAGCACTTTAAATTAAAGTTGTACCTGCTGGGAGAGTCCTTATAATTATGTAATGTAATGGAAATCTGGTATATTTTGCCTCGTATCAGTATGTGAGGTGCAATTGTCATGGTTTTATGCTTAACTTGATGAACTCTCTATTGCAAAATTGAAAATCCTTCAGGCCAATTTTATTATATTTCGTTCAACTTTCTATTACAAAAATGAAAGGCTACGAAGTTAAATATATATAATTGTAAATGTTGATTTTGATGAAGTTATGGTTTTGAGTTCTTCTATGATCCGAGGTCAGTTTGGCTTTCAAATCAAACACTAGCTCTTTGTCCTCCAGTTTCAAAAATCTTTATGTCCTTTCACTCGACATTTTAATTACTTTTGCATTATAGTTTATTTTTTTCAGCTATAAAAACCTATCTACTGAATGTCAATTAGGTGTCTTCATAGTTTGTACTAATTTTCAGTATGGAAAACGAGAAAGAACAACCAACTATACAGACATTATCTAGCTCAAATCTCTCATCCGAGGTATCTATATTATATGATTTAATATATCAATAACATTGGTATAGTTGAGTCGATATTTATTTCTAAAATATATCAATAACTTTATCTAATAACATGTTAGGTCATACCATCAACTAGTCCAAACATCCCAAATTACATGCTTGGTTACTTTGGACGAATGCCTACGTAGTCATTGACCTTTCTACTATATCCGGTTGGCAACCAATATCCAATCAACATATAGGTGGTGATAATTGACCAAGATTTATTCTTAATAAGTTGGCTTCTTTGCACCTATAAAAATAAATAAGTTGGCTTTTTTGCAGGAGTTTAATTGCAGATTTTTTGTGTTTATTGCAAAATGCTAGTTACCAATTTCAACATATAATGGAACTTCTGACTCCTATCAGTAATACAAGCTCCGCCACAAGTAGAATAGTTGGTTCAGAGGATAATAGACCTAATGGTGGAGAAACTGAAGCGCCATGTGGATCTCCTAGAGTTGAAGAATGACTGAGGATAGGCCAAATCCTACGGAACCTGATGATGGCAATGCCGAGAAATCTCAGAATGCCCAAATGGATGATGATGATACAATTGAAGAGTCAAAGTCAAGAATGGAGTTTAATTCCCTTGAAGATTTATTAAGTTATTATAAGAAATATAGTAAGAAATACGGGTTTGGGGTGATTAAAAAACGGACTGAGAGGGGAGAAGATGAGTCTGTTAGATATGTCACCATTCCTTGTGCCCGCAGTGGGAAGACCTAGAATAGGACGTTGAATGTTGTCAACTCATGTTCGACAGGAAAGAGTGAATGTAAGACAAACATTAATGCCTTAAGGCAAGATGGAGTGTTTCGGTTGACAACAGTACATAATATACATAACCACAGCCTCAGTCTAAAGAAATCCTGCTTCTTCCGATGTAATAGAGAAGTTAGTGATGTCGTAAAAAGGGTTCTAGATACAAATTATTTGGCTGGCATCCGAACCAATAAGAGTTATGGATCTCTTGTTATTGGCTCGAGTAGATTCAAGAACCTCCCATTTTTTAAAAATGATTGTCGTAATTATATTAACAAGATAAAACATATATGACTTGGCGCAGGTGGTGCTGGAGCGCTCCAAGAGTACTTTTTATGAATGCAGTACAAAAATTCTAAATTCTTTTATATGATGGATATAGATGATGATGAGAGGTTAAAGAACGTCTTCTGGGTAGACCTTTAGTAGAGAAACGTACCAATATTTTGGTGATGTGGTTACATTCAACACCACACACCTAATGAATCGATATGGGATGCCCTTTGTACCATTTGTTGATGTAAACCACCATGAGCAGTCAATTCTATTGAGAGCAGGCTTGATTTTCAGTGAGGATATTGAGACTTTTGTGTGGTTATTTGAGACATGGTTTCAATGCATGGATAGTATCGCTCTGAAAATTATTATCACTGATCAGGATAAAGCAATGAAAAATGCAATCGCAATTGTTTTTCCAAAAACCAGGCATAGATTTTGTCTTTGGCATATAATGAAGAAAGTTCCTGAGAAGCTTGGCTCATATGCTTCCTACAAAACTGGAATGAAAAATGCATTGATGAAATGTGTATATGACACCCAACGTGTTGATGAGTTTGAGAAATGTTGAGATCAGTTGCTTACCATTTACAACTTACATGAGAATGCGTGGTTGCAAAACCTATACTTTGAGTATGAACATTGGGTACCGACATTTTTGAAGAAATGTTTTTAGACTAGAATGAATACAACGCAATGAAGCGAGAGCATGAATGTATTTTTTTACGGTTATATTCATTATATGACAAACTTGAAGGAGTTTGTAAACTAGTTTGATAACACGTTAAAAAAAAGATTGAGAATAAAAATCTCGCAGACTTTCAGTCATTTAATGTCACAATCCCCTGCATATCTAGATCCCCGGTTGAAAAGAGGTTCCAAGAGTTGTACATGAATGCTAAATTCAAGGAAATTCAGCAGCAAGTCAATGGCATCATTGACTTGAATCTAAATTTACATAAAAGTGATGATGTTGTAAAGACATATATGGTAGATGATGAAATTTGTTTGCAAGAGTTCACTAAACTAGTTACACATTTTGTGGACTTTAGTGAGGAAGATACAGTTGCAAATTGCTCTTGTGGATTATTTGAAATGAGGGAGATATTGTGTCGGCACATTTTGGTTGTATTCAAGTGTAACGATATTAAATTTTTGCCAGAAATGTACATTTTAGATAGATGGAGGAATGATATTAAAGGCGATACACATTAATCCACAGTAACTATAATGCAGGGGAAGAACGAGCAGATTCTAATAGATATTCAAATTTTTTAAATATTTGTTATCAGATGATTACTCATGCAGCAGGTTCGAGAGAGTATACTGAGGATGCGAGAACTAAGTTATATACAATGATTGATTTGTATCATGCCAATCAAGAACCCTCATCGATGACTCAAATTGGTGCCAATGTTGATAGTACGACAAAGGACACTACGGTCGGTGGTTCTGCTGATGTACGCAGTCCACGTGTTGTGCGAGGCAAAGGCAGACCTCTATATCTAAGAAGAGCATCCAGAATGGAGATAGACATGCGAAAAGTTAAAATAAAGACGAAAAAAGCACCAGCAAAAGGGAAATGTAAGGAGGAGCAGATATTTTAATATCTGCTTTTTATTTATATTTTATTGATAAATAAATGATTTAATGTATATTTAATGATTTAATAATTATTGAAGAATAATTATTAGCGAGATGGAGGAGATACCCAAGTCGTGGATAGAGGAGATACAACTTTTGTGGAAGTAAGCATAAATTTATTTGGCCCTTCTAAGATGGATCTCTCCAATGTTGGACACATGCAGGTATGTTAATAAGTTTATATTTATTACTAATTTCCATTATTTGTCTATATATTTACGTTTGATTTCCAACAGGCTGTTCTAGAAAGAGAAAGCGTGGTTATAGACATTACCAGAACCCAGCCCCGAGAAATAGTGATGCAGAGTCAAGAAAGTGTAAGTAGTTCATAACATTTTTTTTGAATTTAATACTAATATCTATTACCTGAATAATATATTTGTTGTTTATTATTTACAGATGCAATTTGAGTTAGATGAATCACAATCGTTACAATGATGGGTTCCCAGTTGAACTTTTTTGTATATTGAATGTATTGCGCAAGTTCTTTTATTTATTGAATGTATTTGAGGGAGGGACTTTGTTATGAAGTTGGATTGGATAAATTTTTTGTGGATGGGACATATTTTGTGTATTTGAGGGACTTTGTTGTGAAGTTGGAATGGGAACAATTTGTTGTGGATTAAATATATTTTGTATATTTGAGGGACTTTGTTGTGAAGTTGGATTGAAAAAAATTGTTATAGAAATGAATATATTTTGTGGATTTGAGGGACTGAATGGTTGTGAATTTGATTGGATAAATATTTGTGACAGGATTGGATTGGAAAAATTTGTTGTGGATTGAATACATCTTTGTGTATTTGAAGGACTTTGTTGTGGATTGGATTGGTTATATTTGTTGTGGATTGAATATGTGCATACAACAGAAGCATAAGGTATCTAATAACCGCCCCTCTAAAACATGCTTCAAACAAGTTGCCTTTGGAGCTTGTGTTGTTTATACGTGTTTTCTTACTTCTTGTTATTTAGGATTGGAAGAATAGAGAGAGAGCAACTACTGAAGCCGAATTTAAGAGTACTTGGTGAATTTCTTGGTTGAGTGCAGTTAGAAATTGCGCCTTGGCTGATTACTAATTTTCTCTATCTCTTTCACCAATACTGAAACATGTTCAAAATGCTATTGTTGTTGCTATCATGACTTGTTTTCCACAATATCATTCTTCTTCCATTCTACCAAATTAAACTTCTTGGATTTGTATTACAATATTCTTGCAGAAAAGTAAAACAAAAAGTATTTTATCAGTCCAAATTACTTATATAACACTAGATAAAATACATGTACAAATGCAAAACAACAATAAATCTGAAGTGACATGCCTAAACACCTTATTTTAGCTTCCTGTGCATTAAGCACCAACTCTTTTTGCATAACCTCATCGCTTTTATTGGATAGTACCATATGCACCCTCTCGAGGCAATCCACTATCTTACGCAGCTCAATCTCCATCTTTTCGAGAAGCTTGAGTATATTCTCGACTTCTTTCTCTTTCTTTAATAATTCATTCATTTTTTCTTGAACTTGTAGCTTAGTCACTTCATTACTATCCAACTACTTGAAAAACTTACAATATGGTAAGCCCTGCTCATTTCATGCACATCATATTAAATGATTATATATAAAAAATGTTTTAGGCAACAAATAATGTAGTTACCTGGGTATTGTACTTTGAACACTCTAAGAAAGGTCGTCTAAGATTTTTTGCAGTAGTTGACCATTTCAATGTGGCTTCGAGCTTGTAGAAGTACAATGATTTTTTCAAAGTACGTTTGGGAAAAGATGAAGAAGATATTGATGAAAATGATGACGTTCTAAGTTGAACCCCCATAAAACAATTGAATAACAGTTGAATAGTGATGGAATAAAATTGAATAGCAGCAAGTTTTAATTAAGTAATTTAACTACCCCTGCCCTAACAGGAAAATATCATGCAACATGCAAGGTGTCTACTGAAAAAGTTGAAATATATTTTAAACAATGTAGTACATATATTTTCCAAAGATAAGGCTAGGTTTGAGTATTAAGAGTACCTCAAGTACTCTCACTACTATTTTTTACTTTATTATTATTTTTCATCTACTTTTACTATTATTCATTACTTTTTATCTACTTTTTACTACTATTTAATATTCTATTATTACTTTTTCACTACTATTCACAAACATTCACAAATACTTTCATTACCCAAACCAAGCTAATCTAATAGTAATGATGATAAAGTGATCAATGTGAAAGAGTAATTCTTATTGCAGTCCACAGACGTGGACTGCTTTGCAGACCTAAATGAAACGCTCTCATTTCATTTATTGATGAAACGGAGCGTTTCACAAGACGTAGTAGAACTAAGAAAATCATGAGAGACAGGGAAAGCACAGACCAAGCTCAAGAATAATGAGGAATTGTGTGTTTTAAGAGAGAGTTGGTTGTGTTTATGGATATAATTAATGGCGATTTTGCAATTCAAAACTATTTAATACAACACTAATTTATGTGGATCTCCTGAAGTGGTGAAGGTTCTTTTTCAATCTCCTTTCATAAAGGCCTATAAAGCAAAAGAGAGAGCTATAAGGGAAATAACAACAAATGGGGACAAGATTGATATCCCCTCAAGTTTGTGTCCTTGCAATTCAATAATTTAAGAAATATCAACAAATGGGGACAACTATAATTTGGTTGATAACTGGAAGAATATCCATTTTATTATATTTGTATAACATTTCTCTGTCTTTTGGTTAAAAAATAAAAGAAAATTTGAAAAAAAATACATACCCAATTTTAGTCCAATCTACAATTTCAGATGCAAAAGGCACAAATTATATTTTTTTTAATCGAGTCTACCAAACACAATCAGCTCTTAGCAGTATTTAAATAAGGAATAGAATACATGTGTAACTATGTACATCATCAGAAGATTAGATAAAGTAAACAGATAAAGAAATCACTGATGACTTTAGGTAAAGAGTTATAAAACAACAATGAGACTATTTTACAATGGAATATCCCAAAAAGTATATGCATTATACAAATGGTATGATCAGAAGACACTTTTATCTTATAGTCTATTGTTCATTGGAATATCAGTGGGCTCTCCATGTTTCTTACAGAGACCAAAACATCCAACAATGGTTGAACTTTTGCATTCAATACCTTGTCATGATCACCACCATCTCTACCATTATAAATCATTTAGCTTAAGCTCAGTTGGGTTGATCAAGCACTCAAAAACCCCAATTTAATGGGCAAAATGATCATGAATAAGGCAGAAGATAGAAATTTGCATGAAGAAAATGAAAAAGGAAATGTTGGGTATGGTACTGTTGTTCATTACATCCTAAGGGAAGATTTTAACAACTTTGGTGGGGCAGTAGCAAGGTGATGTGAATTAATGGAAGTATTTGAAAAAAATTTGTAGTAATCTTTAAATATTTGGCTGATGCATTACAAGTTATATGCATGTTATATACATATTTACATATATATATATACATACAAATGTAAGGTATAAAGATGAATAAAAAAGCAAAATATATAAATAAACAGAATCAAAATCAAACAAAATCTCCAAATCAAATAATCAACACTTAAAATCACAAGCACAAATTTGATTCATAAAACTAAAAGCAACAATCCAAAAAAAAACCTAGGGGTTATTGAGTAGAGCGAAGTGACCATCGGGTTCGTGTCCTGTCGCGGCCTCAGGGGTGAAGACGACAGGAATGGAGGTTCGGGGGAAAGGGGGGACGACGGGGATGGAGCTTTGCAGGGTTGTGGAGAAGAGAGAACGGTTTGCGGTTTTGTGGATCCAAAGAACAGGGTTCGTGTGGGTTCGCGGCCTCAAGGGTGAAGAGGATAGGTAGATTAGGGTTAGGGTTCGTGTGGGTTCACGGGGTCGTGGAGAAGAGAGAACAGCTATTAGGATTAGGGTTCGTGTGGGTTAGGGTTAGAGATGAGAGAAGACAGAGATGAGAGAAAACAGAAAGGTGTGGGGGAAGAGAAAGATTGAATGCGGGCTATTAGGGTTAGGGTTCGTGCGTGGGATGAGAGGGATGAGAGAAAACAGAGGGATGTGGGGGAAGAGGAAAATAGAATGCGAGGGTTGAGCGAACGAAATAAAACAGTGTTGTTTAGTAATCATGCCATGTAGGCGCCGAGACCGCAACGAGGATACAAGGCAGTTGCGTTAGAATTGTCCTTTTTGTTTTTTATATCATATTTACTATATTGTATTTTACTATTACCCAATCTCTCTTTGTTACGTAAGTCTAGTCTAGACAATTACAACAGTTGAATATTAGTTATAACATTTTATTTTTATTCTTATATGTTGCCTTTAATTTAAAAACACTATAGTGTAATATATTGAGGGCAAGCACTGAAATGAAAGGCAGTAAAAGAGAAATGATTTATATTGATATTTATTTGATGATTAATTACTAGTTTTATCATATTTAGTATAAATTACATATATAAAAACATTTTTTTTATAGATGATAAAATATATAGATATGTATCTTGTAGCTATATACGGTACATACCATATCAAAATATTTCATTCCAATACTTAAACCGGAATGATCATACAAACATAATTCAAAATTTTGATACCAAACAATATAAGTCTTTTTTTAAAATAATTCTTCTTTAATTTTAGTTGCAAAACTTCTAGTTTCAATACATGAGTTTGGATATGAAAATGTGAATGGTAATGAATAAAAATAATTTTGATCTTCGTTGATGGAAATTCCATACATGATAAATAGTAGATCCACTGATGATTTCTACCGATATTTTGTACAGTTTTTTTTTTTTACTTAATGGTTAAGTAAATATTTTTTAATAAATTTGTAATTTTTTAAAAAATATTTAAGTGGATTTAAAAAATATTTTAAAAAAAAAATTTACATTGTTCCATAGCACTCTACCATACATCATCCCGTATACCAATCATTTTGGAATACATAACCTCTAAATACATTTTTTTTTTATAAAATTTGTATCAAATAAATTCTTTTATAGTTTTATACTCAAATTTGTTTCGTACAAATATTTAAGAGTTTTATTAATCACCATCCTTACATACTATACTTTTTATTAGTTTTTAAATTTTTTTTATTCTTTTTAAACTAATTGAATTATTTTACGGGTGAGTCTATGCCCACCGCTCCCGTTGAGAGTCACCATTAGTTCTAATTAGTTTTTTTTTCTTACACGTATTTTTTAATACTTTTAAATATTAAAAAAAAAGAAAAAAATTACAATATTATTAAAAAATTATTCCTTAATCATTAAGTAAAAAGAAAAATTAAAAATTCGAGTGGTAACAACGAGCAGTAAGTTTGAGTGGTGGGAGTAGTATTTTTATTCTTCTACCCATTATCCATATATCACACATTTGATAAGAAAAAAAAATAAAAAAATGTGTTTTGTGGGATGATGAATAGAAATTTTCAACATTTGATAGCCAATCTTGCTATTTTTTTGTTAATATATATTATTTATTATCTTATCAAGTATTATAATTTCATTATTTTTTTAATTTGACATTAAATAATAAATAAATTAAAATTACTAAAAATAACAAAGATTTCTACATAAATTTTTTTACAAAATAAAGTAAATATTTGCTTGCTTGTGAATCAAGAAAACAGAAGGTTCTACTATAATGGTTTCAGATCATATTCTTTCATTCCAGAATGTGCAAGTTTGACGTTGTAGTTCCAAGTGGTAAGCAGGGTCCACAATTCTTTATTCCACAATTAACCTTTGGAAACTGGTGTAGAAGAGGGTAGAAACTTACAAACCATAAGGTCGTTTTGGTCAATTTTCACCTCACAAGGGTTTACGTAGGGTTTTAACAAAATCCGTCCCCTGATCCTCTGCTCTCTTCCTCAATCATTCCTCAACTTTCATCAATGGCGTTTCTTCCCTACTCAAACTAGGGCACGAAACCCCCATAAACTCCCATTTTTGCCCGTATATCCTCTTCTATTTATCTCAGCCAACCCCATAAACTCCAATGCTGAAGCTTCTCTCCTCCTCCTCCTCTTCATGCCTCTACACCAAGCTCCACACCCTGCCTGCTCTCCGTTCCGGGCCTACCGAGTTTTCGAGTCCGCTACTCAAGGCTCTGAGTTCGCTCCGGGGATTGACTCGGAGAAGCCCTAATTTGGGTCCGAGAGCCTTTTTCTGTTCGGATTCTTCGGGTGATGGGTCAGACCAGGTGGTCCACGTTGAGGCCAAGGCGACGGAATCCGACGCCGAGGAGGTCGAGTCCAAGTCCTCCTCCGCTATCGTGCCCACGAATCCGAGGCCCGAGGATTACCTCACGGTTGGTTTCTTTGAAAAGTTTAGTTTTTTAAGTCTTTGTCTGGTTTATGGGAAAGTGAAGTAATAGAAAAAATATTTCTTTTTATTGTTTTTTGGTTCCGCAAAAGGGGGAATTGTAACTGAACTATGCCAAATGGTTGAATAGGCTAGTCTTAGAATGTAATTTTATATTGGTTTTATTCATTTATTCTTTTGTGGGTAGGCTTTTTCAGGGAATTAATCATATCATCTTCTTTCTGGGAAAGCGAATTCATTTTATTGATAAGCAATCAGTAACAAAAGTGGGGGTGGGTGAATCTATTATAGGTAAGCAAAGAAAGTCTTTTAGTGTTTTGGCGACAAGTTTGTATATTTTGTATTAGTGAGGAAATAGATGCTGAATCCATTGCACATTAATATGGCTAGTTTCAATTACAGTCGTAATTTGGGGTGTTGGTGTTGAAGCTGGTGACTCAAGCTCACTTCATTAATCATACCTTTTTTCCAGTTTAAATCAAAGCGGCCCAATTGCGGTCCAAGTTGGTTATTTTTTAGTTTGATATTAAATTTTTGGCTCTTACGAATGGTTTTGGTCAAGCATGCTGCAGCGAATGAGGTGTGTCCAAGTAGACAGGGAGTTGAATTTGGTTATGGATCTGTTTCTTTAAGTAGCGTGGTGTAAGAATCCCTGAAATATGGGCTGTTTGGAGGATTATGGGCTGCCTGAATAGAAGCCCCTTATAATGCTTTTGTTTTTTATGAAAAGGACTTTCAAATATTAATTGGAACCACATCTATACTATATAGGAGGGTTTGTTGCACATTATTTGGCCAACTTAGGTCAAAGTGTCAAGACAGGTAAAATGTGGGCAATTAACCACACTAGTAAGGTTATATCAGATATCCTCGAAGCCATCTAGACACCGATTGCATTCTGGTGCAGTCCTGCCTGAATGATTGTTTTATTGTTTTTGAGTTTGATTGTTCTTCTGCAGCATTTTCAACTTTGACGGAAATTGTTGTTAAGAGATTTTATTTCCATTAAGTATGTCTTTCGTTTCTATGCAACTTGGTTCCATCCTATCTAATTAGATTCCTCCTTTACAATTACTCAAAAACTTTGAGGCAGGTGAAATGTGGGCAATTAACCACACTAGTAAGGTTATATCAGATATCCACGAAGCCATCAAGACACCGATTGCATTCTGGTGCAGTCCTGTCTGTATGATTGTTTTATTGTTTTTGAGTTTGATTGTTCTTCTGCAGCATTTTCAACTTTGACGGAAATTGTTGTTAAGAGATTTTATTTCCATTAAGTATGTCTTTGGTTTCTTTGCAACTTAGTTCTGTCCTATCTAATTAGATTCCTCCTTTACAATTACTCAATAACTTTGAGATAATTGACCGTTTGTTTCTTCACTTATAAAAAATGTAACTGACAGTTCATTTCTTGGTTCCAATCTGTCAATTATGTCACTTGGGTTGTTATTCCTTATACAATATAAAAAATTGTTTCCTGCAGGTTTTGGCCTTACCATTGCCACATAGACCACTCTTTCCAGGATTCTACATGCCAATTTCTATTAAGGTATGGCAGGCTCCCGATAAATGAAAACCACATTTATCCATGGCTCCTTTTTCTTTGGGTGATAGCATGTCTCATATTCTACTTATTACATTTTTTTTGATAGGCTACTTATTACATTTTCTAAGATGCTGCTGTTGCAATGTTCATCAAGCTTAATTGGAAATTTTTTGAAGCATGCAAGATCTTTTTTCTCTGACCAGTATATATTTGTTGGTAGAAAAGGGATTCAGAAGTCAGAGTTGTTGGTTCTCTAATAAATTTAATCCCTTGAATGCAGGATCGTAAGTTATTAGCAGCTTTACAAGAAAGCCGAAAACGACAAGCCCCATATGCTGGTGCTTTCCTTCTTAAGGATGAGCCAGGGACTGATCCTAGCTTGGTATCTGGTTCTGAATCAGAAAAAAACATATCTGGTTTGAAGGGAAAAGATTTGTTGGACCGTCTTCATGAAGTTGGTACACTTGCACAGGTACCTTTTTTGTTACAAATTTTGTATAATTCCCTGAGAAAAGTTCAGATCAACCTGAAATGTATCAATTAGAAAAGTCTATAACTATAACGTAGTTTTAATTTTTATCTTAATATACCAGATTTCGAGTATCCAAGGAGATCAAGTTATCCTTATTGGTCATAGACGACTTCGAATCACAGAATTGGTGAGTATGAAGGAACCAGAAGCACCACAATATTTCTTGGATGAAGTCACCCTATAATAAGCTTAAACTCTCTCTCTCTCTCTCTCTTCCTTTAGATATCTTTCATCCTTAATATCTTCTTTTCACAGATAGAAAAAAAATCCTTAATATCTTCTTTTTGTATTTTAAATTTTTTTTGAAATGCAAATACATTCTGGACTAAATATTTTTTTTACAAGTAAGAACATAATTCTGGACTAAATAATTTATGGCATGTATGCAGGTTAATGAGGATCCACTTACTGTAAAAGTTGACCATCTCAAGGCATGTTATCCATGTTCTAAACATTTTCTCAATTCGTTGATCAATTTATTTGCTGAGTTAACAGTTCCACACATTATATAATATATTATTTTTATGGTTCTACTTTACACTACAGGATAAACCATATAACAAGGATGATGATGTCATAAAAGCAACCTCATTTGAGGTTATATCAACCCTAAGAGATGTTTTGAAGACTAGTTCCCTTTGGAGAGATCATGTTCAAACTTACACTCAGGTGTATACCTTTTTCTTCTTTGCTAATATCTTTTTGGCCTCCATAGGCTCTTCATTATGTTGTATGCTTGGAACCTTAATCATAAATATTTTCCTTCACTCTAGCAAAGATTGTCTATAGTACCCCGGGCTTGTTATTGCAGAGTAGTGAATGAAATCCCACATTGTTTGTGAGGGAGAAGCTTGTGCTTTATAATGATTCTAAGGTACTCTAGTTGTAACATTTACTAGTCATTCTGAGTATAAGCCCATATGTTTCTTGTGTACTAGGGCTATGCCTATTTATGACAATAAAACTCTTATTAATTATAAAAAAAAAGAGTATAAGCCCATATGTGACTTCGGTCTTCCTTGGATTATTACAAATGGCATTTGAGCCATTCCTTATCTAGAATTGTGTGACGAGCCATAACACCTACAACAGAATGGCCTAACGAGGATATTAGAGATTTAATGCATGTTTGGGATTGCGATGTGCAATATAGCTTTTAGCTTTAGGGCTTATAGCTTAAATAATAAGTCTACTATTAAAAATTTATTTAATGTCTGGTAACTATTTTTTTTTATAAGTAAGAATCTTTATTGATTGAATGAAACTAGGCGAAACCCATTTACACATGAAGTATACAAAAAGAGACACCTAATTACATTCTAGAAAGCTGAAAAGAAAACAAAAACGCATGAACATTCCCTCCCTTGAGTACAATAGCAGAAAACCACTGAAAAAGAGAAGACACAAAGAAATTACAGATTTCCTCCACTGCTCGCTCCTTTTTGTTAAAGCACCTATCATTCCTTTCTGTCCATAAACACCACATTAAGTACAAAGGAATTATCCTCCACGCCGCTGCTAGTTGAGAGCTATTATGATGCCTATTCCAGCATGCTAGTAGATCCACCACACTCTTTGCCATAACCCAACTCAGCCCAGCTCTACTAAAAATGCCAACCCATAACTCCCTAGCCACCTCACAATGTAAAAGTAAATGATCAATCGATTCCCCATTCTTCTTACACATGAAGCACCACTCCATAACAATCACACTACGTTTAGATTATCAATTGTTAAAATTTTCCCAGGTGCAGCTGTCCATGTAAAAAAGTAAACTTTAGATGGCACCCAAAACCCTCCAAATTCTCTTCCACAGAAAAAAGATATGCTGTTGGATTGTCAACACCTTTTAAAAAGATTTAATTGAAAACTTATTACTCCCTGTGTGTTTCCACAACATTCAATCTCTCCCATTTCCTCCTATCTTCACAGAATACAAAAAGCTGAAAAAACCTGCAATCTCATCAAGTTCCCAATCTTGAGCATTTCTAGTGAAAATAACATTCCAATGCACAGTCCCATTAGCACGACAACACCTCTAAAACGGCAGCCTGCTGATTTCCAACCATGCTGAAGACAACCGGAAAAACAGTATAAAGAGCTCTCTCACCACACCATTCATCAAACCAAAAAGGGATTCTTGCACCATTTCCAACCTCAAACTTAAGATATTTTTCAAAAATGTTCCACCCCTTTCTAATAAATTTCTATAGGCATACACCGTATGACCCCCTACCCTCCTTAGAACACCATCCCCCCCAATCACATCCATACTTTCGATCAATAACCTCTCTCCACAATGAATCCCCTTCCATTTGATACCTCCACAATCACTTTCCTAATAATGCCTTATTAAAAATACTCAAATTTTGCACTCCAAACCACCATTCACAATTGGACAGCTCACCCTTTGCCAACTCACAAGATGAAATTTATTCTCCTCCCCCATACCACCCCACAAAAATGCTCTAAACAATTTTTCAATCTGGTTTGCCACACTCACCAGTAATGGGAATAAAGAAGAACCTATCCATTTCTCTCTATCTCTCTCTCTCTCTCTCATGACTTTTCATCTTCTATTTCCGGCGCTTCTGGCCAGGAATAATCTTTAATCTATTTTGTCTATCTTGTTTCTTTACTCTATTCTAGTTCCTTTCTTTTTTCGTTCTTCCTTTTGCTTTTGGTGGCTGGTCTTGATGGAGTGCAGCTTTTGGATTGAAGCAAAACAGCTTGTGATCAGAAGGAAAAGGGGGAATCTCTTTTTTATTATAGAGAAGTGTAGGAAGTTCACGAAGGTTCTTTACCTTAGTGGAGATGTGGTGGTCTAGATGGTTAAGGTGGTGGAGGAATGTTTGAGATTCTTGGGTAATAGAGCATCTTATCAGACTAAGAGGGAGGGGAACAGAGTCTTAATCCAAATATGTCAAAATTTGTACGAAAGGTTTGTAAAACTGGTTGAGCTGGGTACGGGCAAGGGGAATGAATCATTGTAATTCCTGAAGGAAGAAATGGAAGTGGTTGGGATGGTTTTGTGAAGAAAACGAGTGAGCTTGTCAGTTCAAGCTCCTCTGTCCTTGTCTCAGAAAACATAGTTAATGGAGCTGCAAAAGAGGTGAGTAGAGTCAAATCGCATAGAGAAGTCTTTAACTCTCATGAAGCTCCTTATTTGGTAGTTGTTAAGACTGCTAGAGATAATCATGGTCATACTAACAAAACTAGGAAAGATTTGGCAATGTCGACTGCAAGGATCAAGAAGGATGGCTTGAAGGAGATGAACTGACAAAATTTCTCTAACGATGAGGTTGATAGTTGGCATCCCGAGATGTTGAAGAAAGTGGGTGAAGTTGAAGGGTCATTGTGGCATATTCGGGCAGAGTTTCTTGGATGGAAAGACAAGCTGGGCTAAATGTTGATTTCAATAGATGAGGGATTGGGCCTAATTATGGGCTTGATTTGTGTATCTAGCAAGAAATTAGATAAAACAATTGTGGTGAGGGGGGAGGGGGGGTCATCTGGGTCTAAAGACTCTTTTGCTAATGTAGGAGATGGGCCTGGTAGAGGGCTAATCCAGAAGTTTGGTTTGTGTTTTATTCAACAGAATGGTGGGCCTCGAAATTTCTTTCGCCCGAAAGGTTTTGTGTTCCAACCCAAGTCTACGGTGGCCCGGAAAGCTTGGAGGCCTCTCCCTTCAAGGTCCAAGGATAAACACCTCATGGGTGTAAACAATTCTTTGGAGTCACATCCCTGGTGAAAAATCAATGATTTAACCAGCTCCGTGTAGGGGAAACTTTTGAGGGTACGGTGCACGGGACCTGAGTTTACTCTGTTGGGGTGGGTTCGAAGGGCCCTGCCTTGGAGAGGTTCCCAGACATAAAAAGAAAAGTTTAGAGGCCTGGTCTGTCTTCTTAGACTGGGTTGCCGGCAGGGGGTATATCTTTTGGGAGTATTCCGGCGACGAACTCTGCTATTGTGTATAGTGTGAATGCATCGCTCAACACAATGAATCTTAAGAGGGCTCAGCCCACTTAGGAGATGGCTTTGATTCAACCTCTGATTTCACAGAAGAGGTCGACGGGTGATGGGGTTTCCACCAGTAGCATTCTGAGGAGTACACGGGTTCGAGTTCAAATAATGTTGCTGGGATTGAGGAGCCCTTTTTAGATTGCGCGTCAAGGGATGGTGAAGAGGTAGAAGACGAGTGTGGTGAAGGGTTACGGGGGAGCGAGAAGTCTTTTAATGAGGTTCCCTGCACTCAATTTAATATACCTAACTTACAGATGGTGATTGGTGGAGGTGAAGATTCCAAAACTTGTGAATCTGGAGAGGTGTTTGAATCAAATGAAGATCTTAACCCTGTTCCTTTGTGTACTATTAATCCAGGCATTGAAGGGCCCAGTAATTCTTCAGACTGGGGGTTGAGGAAGATAGAAGAAATCACAAGAGATTTTTTTTTTTTTACCTATCAAAAAAAAAAGAAAAAAAGAAAAAGAAATCAGAAACTGTGTTGGAATCTCTTGTGAAGGATTTCAAGAGCAGCTTAGAGCTCTTCTTATTGCCAAAGAAGCTGAACAACCTACTCTGGCCAGATCAGCAACAAAAAAGGAGAGAGTTGAAAACATTGGAGTGCACTATTAATTACAGATCCAGGGAAGGGAGTGCCTTAAGAGAAAAAGGCAAGGAAAGGGTTGTCAATGGTTTGTCATGAAGCCCAAGATCATTTCATGGAATGTTTAGGGACTGAATGATTATAGGAAATGTCTCCGAGTGAAAAATATGGTCAGTCATTGGACGGCTGAAGTTATTTGTTTTCAAGAAACTAAATTGAAGATAGTCAATAAATCGTTCATTAATAGTTTATGGAGCTGCCAATGTGTGGGATGGGTTGAATTATTTTCAAATGGAGCTTCGGGAGGTATTGTTGTAAGGGTAGTGACAGGGTTACTACCCATTTACTACTTATAATATATTTGAAATTTTTTATTTTTTTATCATTTTCTTTGAAGTATTTTTTTAACATCCTTAATCATTAAGAAAAAAAATTAAAAAAAAATATATAATTTTACTAATAGTCACTTCCTTAATCATTAAGTAAAATAAAAAATTAAAAAAAAACTTAAATACAAAAATGTAGTAAATGGGTAGTAACCCTATCATTTTCCTTATTGTAATGTGGGATAGGAGGGCTGTGGAATTAGTAGACTATTATGTGGGTGAATTTTTGGTTGCATGTCACTTTAAGAATGTGGATGATGAGGTAGAATGGGCTTTTGCTGGTGTATATGAGCCAAATTCTGATGCTAGTAGAAGTATATTGTGGGATGAAATCGCGGGAATCTGCAGCTAGGGGGAACTTCCATGGTGTGTAGGAGGGGACTTTAATATTACTCATTATCCTTGTGAGCGAGTAGGGGATTCTATGATTTCTAGAGCTATGTCCGAGTTTTCTGATTTCATTTTTGAGCTGCGGCTGGTTGATTTACCAATGGTGGGAGGGGACTATACGCGGTCAAATGGGAGAGCATGGTGTCGGCTGGACAAATTCTTGGTTTTGGCTTCTTGGGAAGCACTCTTTACGGAATTAAGACAAACAAGACTGCAGCGAATTGTTTCAGACCATTATCCCCCATCTTGTTGGATTGTGGGGGCATTGTTAGTGGTAAGATATTTTAAATTTGAAAATATGTGGTTGGAGGATGAGGGTTTTATTGAAAGGCTAACGAGGTGGTGGGTTTCATATCAGTTTTCTGGTACTCCAAGCTCTGTTTTGGCTGGGAAGCTTAAGGAGTTAAAACAGGATCTGAAAAGATGGAATGTGAAGGTTCTTGGTAATGTTAATAATAAAAGAAAACAGCATATGGAGCAGCTGCATATTTTGGAGGAAAAAGAGATGAAGGGTGAAATATCCTATGAGGAATAGGAGAAGAAGAAAGGGGTGATGGTGGAAATTGAAAAGCTCACTCTTATGGAAGAAATTTCGTGGAGGCAAAAATCAAGAATTCTTTGGCTGAAGGAAGGTGGCAAATGTACAAAATTCTTTCACAAAATGGCTAATTCACACCGTAGACATAATGCTATTGAGGTTCTTCATGTAGGTGATAATGTTATTACTGATAATGGGGAGATTGGAGATCTTTTTGTGAATTATTATGAGAAGCTTTTTCGGGAAGAATATTCTTGGAGACCTAAGTTAGATGGGCTGTCTTTCGAGTCCATTGATCAGCTTAGTGCAGATTGGTTGGATTGAGGAAGACGAAGTTCTTGATGTTGTTAAAGGTATGTCTAAAGATAGGCACAGGGTCCGGATGGCTTTTCTATGGCATTTTCTCAAGCATGTTGGGATATTGTGAAGGAAGACATTTTGAAAATTTTTGGAGAATTTTTTCTTTCTTAAAATTTGAGAAGAGTTTTAACACTGCATTCATTGCTCTTATTCCTAAAAAGGCGAGCTCTGTAGATATGAGAGATTTGCGCCCTATTAGCTTGGTGAATGGGATGTATAAGATCATTTCTAAGGTGTTAGCTAACTGCATGAGTGTGGTCATGGACAAGATTATTTTGAAGTCTCAGAATGCATTTGTGAGGGCAAGACAAATCCTAGATTCGGTTTTAATTGCTAATGAATGTTTGGAAAGTAGAATTAGAATGGGTAAATCTGGAATCTTAGTTAAATTGGACATGGAAAATTGATCATGTCAATTGGGACTTTCTTCTTTATTTACTTGGGAGATTTGTTTTGGAGAGAAGTGGTGTTCGTGGATAAAGCATTGTATTTCGACGGCTAGATTTTCTTTATTGGTGAATGGCACTCCAGTGGGTTTTTTTAATTGCTCCCATGGACTAAGGCAAGGAGGCCCTATATCTCCTTATATTTTTGTATTAGTTATGGATGCTTTGAGTTGTATGATTGAAGCGGCTGTGAAGAGGAATTTTTTGTCGGGATTTATGGTGGGAGATGACTTACGGGGCAGCATTAATATTTCACATTTACTTTTTGCAAATGATACTTTAATACTTAGTGATTCAAGTCAAGATCATCTCCGTGCTTTGAAAGGCTTATTGCTATGCTTTGAAGCTGTTTCAGGACTTAGGCTAGGTTTGGATAATGAGTTGAGATAACCTGAGATGAGTTGAGTTGAGATGAAAGTTAAAAGTTGAATAAAATAATGTTAGAATATTATTCTTTAATATTATTATTGTTTTGAGATTTGAAAAAGTTGAATTGTTTAATGTATTTTGTGTGGGAATTTATGAAAGTTGTAATCATAAGATGAGATGAGATGGGTTGTGAGTTTTTTTCAATCCAAACCGAGCCTTAGAATTAACTTACCTAAGTCTGAAATTGTTCCGGTGGGTATGGTCAGGAATATTTTTGATTTGGCTAACATCTTGGGATGTAAGGTAGCTTCTTTACCTTTGAAATATCTTGGACTACCTTTGGGTGCTCCTCACAAATCACTTTCTATATGGGATGGGGTAATTGAGAAGATTGGGAGGCGGCTAGTTGGTTGGAAAAAACTCTATTTGTCAAAAGGGGGAAGAGGTACTTTGACTAAGAGTACTTTGTCTAATCTCCCCACATATTTCCTCTCTCTCTTTCCTTTATCCGTGGGGGTTGCAAAAAAAAAAAAAAGAGGATTTTTTGGAATTTCTTGTGGGATGGTTATGGGGAAGAAAGAAAATTTAATTTGGTGAGTTGGAATAAGGGTTGTCAACCGGTTTCATGTGGAGGTTTGGGTGTGAGAAATTTAAAGCTTTTCAATAAAGCTCTACTTGGAAAATGGCTTTGGAGGTACCATTTTGAGAGTAATGCATTATGGAGACAAATTGTGGATTTTAAATATGGGAGAATGTGGGGGAGCTGGTGCACAAATGAAGTTAAAGGGGTGTATGGGGTGGGCTTGTGGAAGTCCATCCGGCTAGTATGGGGGGACTTCGTTAAAAACTTAAATTTTAAAGTGGGGGATGGGGGCAAATATTTACTTTTGACATGATACTTGGTTATATTTTTGCTCATCATCTAGGCATTGCGATATAGCCTATATGGCTGTATGCAGAGGATGACAACTTAGCTTTCCAGTTTCAAATCAATCATTTCCAAACTTAACTGGGTAAAGTTTCTTAATAATGAACTAAAATAAATAGCTCTTGTTTTATTTGGGTCCAATTATGGGCTAACTGATATAGTAACATGATTTCTTGTCGGAAGGAATAGGGGATGAGTTCAAGTTCCACTTGATTAATTGGGATAAGGAATGCTTGCTGATTTCCGGGGGAGGTTTGGGAGTTCAAAACTTGCTCAGATTTAATTGGGCCTTGGGCCTTACTAGGGAAGGGGTTGTGGTGTTATCAATAGGAGAGGGAGGCTTTGTGGAAAAAGATAATTGATTCCATCATGATCTTTTTGCTTGTATCCATCATTAGTGCTTAGTGGTATTTAGGCGTATTGAAATCTAGAAATATTGTGTGATGAACGCACAGGAAAATCTTCTTTAGATTTACCTAAGATTTTCGGAATTCATTTATTTCTTTCAAGATTGGCTTGTTTTGGGTTTGGCGCATTTCATGTAACAGGGAATTTTGAGAATATTTTATTTGTATCTTATTGGGTTGATACAAAATCTTCTTTGAATTCTTGACGCGGAAAAAAAAGATAATTGATTCTGAGTATGGTAGGTTTTTTTTCAAGCGGGCTGGTGCTTTTTTTTAAAGGGCAAATTCAATACTTACAAAAGAGAAATATATCAGGAGGGGGTGGGATTCCCGAAAATCATTGCAAAACAACAGATATAGCACATAAAATGAATACATTTTGAGAAATGGTACCAAGTGATTGATCTGGTCCCATAATTGGCAGCTGTAAAAGCAGTTGTTGAAGCAATCCATTGATTAGATTTTGCTTTGAACCATCTATTGTGAGACAATCTCGCCATAGGGAGATGCACATTGAGTCTACTTGTGCTGGGGTGACGATCGAAGAGCTCCTATCCTGCTCCCTTTGCATTCTTGGATAGGGGTGGGTGGACAAAAGCCACTTCCTGGCAAAAGAGAGCACCATTAGACTCTTAGAAAGTGGAGCTACAAGTAGGTGCGCTAAGATTGACAGTTGATTATACCTCCAAGCACCTACACAAAAGCATGAGAAAAACGTAGGAGAAAATAAACATGAATGGGCAGTTAGGGAAGGAATGGTAGTATGAGGTAGATTCGAGGGGCTGGCGGTGGTGCTTGAACGAGGTTCATAGACCATGCAAGCTTGGTATGTGCAATTATATAGGAAAATGATTTTTTTTTTTTGGGGGGCGGGGGGGGGGGGGGGGGGGGTTCTCTAGACACACTAAATTGGATATGAGTGATGTTTTTTGGATCAAGTTCTGGCATGATTCATACCTATATAAAAAAAAAAAGTTCTGGCATGATTTATGGTTTGGTACAGGGCCCTTAGGGATGCTTCCCCTAGAGCTGACTAGATTTCCAGTGAACTGGAGGCTTCTGTGGCTGAGTCTTTGGAAGTTGTTGATGGCTCTCCTTAGTGGAATGTAAGCTTCCTTAGAGTGGTTTATGATGGGGAGCTAGGTGCCCTCACTGATTTCTTCAACTTATTGTCCTCCATTGATCTTGGAGTTGGAGGTACTGACAAGATACTTAGGAGCCCATCCAGGAAAGGGAAATTCACTCTAAGCTTATTTTACAAGGTCCTCGCTTCCCAGGTGAATCCTCCATTTCCTTGGAGAAATATCTAGAGAAGGTGCCGCTAAAAACAACTTTCTTTGTCACCGATCAAAAAGAAAAAAACAACTTTCTTTGTCTGGACAGCTTCCTTAGGGAAGATTATTACCATCGACACCAAATCATTGTGATAGATTGGTGCTACATGTGCAAGCAGATCAGTTAATTGGTTGACCATTTGTGTCTTCATTGTGAGGTTGCCAGTAACCTGTGGAATGACTTCTTTGGCATAATGGGGTTGGGGTGGGCAATGCCCAGGAGGGTGGTAGACCTTTTTGCAAGTTGGAGATGTTGATATGGCAATCCGCAAATTACACTTGCGTGGAAGATGGCTCCCATATGTCTTTTGTGTTGCATTTGGAAGGAAAGGAATTGTCGGTATTTTGAAGATCGAGAAAGGATAATGTATGAACTTACACGCCTCATTTTCAACACTTTGTTCCTTTTGATTATAAAAAAACTTAATGGATTAAGCTTTCAAAATTTCCTTGTATCTACAACTATTTCTTAACTAGGTGCCATCTCTTGTATACTTCCCATGCACTTGGTACTTGGCCTTTGCCTATTCTTTACTATCAATAAAATTTTTGTTTACCTATTAAAAATTGATCCATATAAGCTAGTACCTGAGTGATGGGGAAAGATTGTGTTTGTTCTGCCTCTTTTTGTTTGCTTTTGCCAATAATGGTTTTTCCGACTGCTATTTTACAGCAATGACCAATGTGGTCCGAAATTGTTTTATGCAAATGCGGTCATTTACTGATATACTCTATCTTTGCATTGTGATCAATTTAATTGTATTACTTTTAAAATATGATGGAATTAACTTTTCCCTTTTTATTCTTGAAATCTGCAGCATATAGGTGATTTTAATTTCCCAAGGTTAGCTGATTTTGGAGCCGCTATATCTGGTGCAAACAAATTGCAGTGCCAGCAAGTGCTTGAAGAGCTAGATGTATGTAAAAATTGACACATCTTTGTTTTGGTGATTGATCTTTAGAAGCTATATATTTAGAAATGATCCCAAAAACGCAACTTTTTTATATTGCAAAAGATGTGAGCCTTCATACCATCAGCTGTCTAGCATCTGAAATACGCATATATATATATATATATATATTTCAGATTGCTACATATAAACTGTTTTTGAAACCCTGACTTATTTGCTGCTCAGGTGTATAAACGTTTAAAACTTACGCTTGAATTGGTGAAGAAAGAAATGGAAATAAGCAAGATCCAGGTACTTAATACCATTTTTTACGTGTTACTTATCTATATTTAAGTTTTTAATCATAGTTCGATTCTGATTGAATCTTTTCCTCTCTTGGGCTGTGCATAGGAATCAATTGCAAAAGCAATTGAAGAAAAGATAAGTGGTGAGCAGCGCCGCTACTTGTTGAATGAACAGCTTAAGGCCATAAAAAAGGTATTTGACCTTGCTGCCATTTATGTATACATGCACATAGTATGAAGCTTATTTGTTATTCGTGTTATCCTATCGTTCCTGTATTTTAAGGTGTGTCTATATCGTATCTTTAATTTACATGAATGTAGGAATTGGGCTTGGAGACAGATGACAAAACAGCACTTTCTGGTTAGTTCTGTTCCTTTCTCTGGCTTAGAAACAGTAGTAAGATGCTTACCTAACAAAAATTCCCACTTGGTATTTTGCACAGAAGGTTCATTGGTAACTGAAAGCTGTGTTTTTATTGGCTCTCAAGCAATCCTTTTCACCTAATTGTTTGATTCTACTTGTTATGAACTATATATTGAATCAAGGGGCATCCACAGCAAGATGTAGCTCATCCCTACTTTAAGTAAACTCATCTTGAACATCCAGTGTGTAGCAAGATGTTTTGTTGCTGTCGGAAGTGCCACTTCTATTATATAGGAATTGGTAGTGGATGATATATATACTCCATGAATATTGAAATGTATATCCTATAAGTCTGATGAACATCTGTGCTGTCTTTGACAGAAAAAGAGAAATGATATTGTGGTCCATTTTATAACTAATAATTTCATCATTTGATTTTGGCATCACTCTGAAACTGTATTGCAGCAAAGTTTAGAGAAAGGCTTGAACCAAACAGGGAGAAATGTCCCCCACACGTTTTGCAAGTTATAGAAGAAGAGCTTACAAAGCTGCAGCTGTTAGAAGCCAGTTCAAGTGAATTTAATGTAACGCGTAACTATCTGGATTGGTTGACTGCTCTTCCATGGGGAAATTATAGGTCTGTTTACTCCTGCAACAAAGTCATCATTAACTTTTACAAAAAATGTTTTGGTGCCAAAGTTCTCATGCTCATATCTATGCCATGGCTGATGTGAGAATTCAGTAGCTTCTTGTCATTAGTTTCAACCCCATTGAGATATTTTGTTTTATCCCTGATTTTATAACATAATCTATGCAGAGTACTAGAATAATCATTTTATTTTGCCCTTGCAAAATGCAGTGATGAGAACTTTGATGTCCTTCGGGCACATAAAATTCTTGATGAAGATCATTATGGATTATCTGATGTGAAGGAAAGGATATTGGAATTCATAGCTGTTGGAAAACTCAGGGGATCCTCACAAGGTTGATATAGTTCGCTTCTTTTATGATTGCTTTCCTAAAAAAAAAAAATTCGGTTCTTTTATGATTGTGTAATAGATTTAAATGTTTTACATGTCTACCGTTGCCATATTTCCTGAGCATTTTGAGCCCCTCAAAACCTTGCCATATGATGCTTCTCACTATGTAATTGGCATGTTCAAAATAACGAAACAACAGTGGCATGATTACTTGGTCTTATCGGCCAGATAACTATCATTTGGGAGGTTATAAGGTGATTTATTTAGATCATATTTGGATGAAGCAAATAAAAAAGAGCATGAATAAATCTATGTTAATTTGTGAGGTCAGTCTTGGGCACTAGGCAATTATTTTGTTGAGGTTCCTTAATTTGTCAGTCCTACTCCATTGCTTAAGCATCAAGTACACTAGATTCTACAGGCTGGCTGTATCTTCCTTTATTTTCAGATGCTGATCTCTACATTGATTTGAATGTACTCCTTTTAATTTTGTGTCTATTTGTTGCATATTTCTGCAAAACAACAGTAGCACATCATTCTTGATTTATTTCCCCAATGCATCGCAGGAAAAATAATCTGTCTCTCTGGGCCGCCTGGGGTGGGAAAAACCAGCATAGGTCGTTCAATTGCCCGTGCGTTAAACCGCAAGTTCTTCCGGTTTTCTGTTGGAGGATTATCTGATGTTGCTGAAATCAAGGTAGCGTTACGATTATTAATATTGAAACGAAAATAAATATGCAGTTATACAGAGAAATTATGTGAATACTTGTAACATCTTTGACTCAAACTTATTTCCAGGGGCATCGTCGAACCTATATTGGTGCTATGCCAGGAAAGATGGTTCAGTGCCTAAAACATGTAGGAACAGCTAACCCTCTTGTTCTGATTGATGAGATTGACAAGGTAAATTTATCGCCAGTTGCTTTGTTTGACCTTAAAGTGGATTAGAAGTAGTTTTGTTTTCTGGTTTTCTTATATACTACAGAATGAGTTTTTGACCTTTTGTTAGCACATGGATGCTCTATTCTGATTACAACCATATTATTTTGTATGAAAAGCTTATTTGCAACAGTAGATTTTTACATATAATTTTTAATATATGCTTATACATTTTAATATATATATTCATGTTTTCTGTGATAACGGAATGAGTTTAATCTCATAGATGATGCGTTTTATGGCAGTTGGGAAGGGGACATTCTGGTGATCCAGCAAGTGCAATGTTGGAGCTTCTTGATCCTGAGCAAAATGCTAATTTTCTAGACCACTATCTTGATGTTCCAATTGACCTATCCAAGGTCAGTAATTGTGGCAATATGGAGACATTTGTGGATTACAGCATGTTCTGTGTTATTCTATCAAATGCTATTTCATTGTTAGATGGACTTGGTGGAAGGGTCTGGGGCGGCTGTATTATTGTAGTTTCCATTGTTGTTATTCTCTACCTATGGAATGTGGTGTCATACAGAATGCACACATAGGTGCTTTTACACACTTTTGGGTTATTATTTTCTTGATATATAAACACACTTGGGGAGAGAGAGAGAGAGAGAGTACACACTTTGTTATCATGCATACAACAAATGAGCTGAGGATAGATGAGGGAACATGTGGTATATTTGTGACATGTTGGAATATGTTCCTCTAGGCGTATCTTGAGTTTACTTGCTGCATGATAAATAGGGTTTCTGACTATCTTACCACGATGCCTCATGTTGCAGGTTCTGTTTGTCTGCACAGCAAATGTTGTGGAAATGATACCTAATCCTCTCTTGGATAGGATGGAGGTCATTGCTATTGCTGGATATATTACTGATGAGAAAATGCACATTGCAAGAGACTATTTGGAGAAGACTACACGGGAAGCGTGTGGAATCAAACCTGATCAGGTGTTGATCATTGTCTCCCTCTGTACTGCCTGCACGTATTATTATCGTTAAAAATAATGGGGGATGCATGCGTGACATTTTTTTAATTGTAAAGGAGAATGTCTTAATTTTTTCCAGGTTGAAGTGACCGATGCAGCTCTTCTTGCCCTGATAGAAAATTACTGCCGAGAAGCAGGAGTTCGGAATCTGCAGAAGCACATAGAAAAGATTTACCGCAAGGTTTGTTAAGCTGGGGAATTTTATGATAGTGCAATGACCAATATAGTGATGATGGCCCATAATAGCACAGGATTCATGATTTAAACATCAATTTTCAATAATTTTCTCAAAATTCAAAATGAGATGACTATTTTGAATAACTCTAATGGCATATGCTGTGTAATAGCGTATGCTAATAATATAAGGGAACCTATTGCATAGAGTAGGGGTATGTGGCCTCAAATTCTACTGAGATTGTCTGAAGCATATAATTTTCTCTTTTGATTGGCAGATAGCTCTCCGGCTTGTTAGACAAGGAGAGTCGAATGAGCCGGCAATTGCTGGAGCTCAGGCTGTGGAATCTGAGGAAGCTCAAGTGGAACGGGCCGAGGGATCGAGTGAAGTGGTTGGAAGCGAGGCTAGATCTGATCCTGTAGAGGATAACAGCGATGAACAAGCTACTGAAACCTTTGTAGAAGCCGGAACAGTGCCAATTGATGTCCTAGATGATCAATCGCAGTGCCCTGCTGATCCACCTTCGGATTCAAAGGTATCAAAGAAATTATAAACTTTGGGAAATAGGTATCACTAGGAATTACCGATCAAAAGGTATCAATAGGAGTTGCATTTTAAGTAGATTGTGATCTGAAGGCAGAAAAAAAGTCTCGTCTGATGAAAAGCTGTATTGCCACCTGAAATTGTTTTAGGATTAAATACTTGTATAGTCCATGTGGTTTGCCTTTTGGACAAATTGGTTCCTATGTTCTAATTTTGAGCCTGTTATGCTTTCAACTTAGATCATTTTAGTATTTCAGTTGGCAAATTGTTAATAATCTATTTGAAATGTGACGTCCTCACCAATGATTGGGTGCCCTGTATCCTTGTGTTAAAAACAATAAAACATTTAAAAAAGGAGAATTTTGGAAAAAGAAACTAGAAAAGGAAAAAAACCCCTAGAGTGACCCAAGTGACCCCTGGGCGTCACCCTAGCATTGACTAGGGCGACCTAGCCTTTTTTTTTTTATAAATTTTTTTTTACTTGTGAGTTGTGGCATGTCACATGTGAAAGGACACGTGTTAATTTGGCATTTTAACGAATTGTTAACAGTTTACTAATGAAAAGACTAAATGATCAAAATTAAAAGTTAAAAAAATTTAGTTTAAAGTCACTGAAACTATTTTAAAATTTAACCTATGTTTTCATTATTTATGGAGTTCATGGCTAGAAAACTTTACAGACCTCCCCTACCCTCCCATTCATAAGAGAGCAGTAGTTATCACCAGAAGCATGTGAAAGCAGTGAGTTAAGTCCTGTACAACTTGAATTGGTGAACAACCGAATCCTTGGGACCTTCTTCAACCCCAACTGTGAAAGGTTTTAATAACTAAATAAAAATGATAGCAACTGTGTCGTTTTTGGCCTCATTGTTTAAATTCATTTGCACTCTGCTGCTATGGTTCAATACCCCTATTAAGCTAGCTTCATCTTGGATTCACCTTGTCCAACCAATTTTTCTTTTGGTCAAAGATGTTTGATCATTGTTTTTTTTGGGCAATCTCTTCATAGGATGTGACAGAAACAAAGAAGATGGAGGAACATGAAGCAACTATAACTAGTGAGAAAGTTTTGGTTGATTCATCAAACCTGACTGATTTTGTTGGGAAACCTGTTTTCCATGCTGAGCGCATCTATGGTCGGACTCCAGTTGGAGTTGTGATGGGTCTTGCTTGGACTGCCATGGGAGGCTCCACTCTTTATATAGAGACCACTCAAGTTGAGCAAGGAGAGGGGAAAGGGGCCATCCACATCACTGGCCAACTTGGGGATGTTATGAAAGAAAGTGCCCAAATTGCCCACACAGTTGCCAGAGCAATATTGCTTGAGAAAGAGCCAGAGAACCCCTTTTTTGCAAATTCCAAGCTTCATCTACATGTTCCTTCAGGGGCCACCCCCAAGGATGGGCCTAGTGCTGGCTGCACCATGATCACATCCTTCCTGTCTCTTGCAATGAAGAAGCCTGTCAAGAAGGATCTAGCAATGACTGGCGAAGTTACTCTAATGGGGAAGATTCTTCCAATTGGTGGGGTAAGAGAAAGAAACCTCCGTATCTATAGGATGTCTTCTGTCTTTGACATTATGCCATCCTAAATGAGTTCTTTAGTCACAATTTTTTTTCCTTTGGATTATATATTACAACATTTCCTTAGATTGCTGAACATCTAATCAAATGAAAATAATTGTAACATTAAATTGTAAAAGTCTGGACTTACAGGTTCTTTCCCGGCTTGATTTTTCATCATTCCATGATTTATCCTGGATTGACAAGCTGCATTGTCTATATTTTGTAATGTATTGTGGTTTACACATTTTTGTTCATCTGAGCTCACAAAACTATCATTCTTGTTGAGAAATCAGGTAAAAGAGAAAACTATAGCAGCAAGAAGGAGCGAAGTAAGGACCATCATATTCCCTTCAGCTAACAGAAGGGATTTCGACGAGCTTGCAGCTAATGTGAAAGAAGGCCTTGAGGTTCACTTTGTCGATGATTACAGTCAGATATTCGATTTGGCTCTTGGTTATGACCAGGATGAAGGAAAATAAGCTGTTCACCCCCCATTTCTTGAAATGCAACTCCATTTTTCTGGGATGCTGGCGAGTTATTTTTTGTGACCCAAGCTAAGAGCCTACCCCAGATTTGTACTATAACTTTTTTCGTCCGATCGTCTCATCAGGAGATAGATTTATTCATTGCTTGGTGTGACATGATGCACCATTATTTACTTATTTTCCTTTATAATTACTCAGAATCACCCATTTGTAAGAAGTAAATATTATCTGAGGTGTTATTTGGTGGCGGCAGAAAAAGTAGGTTAATGACAGATCGATCTACTCTCATTTTTCCTGAATATTTTATCTTGTAAACTTCAGGACTCGTTTCTTGGGGAAATGGGATTATAGCATTGAGTGAATAACATTACAGAACAAAACTGATGTTGAAACAGCTGAAATACCTCTATTCTTGCATTAGGGGGGGAATAAAACCCCTTTCGTTGATCTTATCCAAGAATTGTTGTCTTATTTACCACAATGTTTGTGTTCGTTGTCTTCTGTCCACAATGGTAGATCATGTCATCAGGATTAATGTGTATGTTGCAGCCATTATATTTTAAGCCTGTCTGGGCTCTGCTTTCGGAACAATATCTCCTTACATCTATTTCAGTTTGGAACTGATTCTTTATAAATGGCCCATCTTTCATCATCTGAACTTGAAGAAAAGTAGAAGGCTTTTCCATGAGTAGGTAGCTTCTCAAAATAGACACATGTTCTTTATTATATCATCCTTGGCATGTTAATTATTTGAATTATATGTAACAATCCCTCATTTATAACGTGAGATCAGTTCATAATTGCTTTGTTTTTTCCCCTTTTGCATGCGCATTATTCTTCCCTTGGTTTTTTTCCTTTATCACATAGTCTAAAGTTTTCCCATTTCCATCTGTCCTTGTGATTAGAACAGACGAAGGATATGTTTATTTTTGGGGGGAAAATGTATGTTTCATCCTAATACCTATTCACTTGGACAATCATATATGCTACCGAACTCACTTTGTGTCCATCTCTCTGACTCTAAACTCTAGAGTACTTTGGACAGAAACCCTACTTCAAAACTAACATATATTATGAGGAATACTACTCTTCATTTTACATTTTGTTAACTCCAGTTACACACATTGATGAGCCACATTTTAAGTGATTTTTTCTATTAACCACTTAAATGGTAGCGATTTTAAATGTCCCACATAATAAGTGTGAACGAGAATAAAATAATCTAGCATGAAAAAGAGCATTTGTACCTACATATTATACATAAGAATATTGTTACTTGAACATTTTTGGCTCTTTTCTAATAAGGATTGCATGTAAAGTTTAGAAGGGGGAAAAACAATAAATTTTGAGTAATCTTAATGAAATAATTCGATTACAAGAGAAGTTTATGACCTAAATAGTAAATATTGTCATACGTACTATCTATCACGTTTTGAAAATCTACGTCTAGGAAGTTGGTGCTCGTGAAACTTGATTAGCATTAAAGCCATGCTGATGAGGACTAGTGCTGGATACGTTTGAATGTCCAGGTGAGTTGAGTTGTAAATTGTTGTATTTTTTAAATCCTATTGAGATGGGTCATGCTAGGCCTATCTACTTGACAATGTGTCCCAGAAGTGTATTCCATTTTTTTTTCTACTTTTTTTAAGCATGTTTTTAATACCCTTCAACATTTAAAAAAAAAATCACAATATCGTTAAAAAAACTTCCTTAATCATTAAGTTAAAAAAAAAAAAAAAACAGTCGGGACATATTGCTGAGACAATATGGCGGGACCTATAGCATTTTCCTTAATTTTTTTATGTTGAGATGAGTTTAACTTTTTTATATTAAAGTAAAATATATGAAGTAGGTTGATATGAGTTTAATTTTTTTATAAGAAGTTGAAAAAGTAGTGAATCTCATCAATGATTAGTTTGAGATTAATTGATCAGTTTAATACAAGAAGCAAACATAACCTTAATTGACAAGTAGTGCAAGCAGTACAACCTTAAGCTTGCCGTCCAGATATTAATATATGCCACTCATTTGATCGATTTCTGGGGCCTTCACTAAACTGCATATACAAGAGAGTAGTGGACGGGTTGGTCACTTTCTTTTGAGTGTACGTTGACTATTATTTTCAAAACGATTCGGGACTTACGTATTTCATGACTATTATATGTAGCATTACTTATTTGATAATAAAAACACTCAACATGATATCATACACACGAGTCTTTGTAGATGTAACAAACCTAAAATCTTGCCATGATTAGAAATAATTCCAAACAACAATTATGAAAGCAGTAAATAATGTTTTGGTCATGTCATGTATGTGAGGGGTGAAGAAGATGATCGATCGGTACGTACGTTGGACAAAAAGGTAGCATGATTATGGTCTTTAGATAAGGTTTATCATCATGGAATCATTGTCACCATATATGGTTAGTTAAAACCATGCATGATCACAAGTCTCCTTCTGCGCTCTTTCTTTTAATACGATCCCCATGATATTTAAACAATCAAGAATATCATAAACATCTTTTCAGGGGAGAGAGAAATCCCACGTGGGATTTTGAAAGGCAACGAATCTTTTGAGGAAAAAGCTAGGATCCCAGCGTTGAGAGATCCCGTTGAAAGCTATTGCTTTTTTTTTTTTTTTTTTAATTAAATTAATTAATTTTTTTTAAAAAAATTTTACTTAGTGATTAAAAAAATATTATTTAATAATATTATAGTTTTTTTTCTTTTTTTAAAAATATTTAAAAATGATATGAAAAAAAATACTTAAAATGCCTAGCGGGAGCTCCCCACGAGAGCCCCAACAATAAGTGTAGACCCACCTATCTTTTAATATATTAATATACCACATAAAAAAATTAAATATTTTGATATATAAATATATATATATATATATATATATATATATATATATATATATATATATGCACACACACATACATGACTCACATGCATGTATACATATAATAAAAAATGATAAACACGTAATACTTTTCATAATATATTTCATAATCATATTTTAAAATGAAAAATATTATTGTAAAATATCATATAAAAATAACATTACTTTATAAAAATATCCATATTTTACATCATGTGTTGTGAAGAGTGTTGTGTGTGTATATTCATATAATCATGATCAAACTTAATTGGGACGTTTAATTAGTTCTGCTGGCAGTTAAAAAGAATTATTTTTTCTTTTTTTTTTATAAAAAAATTATTTTAATGCTTAATTGATAGATTAGTATTTGGATAGACGTAGAATTAATTAATTTGCTTTTCATTGACTCCGACTTTGTAGGTGCTTTTCTTCTAATTGTTGCTATCTATTTCATTTCAAATTATTTTAATTATCTGCTACTTTTATTTATTTATTTGTTGGCCGAAGTTTAATTGAATAATATTGATCTTCACCTGAAATGACAAGATCGAGATTCTATATATATCTATATATATATATATGATAATTAATATGCCTTACAAAATAAAAGTAACAAAAAAAAAGTGAAAATTCACTCAAATTTATAAGTCATTTTTATTCAAAATTAGTAGAGTTTTTTAAGTTTTCCTAATGCATCACTCTTTTTGTTTATCAACTCGATCGTGCCTTTTGAACTTGAGAGTAATTTATCAAAAAAAAAAAAAAAAAAACCTAGAAATTATGACTCTCGAGGATTGGATACGTTTATATAAATATATATATATATATATATATATATATTTATATACATATAGTTTTGGCACAGTACTATATAAAGATTATTTTATTGGTCTCTCTCTCAATTAAGTTTTGTGACATTTCTCATTATCATTACTACTGTTGTCAAATGACTCGTGTTGGGTCAGTCGGTTTCAGTTAATTAAAATTTATTAAAATAAAATATAATATTAATAAACATATAATATATACAATTAACATTTTTAATTCTTGTTTGAATATGGGATCAGGTACTTCGATCCACATGATGTGTTTGTAAAATTTTTGCATTTTATGAAAAGGAAACTCCCATGTCTTTTGGTGGAGGTACTCGAACATTTTAGTTTTTAATAGTTTTTCATTTTGTAATATATATTTTTTTAATTTGTTTTAATTTGAAATGCATGCAACTAGCTAGATATAAGTAAAATGTGTCCAATGGATCGTCTCTGCCGGTTAATATACTAAGCCGGATACGGGATGTGTCCTTTTTTTCAAACTCTTCATATTGAAAAGTGCTATAATCATAAAGATCGAGATCACATAAAAATAAATTTATAAACTGATATGATTTCATATGTATAATATGGTCAATCTAATTTATAATAAAAATATATTTATAATCTAATGTATTATATACCACATCAAGTTATTTCCCAATCATGTTATGAGATTATACATGTGTAGTTATTTTATTAAATAAAATTACTCCAACGCATCGAATAATAACAACAATTACTTCATCTCCACGACGAGGATATATCGATGATATCACCTATCACTATGAAGATATATAAATATATATATATATATATAATAATAATTAAGATATATAGAACAATATTAATTAATTAATATTGCTTAATTCCTACTCGTCAAAATCATCATCTTATATATTGATCTTATCCTTAATCCAAATATGGATATATATGGTCCACGTACATACGAATATCAGCCTCTTCAACATACAAACAAGCACGATCTGCAGTAGTACTTTACACTTCCACGTTACAATTAAATATATGATCATATTATAATATATATTTAATTATTTTTAATTTCTACGTTTACCATAATGTAAAGTTATACGATTTGAAAGCAGCCTCCAACTCACTCATGTGTTTGCATTTTAATCTCATGTCGATCTGAATTATTGATTAAACAATTAGAATTAAAAGTGTTGATCGATGACGTTTACTTCACCCAGAGTTCAGTGTCGATGATATCACCAATCACTAGCAAATATATATGATCTATTATTTATGAAAAATTTCCATACCCTAATAACTTAATTAATAGAAATTAATAGTGATTTATATATACCAATGAAGTAGTCTTCTTAATTTGCATATCTAAGAAATTGTTTGATGAATATTTATAATTATATGGGTTTACATGAGGAATCACACAATAAAAATATTGCATCCAACAAATTAATGTGATACAAATATTTTTAATTATCATAATATTACTGATCAATACTTTTACGAGCTCTAACATTTTATTGCTTTTAGCTTTGTAATTAATTTCCAGTGTTCACTAAATAGCTCATGCAAATGATAGGAATCCAAAATTCTGAGAATGAAGAAATTATTAATTTGTTTAAAATATAGATATTATATCCAATCACCATAATATTAGATAGAAATTGAGGCTATGGAGGTTTTATAAAAGAGTAATGCTACTCGTCATCCCGACTTCTATCATCTTATGATGTAATATTAGATGATTGTAGATTATTTATTATATTTAATTTGTAAACCTATCATCTAATAGCACATCATGGGATGATAGGAAGATGGTGGAAGTTGGGATGATGAATAGATTTTCTCTTTATAAAATCATGTATGCTTAATCGGTGGGGGTGTACAAACCTTACACACTCTAAGACTGTATAAATTATTTTTCTAATTTTCTCTATCTAATCTAAAATGTTTCCATCTTTTAATGTCAAAATAATATAAAACATTATAACTAATTGGTGGGGTGAGCGGGGGAAAGATTTGAAAGAGTTTTTTTATTTAAAAATCAAATACGAGTTTAAAAAGGACGTAAAAAACTAATTTTTAAAACTAAAAATTCAAAAACAAAGGGTTAGAAACAATATTGCATCTTTATCCTAAAAGAAAATCTAACAAACCATTTTAAAAAAAATTTATTTTTTAGTGACAAAAAAGTAATCAACTTTAAACAACCAAATTCATCATCTCATTTTCTCTTTCTAAACCAACAAGTCTATCTTATTTTCTCTTTCTCAACTGACAAATCTAACAACCCTAAATAATTTCGGAAAATTTAAAGAAACTCAACATGAATTGGACCCTAAATCCTAATGTTCATGAGGTCACGTAAAAAATAGTCCCTTTACATGATGCGACTCATGAATACAGAATAAAGCCTTCATTTTTTTTTTGTATTTTATTTATATTGTGTGTGTGTGTTCTTTCTTTAACATTCCGACTCTGTTTCGCTCTGTTTTTTAACTTTTCGCGGGCGGGCTGTTCCAAGAGTCAGTCTATATTTTATATATACATATCCCGAAACTGAAGCAACCCAAAAGAATGGAATTTGTGTTTCGGTTATTCTCTGAGATAGTTCACTTGTAAAACAAAATAAAACATAAGAAATCAAAACACAGTCATGGCTCATGATGGGCGTTTCTCGTTGAATGAACAGAGGCATTGTGAGTTCTCCGCTTCTGAGCAGTTTCAGTCTTAATTTGAATGACAATAGAAGCATATCAGCTTGGGAGGTTCAAATCTCAGAACCCACAAACGAGAGGTTGAGTCGACAAACACCAACAGACACAGAGAATAAGGTGTCTCGAAGCTCCTTTTCATTCTTTGTTTTTCATTCTTTGTTTTTCATTCTTTGTTTTTCATTTTCTTGGATTTGTTTGTATCTCCGGCCCGACTGATTTGTTTTGTTCTCTCTTTTCTTAATTTCCTACGTTCTCTTCTTTCTTTTTGTGTTGTTTATTGCGTTTCTGCATGGGGTCCGAACAGTCATGTCTGTTGTTGCATTGGTGGTCTCGTTAATTTTCTGTTTGAGTTTTTGGAAGGATTTATTTACGTACATTGCATCATTGTAGAGGCTTTTTTTTTTTAAATATGTCAAACTTTTGGAAGCAAATGGAAAAGAAATATCGAGCGGGATCAATTAAAGATTCTGTCCGTGTTTAGTGTCATATATTTTGAAAAAAAATTATTCAAATATTTGAAAAAAAGAAAACGAAAAAGAAAAAAGAAACAACTTAAAATCCAAACATCATGTTTTGTTTTTCATAGGAAAATAAAAACAAAACAAATAAAAGAAACAGACCAAAAAAAAGCCATGGCTAATAGCGGGCGTACTTTCTCGTGGAATCATGATCAGATGTATTGTGAGGTATCTACTTCTGAGCAGTACTTTTAGAAGGTATCTACTAATAAAATATATAGAAAACTCTTTTAGGTTTAAAGATGTTGGGATTAAAGTTGACTTCTTTTTGAAATATTAAAAAAAAAATGGAAAATCAAGAATTTTATAGCAATTAAATTAATATAAATAATAACTACTTTTCCTCTATTTGGGGTTAGATCTTCGAACTCTAAGATCTCGTTTGTTTCATAATTAATTTCTCTAAATTTATATCATCTCATCTTATTTTATTAAATAAAATTACTCCCACATATCGAATAATATATAACGACAATCACTTTATCATGCATGATCATCTCCACGTTACAAACACTCTCCTCCAAATGTATGTAACACTTGGAGAAAATATTTGATGCCGTTTAGAACAATAAAGATCAGTGTCGATCAATGATACCACCTATCACTATGAAGATATATATATATATATAATTGTCAAAGACCCTAATTAAGATATATATATATATATATATATATATATAACAATATTAATTAATATTGCTTAATTCCTACTCGTCAAAATCATCATCTTATATATTGATCTTATCCTTAATCCAAATATGGATATATATGGTCCACGTACGATCTGTAGTACTTTACACTTCCACGTTACAATTAAATATATGATCATATTATAATATATATTAAATTGTTTTTAATTTTTACGTTTCCCATTAAGTAAAGTTATACGATTTGAAAGCAGCCTCCAACTCATGTGTTTGCATTTTAATCTCATGTCTGAATTATGCATTAAACATTAATTATAATTAAAAGTGTTGATCGATGACGTTTATTTCACCCAGACTTCAGTGTCGATGATATCACCAATCACTAGCTAATATATATGACATGATCTATTATTTATGAAAAATTTCCATACCCTAGTCACTTAATCATTAATAGCAATTAATAGTGACTTATAACAATGGAATAGTCTTCTTAAGTTGCATAAATATATATATATATATATATATTTATATATATTTATATTTATCTAAGAAATTGTTTGATGAATATTTAAAATTATATGGGTTTACATGTGGAATCGCTAAAAAAAAAATTGCATCCAACAAATGAATGTGATACAAATATTTTTAATTATCATAATATTACTGATCAATACTTTTACGAAGCTCTAACATTTTATTACTTTTACCTTTGTAATTAATTTCCAATGTTCACTAAATAGCTCGTGCAAATTATAGGAATCCAAAATTCTGAGAGTGAAGAAATTATTAATTTGTTTAAAATATAGATATTATATCCGATCACCATAATATTCGATAGAAATTGAGGTTATGGCCGGTGCTTAATCGGTCTTGTGCTGTATAAATCTCGCGCACTCTAAAATTGTATAAATTATTTTTCTAATTTTCTCCATTTCATCTAAAATGTTTCCATCTTTCAATGTCAAAATAATATAAAACATTATAACTAATTGGTGGGGGTGGGCGGGGAAAGGATTTGAAAGAGTTTTTTATTTAAAAATAAATAAAATACGAGTTTAAAAAGGACGTAAATAACTAATTTTTAAAAGTAAAAATTCAAAAACAAAGGGTTAGAAACAATATTGCATCTTTATCCAAAAAGAAAATCTAACAAACCATTTAAAAAAAAAATTATTTTTTAGTGACAAAAAAATAATCAACTTTAAACAACCAAATTCATCATCTCATTTTCTCTTTCTCAACCAACAAGTCTATCTTATTTTCTCTTTCTCAAATGACAAATCTAACAACCCTAAATAATTTCGGAAAAATTAAAGAAACTCAACATGAATTGGACCCTAAATCCTAATGTTCATGAGGTCACGTAAAAAATAGTCCCTTTCCATGATGCGACTCATGAATACAGAATATCTTCATTTTTTTTTTTTTTTTGTATTTTATTTATATTGTGTGTGTGTGTTCTTTCTTTAACATTCCGACTCTGTTTCGCTCTGTTTTTAAGTTTTCGCGGGCGGGCTGTTCCAAGAGTCAATCTATATTTTATATATACATATCCCGAAACTGAAGCAACCCAAAAGAAGGGAATTTGTGTTTCGGTTATTCTCTGAGATAGTTCACTTGTAAAACAAAATAAAACATAAGAAATCAAAACACAGTCATGGCTCATGATGGGCGTTTCTCGTTGAATGAACAGATTCATGTGAGTTCTCTGCTTCTGAGCAGTTTCAGTCTTTGAATGACAATAGAAGCATATCAGCTTGGGAGGTTCAAATCTCAGAACCCACTAACGAGAGGTTGAGTCGACAAACACCAACAGACACACAGAATAAGGTGTCTCGAAGATCCTTTTCATTCTTTGATTTTCATTTTCTGGGATTTGTTTGTATCTCCGGCCTGACTGATTTGTTTTGTTCTCTCTTTTCTTTTCCTACGTTCTCTTCTTTCTTTTTGTGTTGTTTATTGCGTATTTACGTACATTGCATCATTGTAGAGTTTTTTTTTTTTTTTTTTAATATGTCAAACTTTTGGAAGCAAATGGAAAAGAAATATCGAGCGGGATCAAAGATTCTGTCCGTGTTTAGTGTCATATATTTTGAAAAAAAATTATTCAAATATTTGAAAAAAAAACGAAAAAGAAAAAAGAAACAACTTAAAATCCAAACATCATGTTTTATTTTTCATTGGAAAATAAAAACAAAACAAATAAAAGAAACAGACCAAAAAAAAGCCATGGCTAATAGTGGGCGTACTTTCGCGTGGAATGACCAGATGTATTATGGGGTATCTACTTCTGAGCAGTACTTTCAGAAGGTGAGGTTCCAGTCTATCATGAATAACGATGGAAGCAAAGCTTCGGAGGTTCAAATCTCAGAAACCGCAAATGAGAGGCTGAGACAAACACCAGTAGATCACACCGAAAAAGAGGTGTCTTGAAGCTTTTTTTCATTCTTTATTTCTCATTTTCTGCAATATATTTTGTTCTTTTTTTTTTTTTTTTTTTTCGACGTTGCTTATGGATGATTTTAGGGCGTCTTGATCATCATGAATTTATTGGGTTTCTGTATGAGTGCAGATTGTCAAATCTGTGGTAGCATTGCTGGTACTGTTGTTTTTAGGTTTGAGGGTTTTGGTCGTTTTATGCATGTTGCTTTGGCATGTGCATGGGGCTTTGGTGGTTTTAGTTATGGTAGTTGCATCTCTCTCTCTCTCTCTCTCTCTCCAATCTCTCTGTTCAGAATACATGTTTTTTCCCCATTATTTCACTAAAATTGAAAAATGGAGATAGGTCAAACTATTAAAAGCAACGAGTGGGGATCAAAGCAACTGGTGGTAGTTGCGTGACTGTACATGTTTTTGCTATTCTCGGGGTTGATCAAGAATTTTCGGATATGCATGTATGATTAGTGAAAAGTTTGAATAAAAAGTATTTTGAGATTTTTTTTTTCTTTTTATCGAGATTTGCAACAGTTGGTATAGTTGCTAAGTTTTAAAAGTTTTTTTTTTTTTTTAATTTTATCGTTAATCAAATTATTCAAAAGGTTGGTATAAAATTTTTGTGTGGTTTTATTTTTAGTTTTTGTAAAATTATTTTAGATTTTTTTAAATCAATATAAAAGATTAGATGAAAAGCTTGTTTCTTTTTCTTATAAAATATGTAGAAAACTCTTTTAGGTTTAAAGATGTTGGGATTAAAGTTGACTTCTTTTTGAAATATTAAAAAAAAATGGAAAACCAAGAATAATAACTATACTATTCCACTCTTGGGGTTAGATCTTCGCACTCCATGGTCCATCAGGGTTACCTCCAGTAAACTTACCCCAACAGGATTCAATCCCGTTTCTATTTGCTTCTCTTATATATGTAAAATTCAGTCATTTTTCGGATCAAATCATGAACATTCTAATTCACGCATGCATGCTTTCGTGCAAGTATTTTCCTTTCCTTGGTACAAGAAAGTGATCATTGTCGAGGAAAGAACTTATAAATTATTATTCGTTGGGTCAATAATTTCCATTTATGACAAGTCATTTTCCGTTTTAATTATAGATTAATGAGTTGTCCCCCTAGAGCTATCTATATGATCTGTGTCTTTTTTTATGAGTTTTTATTCTAACACGGTTTCTTACAAAAATAGATATAAAAGTTCATGATTAATTCCATTTTCTTCGTGTGAAAGCTGCTCTCGATCAGTACCGCGTGATCATTCTGATTTAGAATTAATAAATTTATTGGTTCAGTGTTTTTTGGATTCTAAATGTCAAGCTCTAGCTCCATTTATGACACATGCATTGTCAAAAATCGACCTTAAATTCAAATTGAAATACTTGCAAAAGACAAAATATCTAATCCTCTCCATCCCCAAATTGATTATATCAAGCAATTGTCTTTTCGTGCACTTTCTAGTTATTGATCATATTCCAGTTATTGATCAATAATTTTCCTTTCAGCGTTAAGCAATACGTGCTACTTGTCCTGACTTTTTCCACGGTTTTGATAGTGCATGAATTGATTAACCATTGATTATTTTCATTTTTGTGGTATTTATTATTCATTTATTTCTTTTTTTCCCCTTATATAATATGCCAACACCTCGATATAACATATAGGCTATTGAATTGAGAGAAACTCTGCTGAAGTTACGTCCCATCGGTTTGACATTGACGGAGATAGACTCTCTCTTAGACTTAGTGGAGAGGAAGATTTTCCATGCAAACAATAGTTCCAGATGTGATGCAGTTCAGGGCCGGGTTGAAGCCAAGGCTAGCAATGATGCTGAGAAGTTGAAGGCCTCAAACTTCTGTGCATCATTTCTTAGAATTGGCTCATGGGAGGTGATATCCCAAAATCTGAAAGCTGCAATAAATAAAAGAACAAGCAGTTTCTAATTAATGCATGTGGTTGTAATATATGTGCAGGAAGTTTCTAAACGTGAAGGTGCTTTGGTGGCAAAGTGTTACTATGCAAAGAGAAAACTTGTGTGGGAAATCATGAAGGATGGCTTGAAGAGCAAGATTGAAATACAATGGTCTGATATTCTAGCAATTAGAGCTTCGATCGTGGAAGGTCAGCCGGGAATTCTTGAAATCGAGGTTAGTTCCATCGTTGGTTTTCAATAAGATTGAGATTTATTGAAGTATGATGTTTAAATTCTTTCTTGTTTAGTGTTATCAACTTTCTTTTTCAGCTTAATACTCCACCTATGTTCTACCAAGAGACTGATCCAATGCCAAGAAAACATACAACTTGGAAAACTACTTCAGACTTCACTGATGGTCAAGCCTTAATTCACAGGTTCTATATTTTCATTCTTTTTTTCTTTTGAATGTGTCAAACTACCAAGTTTTAGTTATTTGTCACAGTTTTTTACTTCTATAGCTGTGAATATCTCATTTTTTTACTATTTATATAACTTATATATGAATCTTATGGGTACTAGAACTAATGAACTTCGTTGTTGACATGCTATCCTCAGGAGGCACTATATTGAGTTTCCTCCTAGAAACCTTGACAAACACTTGAATAAGCTCCTGCAAAGTGACAGCCGGATGTCGATGCTGAGCACAAGACCATTTCCTAGTCTACCTTCTCCTTACTTCCACTCAGGTTTCAACAATGAGACAAGAGAGTTTTCCCTGGATTACAACGGAGATGGGTTAAACATCAACTCTAGCTATCAGTTGCCTTATTTCTCAAGTACCCCTGCTCCATTGGCTCTGGTGCAACAAGTTCAGGCTTATGAACAAACCAATCAACCATACTTTCCTGCAAATGATTCAACAGGTAATGAGTTGTGTTTCTTCCTATTCTTAATTATGTTAAGGTCTTGGCAACTAAAAACAATATTCTTAACTTTCTTTTATTTTCTTCAAATGTTGTGTGAAGGGATGATTGTGGATTTCGCTCCTCCACTAGATGAGAATGTTAGCAACCTAGTAGAAGAAAATTCAAGGATGGCAACCTGGAACCAAGGGATGATCTATTCTAAAGATCTTCTAGGAAGAGATCAGATACCAGGGCCATTTTCTAGAGCAATAGAAAACCAAGTGAGAGATCAGATTCAACAACCATTTTCAATGGCTATAGAAAACCAAGGTAGAGTCCAGATTCAAGACCCATTTTCAATGGCTATAGAAAACCAAGTTAGAGATCAAAGTGATCAAGACCCATTTTCCATAGCTATTAGAATCCAAGGTAGAGATCATATTCAAGACCAATTTTCAATAGCTATAGAAAACCACATGAGACATCAGATTCAAGAGCCATTTACTATTCCTATGCCAACCCAAGTGAATCCAACCATATCTTATCAAAACTACAATATGCCAGCTCCTTATGCTCAGCAAGGAGGGCTTCTTTTCTCAGATATTGATACATTGAATAACGTTATAAACAAATTCAATGCTGGTGACCTAGAGCGCCAACGCAATACTGGTGACCTACAGCGCCAATGCATTGATCAGAAAAGGTACATAGCAATGGAAAAGTCATTTTTAAGAGAAGGATACAATAGATGATTTTGAGGATGTGGGTCATAGAATAGCAGAAGAATGATGAACAAGCACTGTGTTGGAATACCTCTGAGGATATGGGTAGTGAAGATAGTGCAGGAGAAATGATGAATGAGACGTTGATACCTCATGAAGACTACAAGCAAGCCTCAGAAACCTCAATACAAGCAGGATAAGACATCAAAATTCATCATAAAGTTCCATATCCCCTTACAATAATCTTGTAAAACATCAAATCAGCCTAAAAGTTTGGATTTTGTTGATGCAATTTGTATTTAGACTGTAAGAGCAATTTGTCATTCTTCGTATATCATTGTTGCAAGGTTTGGGCATATTAACTAAAATTAATAAATGGACAATGAAGCTAAAAATTTGACCCTAACCCATATTTCTCTCTGAGTCAAGGAAAGTACAGCAATAAAGGGCATAATAAACACCACATTAAGCACAAAGGTATCATTCGCCACACTGCTGCGAGTTGAGCTCTATTATACCTCCTAATCCAGTGCACTAGTAGTTCCACCACACTCTTAGGCATTACCCAACTCAGCCCAGTTCTACTAAGGATACCAGCCCATAACTCTCCAGACACCTTACAATGTAAAAGCAAATGATCTATCGATTCCTCATTCCTTTTACACATGTAGCACCACTTCGTGACCACCATACCGCACTTCCTTAGATTATCAACCATCAAAATCTTCCCAAGTGCAGCTATCCAAGTAAAAAAAAATGCAACTTTAGACGGCACTAAAACCTTTTAAATGCTCTTCCACGAAAAGAATGTGGGTTGTTGGATTGTCAAGGCCTTATAAAAAGATTTAATAGAAAACTTTTTCTCCCTGTGGGAATCCACAAGATACGATCACCCCCATTGCCTCCTAATTTTGTTGAATACAAGTAACTATAAAAATCTGCCAGCTCCTCAAGTTCCCAATCCTAATCATTTCTAGTAAAAGTGACATTACAAGTTACTATCCCATTTGCACGACTTAGCAATTCTGAAATTACAGCTTGCTGATTGCCAGCCAAGTTAAGTACAACTGGAAAAACAGTGGAAATAGGGCTCTCCCCACTCCAAACATCAAACCAAAAGCAGGTTCTTGCTCCATCACCCACCTCAAACTTAATATGTTTTTCAAAAGTGTTCCACCCATTTCTAATAAATTTCCATAGGCTTACTTCATAAGACCCCCTAACCTCCTTAGCACCATCCCCCCATGCACTACCATACTTGTGATCAATAACCTCTCTCCACAATGAATTCCTTTCCATTTGATACCTCCACAACCACTTTCCTAATAGTGACTTGTTAAAAATGCACAAATTTCGCACGCCTAAACCACCATTCACAATCGGATAGCTCACTCTTTGCCAACTCACAAGGTGAAATTTAATTTCCTTCCCCATGCCACTCCACAAGAAAGCTATAAACAACTTTTCAATCTGATTTCCCACATCCACCGGTAATGGGAAGAGAGAGATAGTACGTGGGAAGATTGGGGAGGGTGTTTTTGATAAGTGTTAATTTCCCCCTTTTTGATAGATATGACCGCCTCCACCCCGATAATCTTTTCTCAATCTTCTCCACCACACCATCCCAAATACTCTTTGCTTTGAATAACACCCCCAAGAGAAGTCCAAGATATTTGATGGCAAGAGAGGCAATTTTACAGCCCAACAACTTTGCTAGAAAAGTAATATTACTCACATCCCCTACTGGCACCAACTCCGACTTCCCTAAGTTCACCTTGAGTCCCAAAACAGCTTCAAGGCACAACAAACCTACCATTAGAGCTTGAATCTGGTCACTAACAGCATCACAAAAAATGAGCGTATCATCTGCGAATAGTAAGTGAGAAATGGAACTGACACTATTACTATTATTGCCCATCAAAAAACCAGCAAGAAATCCCTCCCTTACAGCAGCCTCCACCATGTGACTCAATGCCTCCATTACTATAACAAAAAGAAAAGGGGATAGCGGATCCCCTTATCGCAAACTCCTCAAAGTCTGAAAAAAAAACCACAAGATTTTTCATTCATTGACTAAAACTGAAAATCGAGCGGTCGAAACACAATGTTTAACCCATTCGCACCACCTATCTCCAAACCACATTTTTAAGCATATAAAAGAGAAAGTCCCAACACACATGGTCATAAGCTTTTTCCATGTCTAGCTTGCAAAGGACCCCTGGAATGCCTTCTTTTAACTAGTTGTCCAAATACTCATTTGCTATCAAAACTGAATCCAAGATTTGCCGACCCTAACGGAAGCATTTTGAGATTTGGAAATGAGTTTGTCCATCACCAAACTCATATGATTAGCTAACACATTTGATATGATTTTGTAGATCCCACCTACCAAATTAATAGGCCAGAAGAAGTCTTTCAATTCATAGACCAACTATTTCGGGATAAAAGCAATGAAAGTAACGTTTTAAGACTTCTCAAACTTAAGACTAGAATGAAAAGTATGGATAATCTGCATCACTTCCTCCTTCACTATATCCCAACACTCTAGAAAAGAAAGCCATAGAAAAACCATCTGGGGCCGAGACTTTGTCTTTGTACCTCCTCTTCATCAAACGGCCTTTCCAACCAACTTGCTACATCCGAATCCAACTCGTCAAAAATTTAAACCATCAAGTTTGGGACGCCATTCTTCTTTTTCAACAAGGAGATCCTCGTAATACTACATTATATGGTCTTGAAT